>JAGFBZ010000205.1:1292500-1787366 GCA_018398805.1 Hirundichthys speculiger | reverse complement strand
GAAGTTCTCGCCATACGTCCTGTACACCCATTTCTGACATCATTGTATTCATGTATCTATTTATTTGTTTCTTATTTTTCTTTATACTTGTAGTGTCTAGTCCGTAATTCAGTACCACGTTAAAATCCCCACCACACACTAATGTCCTTCTGTTTCCAATTTATTAATCAAAAACTTTTAATAAAATGTTTTCCCACTTTTGGAGGGGCATACATTGACATGTCCCAGCTGGTTTCTAATTTCCCTTTTCCATAATGTATTCCCTTCTTGTCACTAATTTCGTTAATCAGTTCGAAATTTACTGTGTTGGAGATTAGTATCATCACACCCCTCTTATGATTATGCCCAAAGGAACTGGAAAATGAGTTCCTGTAGCCCAGCTTTTTAAACTTAGCGTGATCCTCTTGTGAAAGGTGAGTTTCTTGAAGAAAAATAACCTGCATTTTCTCTCTTCTAAACTTAGGCTAGAGCTTTTTTTTCTTTTTTGATATTGTTTAAGCCATAATATTCAGTGACACCACCATCACATCATTATGTTGCATTGTTCAAGTCCCTTGAAATAAGCATAGTACTTCCCACTGTAATGTTATCAACCAACATTTCCCCATGAACAGGGTAAGAACGAACACAAAAACTGAACTTCCCGGCAAAAAAGGGCCTGTCTCCCTGTTGGTGGGAGTGGGGGATAACCTTTTCTGAACAAAAAGCCCCCCCTAGTGGTTTGGGATACACCTGAGATAGACCTCCCCTCCCACTAGACAAGTCCCAGCAGTCACCAACTTTTAGCTCTCTGACGATTCACAATAAACATAACATTAGAGAAGTCTCCTTGTGTGTGTGTGTGTGTGTGGGGGGGGGGGGGGGGGGTCTCAAATTTCAAATGCCTTCCTTATGGTACCCTTTAATTGTGGCCAAAGCAGAACCTCCGTTTGTCCAATTAGAAAAAAATGAACCACAGCAAAAAAAATGAATAATTAAAAATAGCCGAAAAGGGTGGGCACTTATCTATAAAAATTTTGGTGGCTCTAGTTACTTGCCCAGCCAGCATAGTAGTCTTTAACTTCAAAACAGGAGGCACTTAAAGGTGGGGTGGGTGTTGTTTTTTTGCAACACTTTTTACAAATATTGCCTGAAAACCTTTCACATTTCCTTGCACCCACTGAAATAAAATGTTTTGCAAAAAAAACTAAAACATTTTGGTCCAGTCTAGAAGGTATAATCAGAGAAAAACTCTGACCAATCAAAAAGTGATCATCACTATTTTGATTGGCTGCCTAATACGTCCATCAAATATCACCCCTCCCTCCCTCCCTCCCTATGGTTTCATGCAGTCGTGAATGATGTGAAGGCGTGGTTTCGAGGGGTGAGCTGAAGAGGAGGAGGCGGAGCCTTTGGGAGGAGGGAGGGAGTGTATATTTTCAAAATCTCACTTGAGTTGGATTGCTGGAACCGTTTTTCAGACAACACCTACTCCACCTTTAACTCCAGAAATTGACCACAATAGACCTCGGAGGTTGTCCCTCTGCTGGTTTCTTCCCGAGACTCCTGTGCGCGCGTTGAATATGCAGCTCGGCTCCGTCCGGTAGCCCAAGCGCCTGGCGGAGGAGCCCCTCCACCAGTTCTGGTACACACTCATCATCCCGTCCCTTCACATTATAAATTCTCAGATTGCAACTTCTTCCGTGTCCCTCCACTTCAGTCAGTTTCTCTCGAAGTTTTGTTTGTTGCTCCAAAAGAGTGAGAATGGCTTCCTTAGCCTCGACGTTAAACTTCTCCAACTCCGCCACTCGATCCTGCGCCTCAGTAATATCCTTCCGCTGCTCTCGTATTTCCATAACATTTTGTGGCAATTTTCGGTTAGTTTCCTCCTTAAAACCGGCAAACTCTCGCCTCACCTCCTCTTTGAATTCTTCTTTGAATGTTGCGAGTCCCTTTTTCATCTCTTTTCTGAGGTCGCGTATTTCTTTCGTTTTGTCAGCGAGTTGGTCTGTTTGAAGTCCTCCTTTTCCTCGCTTACCGCTTCGTCGTCGAACTCGTGTTCTTCTTGGTCTCTGGGCATTTTTTTTTTCTTTTGACTTCTCATCTCACGTCCCCCACTCATTTCATATCCGTTTAAAACTCGTGTTCTCGATGTTCTCGTAGTTTGGGGGGAATTATTCTCTAATCGACTCAGGAGCTCTGCTCTATGCCGCCATCTTGCTCAGCCGCAATTTTTTTCAAGTAGGTACGTTTTTACCCATTTATTAATTGATTTTAGGATATGTTGGTAGATGGTTGCGATTTTAAGACATTTTACTTCAAGGAGAATACACTGTTAAGTTTAAATGACTGTAATTAAATCAAGATATATTATAAACAAGTGTTTCTTGGTCTGAGCAGCTGTCCCTAAAAACCGTCCTTCACCGTGGCGTCACGGCTGCCGTTACGGTCACCTACCTGCTGGTTGCTTTTGACGCCGAGGCTTCGCTTTCTGTGCCTTGAACGGCATTTTTTTCTTCCGTGTCGCCATTGTTGACAGTTAATCCGTTTTCCCGTCTATTTTTTGTCGTTTTCTTCGAGTCGAACCAACGGAAAATCTCCTGTAAAACCGACCGACACCACGTACGTTACAGCCGTGAACGAGCCTGGCTCTATGGCTGTTTACGGTTGCCTAGCAACGTAAGCACTCAAGCAGCGCCGTTAAAATTTAAATTTATGTTGCGACTCCGCAACAAATAATCACCAAAAAAATCACTGTCTGGCTTAAACATGAATGGATATTATTTCTCGAGTCATGAAAACATCATGAAACAAAAGTACACCAGAACCGGAAGATAAAAGTTTTTATTTTTAATTTTTTATAAAAGTATTTTTGCAATAAACCTGCCGGGAGTAGAAAAATTTGTTTGGCATTTCCTAAATACTAAATTAATTTGGTATTATACTAAAGATATTATAATGTGAATATTATTCAATTAATATGAACAATACTTTGCTGAATAATTATTTGATACAATATTCTACAAAAGAAATGACTATATTTCATACTAATCTATATATACTGTGTCTGTAGATACATTTGGTTTAGTAATTTGCTTACTGTCATTATTATTATTATTATTATTATTAATGGTTGAATTACAGTTCTAAGGTGAAGTACTAAAAATAAAATAAAAAACCTTAAGATATGATACAACTGTTAACAAAATAATAATAATAATATTGTGACTGTTATCATTATTATTGGTATTACAGTACTTTATCAAGTATGATATCACTTTACCATACATTTGTCAAACGTAACCGTCAGGTAAAAAGTAAAAATGTTTAACATCTATTTAAGTCCATTATGCACAGTTTTGGTTTAGAAGTGTTGGACAAAGCAAAATGATAAATATTAAAAAAAACATATTATAAATATATGATAGATAGATAGATAGATAGATAGATAGATAGATAGATAGATAGATAGATAGATACAGTCATGGAAAAAATTATTAGACCACCATTTTTTCTTCACTTTCTTGTTCATTTTAATACCTGGTACCACTAAACGTCATCATGTGACTAAAACAGACAGAAAGGAAAACACTGAATGCATAAAAGCAGTGTTTTTGACAGTACAACGCCATAGCTATTGATGTAAAAACTTAAGTGATTTAGGTTATTGTGGAAGTTATTCCTTAATTAGAATGATTTTATTCCGCTCTCCATGCAGTACAGTTTAAACACCACCGAACTACTTTCTCTAACGGCTCTCTGTAACACCTGCTGTCAAACTAGATCAGTGCGCATGTAAGCATACACTCAAGAAATAGTCCCTGAATAACACAATTATATGACATCTCCCCTCTTTTGAGTCAACGACAAACATATGTAAACAATAACCAAATCCTACACTGTCTCTTTGTCAAGTAGCTAAATAACAGAAACAGGTAGCAATAAGAGAAAATAGCAATTAACCTGTAAGTCTGATGTACTAACTGTGTAGGCTGGTGTAACACTCAGTAACTTAAACAGCACATTAAATGATGCTTCACTTGTCAGCTTTTTGTAAACAAAGCAGGAAAAATACTGTAACACTCCAAGAAGAATAACATTAACATTGCACATCAACATTCATTTTCTTTTTTTTTTTTTTTTTTTTTCCTGAGGTTATGGGGTAGACTGCCCATTCACGCTAGCCGGGCGGCTAACGCCACCAACGCCAGCCGGGAACCTACCGCCACCAGCACCACTGCGAGCGGTCCATGATCCAGCAACCAGCGGCGCTCTGCCCCCCTCCATAGGGCCTGCACTTGGTGAGCAACATCTATCGCACCGGACTGGGGCTTCCACGGTCACCAGCGGGGCCGTGCTGACGGCTCGCTGCCTAGGAGCTGGTGATCGTCGGCATCGGTCCAGTCGGGTCGCCCGATCCCCGCCGCCTACGGACACCAGGGTGGCTGACACAAGTGCGAGGCAAGCCGTACATAGAAACCCAGTGATGAAAAGGTACCGGTCCTCAAAACTGTTTCAAACACTGAACCATGCTAGAACCGTATGGGACCCAAAATTTAAAAACAAGGGCTTACTTGGAGGACATTTAAATGTCCGTAGCATGGTCCCAAAACGAGAACAACTGGAACATCTATTGATTAATTCAAATATTGACTTTTTGGGTATCACAGAAACCTGGCTATCCGCCTCCTCACCTGAAGCTGCTGTTGATTTAAACAATTATCATGTTTATAGGAAGGACAGAGGTTACAGGAAGGGAGGGGGGGTTCTCATATATGTTAAGAGCACTATAAAAAGCAGCCAGATGGAACTACCTAAAGAAATCAATCTAGAATGTGTTGTGGTAAATGTCACTCTCTCTGCAAAAATGTCTTTTATTGTTATCTGCATGTATCGTAAACCAACAGCTAACGCAGATTTTTATGATCAACTCAAGGCACTGCTTAAATCACTAAATCACAAAAAGGAGATCATTTTAATAGGAGACTTTAATGTAAATTGGGACAACAAGAAAGACAGGAAAAATTTTAAGACGATTACTGATTCTTTTAACCTGAACCAACCAGAGTAACAAACCGCTCTGAAACTAAAATTGACCTGCTGTTTACAAATAAGCCGGAAAGAATTACAAAAACTCATAACTTTATCACAGGACTTTCGGACCATAATGTAATTTTCTTTTCTCGTAAATTAAATAAAAAACGTTTTCTAAACTCTCACACATCTCTGTCTAGCAAGTCCGCAAGCTATAACTTCATTCCAAAAAACCAGCAACAAAATATCGACGAAGCTCTCAAGAAGCTAGATTGGGATGAGCTGATTTCCTGTGATGATGTAAACCAAAGCGCTGAATCCACCTCCAATAAAATTAAGGAGGTTATGCTGTCCTTCTCCAGGAAAGGGAACTCCAAGACCAGAAAATCCATCTCTCTTCCCTGGTTTACCAAAGAATGTGGCACGCTAATAAAAAGCAGAGACCAAATGCTCAAAAAATCATTGAAATCTGGTCTAATTATTGACCGCCAAAATTTCACCTCAGCACGAAATAAAGTAACATCAGCCTTACGAAAAGCAAAAGCAAACTTTTTTCTGAACATAATTGAGTCTGCTAAAGGAAATTCAAAAAAGATTTGGAAAGAGATCAATAAAGTTTCCGGTCGACAGACCAAACCAAACAGTAAAGGAATGGAGATAAACATAAAAAACCAACTAGTGAACGATCCAGTCATCTTGGCTACAGAATTTAATTCTTTTTTTATAAACTCTATTCAAGAAATATCGAGTCTGTTTAGTACACCCGGCTGTGTTTCTCATCCAGTCAATCGCGAACACCGCGTCTTTAATATAAGCGAAATCTCTGAAAAAGAGGTAATGAAAATCATTAGCGCGCTTAACAAATCCAACACCAAGGATGTCCATGGACTTGATACAAATTTTTTAATAAATCACAAGGAGTCTTTGGTTTGTCCCATCACACGGTTTTTAAATCTATCTATTAGGCACTCTGTTGTCCCGACCGATTGGAAGATGAGCGTGGTAACTCCAATCTTTAAATCGGGGAATAAATCTGAATTAAAACAACTACAGACCCATCAGTATTCTTTCGGTCTTATCTAAAATAATAGAAAAATGGGTAGCCACAAGGTTAATAGAACATCTCAATAAGGGTCCCACAACATTACACCCGATGCAGTTTGGATTCCGGGCTCACCATTCCACAGAATCGGCTATGACTATGTTTATGGAAAGAACTAAGGGCCTTTTAGATAAGAACAGCTGTGTGGGAGCTGTTTTCCTGGACCTCAAAAGGGCATTTGACACCGTGGACCACCAGATACTGCTAACCAAGCTATCTAAATTCAATTTCTCTGCACAGGCCCTTGATTGGTTTGGATCCTACCTTGCAGATAGAAAGCAGTGCGTGGTGGTTGACGGTGTCAGATCCCCTTGCCTGAACTGCCCAGTAGGGGTCCCTCAAGGGTCAGTACTTGGTCCTTTATTGTTTACCATGTATATTAATGATTTTTTTTATGTCTGTGAAGGTGTCCATGCCCAGCTCTACGCGGATGACGCAGTTATTTTTACCGCTGCAAAAAACACAACAGAGTCTCACATTAGCAATCGGTAATGTTCAAGACTGCTCACCAAATCATGTCTTTCATTAAACGTCAAAAAAAGTGTCTGTATAAACAACCACCAAAAATCACCCGATCTGGTGTGTTTCTGGGAGGAGAGGAGCTCTCGTTGGTACACGAGTTTAGATATCTCGGAGTCATCCTGGACTCGACACTTTCATTCAGGAAACACATTAAAAAGGTGTCCAATTCGGTTAAACACAATCTGGCAAATTTCAGACAAATAAGAAACTCATTAACTAATACTGCAGCTCTGATGTTTTTACACTGCATGATCTTCTCCCACATTGACTACTGTTTCACTAGCTGGGCATTGGCATGTTCAACAGTACTTAAACCAATAGAATCCCTTTATAAAAAAGCCTTAAAGACACTAGACAAAAAACCTTACTCGTATCACATCTGCATTATCCTCAATAAGTACAATTTTCTAAGTTTTGACAGCTTCAAGGTTTTTAAATTTGCCTGTGCAATGGGGGGGGGGGCATTTGGAATAATCTTCCCTCCACAACAAGGGAATGTTCGACTTTCTCTGCTTTTAAAGGAAAGCTCAAAGCCTGGTTAAAGAAAAACCAGAAGTGTGTGCACTAAGTAGATGCTCTGAAATGTGTGCTTGGAAATGTAAATTTGAAATTATGTGGGTTTTTTTTTTTTTTTTTTTTAATTAATTGTATTATTATATTATATGTATTTGTATGTTTTTATTCTAGGCAATTAATATCCTGCCCAGGGACTACAGTTGAAAATTAGCTGATCAGCTATAAACTGGCTCATTTACAGAAATGTTCATTAATGTGCATTGTCCCTGAACAAATAAAATTTGAATTGAATTGAATAGCTGCCGGAGATTATTCTGCTCCATTATTGGCAAGCTATGTGTTAAGTTAACACAAAGTCTTTAAATCTGTTAGGAGGATGGATGACTCTTCCTCTGGAAGTCACCTGAGCCTGACCATGGGGTTGTCTCCCAGGCTCTGCTGGAACAGTCTCTCTGACAGGTGAATCTGGAGGTGAGCATAAGAGCGGTGAAGGTTGCTCACTCGCCTGTGTGCTCTCTGTCTGTCTGGCTGTGGAACAGGAAGGAAAGTTGAACGAAGGTGACGCCTGTTCCTCCGTAGTGTTCCACTGTCCGTCTGGATCAGGTAGGACCTCGGTGTCGTGTGTGTCTGTTGGACTGTCCCTGCTGTCTTCCATCCTGACTCCCCGTCGAGTTTCACCACCACGCTCTCCCCTTGACTGAGAGGTGGGAGTGCTCTGACACCATGGCGCTTGTTGTAAGTGCGTCTGTAGTTCTCTTTCGCCTTTTCATCAGCTTTACGCACCTTAGTGAAGTCGGGCCACTGAGGACAGAGGACTTTGTCGATTGTGGGCACAGTTGTCTTGATTTGACGGCCCAGCATCAGCTGTGCAGGACTGGCACCCGTGGCTTGTAGTGGAGTGGCCCTGTAGCTCATGAGAGCCGGGAACGGGTCAGCCTGCCGGAGAATCTTTTTCGCCGTCTGAACAGCTCTCTCAGCCTCACCGTTGGACTGGGGATAATGAGGACTGGAGGTGATGTGTCTAAAGTCATACGCCACGGAAAAGCTTTGAAACTCCTTACTTGAAAACTGTCGCCCATTGTCTGAGTGCAGCTCATCAGGACCCCCCACCTGGCGAAGATGTTCTTCAGTCGTGCACAGGTGGTCCCGCTAGTCATGTCAGGTAGGTGGGCTATTTCCAGATAGCGAGAGAAATAGTCAATAACGATCAGATAATTTTTCTTTCCATACTCACAGATGTCTGCTCCGATCTTTTGCCAAGGCCTTTGTGGTAGCGGTGTTGTTATCAGAGGCTCCTTCCTCTGCGTTGGTCTGGTCTGCATGCATTCAGGGCACTTTGTCACCAGCTCTTGGATCTCACTCTCAAGCCCGGGCCACCATACACTCATGCGTGCCCTCTCGCAACACTTGGTGATGCCCTGGTGCCCATCATGCAAACGGTGGAGTATGTCTCTTCTCATACTGTGTGGGACGACGATGCGGTCTCCATACAGCACGAGTCCCTTTGAGGTTGACAGGCTGTTGCCCCATTGGTGGTATGCCTTGGCCTGTGCTGGAACGCTACTCACGTGCTTTGGCCACCCCTGGGTCACTAGTTTGCTCACCACCTGCAGGTCGTAGTCTGTACTTGTTTCCAGCTTGATCCGCTCCAGTTTGGAGGGTGACACAGGCCATGCTGTGTGAGCTACGTCCTTGAACACAGAAACATCACAGGTCAGTTCTGATATTTCACTCTGTATTGCCGGTAGAGGTTGTCTGGACAGTGTGTCAGCTACTGTCAGTGTTTTCCCCGACACGTACTCTGCAGCAGGGTTGTATCTCATCAGGCGCATGAGAAGACGTTGGCACCTTAGGGGAACCGTGTCAAGGTCTTTGTTATTGATCAATGGGACCAGTGGTTTGTGGTCTGTGTGCACTGTAAAACTGTCCAGTCCGTACAGGTAGGTGGAGAATCTCTCACAGGCCCAAACAACTGCTAAGCACTCCTTCTCTATCTGCGCGTAGCGCTTTTCTGCATCAGTCAGCATTCTGGAGCAGAAGGCTACTGGTTTCAGACCGTCGACATGGCGCTGTAACAGTACACCACCCAGTCCGTAGCTGCTTGCATCTGCGCTCACTATTGTGGGTTTGTTCACGTCGTAGAATGCAAGTGTGGGTGCTGTGGAGATGAGTTGTTTTATCTTGTTGAAGCCTTCGATTTGTGGTGCATCCCAGATACGTGCGGCGTCACTTTTCAGCAGGTCGTTGAGGGGATTTATCACCTCAGACAGGTTGGACAGGTATCTCCCCAGATAATGAACCATGCCCAGGAACCTCCGAAGACCTGGCACGTCGCTTGGTGGCTGCAGCTCTGTGATGGCACTTACTTTTGAGGGGTCAGGCCGGATGCCATCTCCATCGATGCGATGCCCCAAGTAGTTCAGCTGCTTTTGGCGCAGGTGACACTTCCTGTCGTTGAGCTTCAGGCCTGCACTCTTCAGGATCTGCAGGACGTTCTGGAGTCTCTCCTCGTGTTCCTTCTCATCCCTGCCGTGGACAAGAATGTCATCCATATACACCTCAGCCCCATTCTGGCCTCTGAACAGCACCGACATTTCCCTCTGGAAAATTTCCGGTGCACTGGATATTCCAAACGGGAGCCGCTTGAAGAAGTATCTCCCCATGGGTGTGATGAATGTGGTCAGCTTGGCAGTTTCCTTCTCCAGCGGGATTTGCCAGAAGCCACTAGCCGCGTCGAGCAGGGAGAACACACGAGATTCTGCCAGCCGTGGCAGTATGTCATCTATAGTGGGTAAGACGAACCTCTCCCTCTTTACAGCCATATTGAGTTTCTTGAGGTCGACACAGATTCTCACATCAGCTGTTCTTTTGGGGACCGGGACCATCGGAGCACACCACTCTGTTGGTTCTGTGACTTCCTCGATGACACCACACTTCACCATTCTCTCCAGTTCTGCTTTGACTTTAGGGAGCATGGGTGCAGACACTCTCCTCGCCGTATTAACGCTGTATGGTACAGCATCATCTCGCAGGCATATTTTTACAGGCTTTATCTTCAAGAGGCCCACATCTGGACCGAACGTGCCTTGGATTTCATCCACTCTTTTCACCAGTCCCATGGCCACTGCAACAGTTCGGCCTAAGAGGTTACAGCTGCTGGCTGTTTTGACCACATGGATGTTGAACTTATATTGCCGGCCTTTGTATTTTGTTAAAGCTGTGAACTGTCCTAGACCGTCTAGCTTTCCTCCAGGACTGTCAAAGTCCATGTCATCAGTTGCTAACTGGGGCTGGTGTTTGAGTTTGTGGTAAGTTTCATTCGATATCACGCTGGTATCGGCACCCGTGTCAATTTTAAAAGTCACAGGAGTGTCTCTGATGGTTGGTTTTACAGTCCACGGTGCATTGGAGTCTGTAATGTACGTGTACTTTGTTTTGATCTCACCTAGAAAATGTCTGCCACTGTAATCAGTCTCTTGCTCCACTGTGGTTATCTCATTCACTCTAGCAGAGCGACACACAACGGCAAAGTGTCCAATCTTCTGACAATGCCTACACTGAGCATTTCTGGCTGCACATGCTGCATGATTGGGGTGATCCTTACCGCACCTGAAACACTTGGTCTGTTTTCTCCCTCCATCGCGGCGCCCCGGGCCCGCGGTGTGATGACTGCCGTGTCTTTTCCCGCTTCCTCTGTGTTGATGAGGGGGGGCTGCGCGTGCATGTGTCCGAGCCACTTCGCTGAGGTATTTAGCATCGGCTGAGCCAGCTTTAGCCTGTTGGCTAATTTGCCCCTTAACCTGCTCCGATTGTCTCACAATGTCCACTGCTCTTTCCAGTGTCAGATCCGCGGTCAACTGTAGCTTTTCCGAAAACTCCTTGTCCACAATCCCGATGACCAGTCTATCCCGAATATTCTCTATTTTCGCCGGACCAAACTGACAGGTCTCGGCTAGCTCGTAGAGGGTGCGAATATATTTCTCCGCTGATTCGCCGTGCTTTTGCGTTCTGAGATAGAAACGAGCCCTTTCGTGGATGACGTTAACTTTCGGTACGAAGTAGGTGTTTAATTTTCCCAACACAGTCTCATAGTCATCATCAGCTTCGCCTTCCGCGAACACAAAAGTGTTGAAAACCTGCTCAGCCTCCTTGCCAAGCGCATAGAGCAGCGTGCTAACCTGTACTTTCCCAGCTTCCAGGTCCAGCTTCGTAGCCGTCCGGTACCTTTGAAATCGTTGCCGCCACTCCGGCCACTGCTCCGGTCGAGAGAAGTCCAAATTTTCGGGAGGATTAAACTTGGCCATTATCCTTGTCCGAGTCGCTTTACTTCTGACACCATGTGGAAGTTATTCCTTAATTAGAATGACGGACACAGCTTTGTTCCTTGAAGATGCTCTTCTTTTTTTCCGCTCTCCATGCAGTACAGTTTAAACACCACCGAACTACTTTCTCTAACGGCTCTCTGTAACACCTGCTGTCAAACTAGATCAGTGCGCATGTAAGCATACACTCAAGAAATAGTCCCTGAATAACACAATTATATGACAGTTATAATCAAGAAAACCATGGAAAATGGTAAGATATCAGCTCTTAAATAAAACTCTTATGAGCAATCTTTGTGGTTATCGTTATGTTTGTCCAAACAAATGTACCTTTAGTTGTACCAGGCATTAAAATGAACAAGAAACTGAAGAAAACAAGGGTGGTCTAATAATTTTTTCCATGACGAGATAGATAGATAGATAGATAGATAGATAGATAGATAGATAGATAGATAGCAGCTAGCTAGCTAGCTAGCACACACCAGCACCAGATTTTGTCCTGGAACCCTTCACCCCTTGGTGACCACCTCACAGTCACACGTCCACACGTATGTGCAGCTGTGTCAACACATGACAAGGACCCAATGAAGTTCGAGTCCTGTCCAGACCACACTTGACTCTTCAGGGACAAGTCATGTAGCGTGTGCATGAAAAAGATGATCTAGAAGGTGAGAATGCAGGCTGCCTGTATACGGAGGACAGCCTCAGTGAAAGTGGGATCTTTCCAGTACGGTACAAAAAACAAGCTCAGCTACTCTAAATTCAGCGCCGTACGACGTCAGCTTTACTCTCACTGTGGCTCATACCAGTCTTGAGTTTAAGACTTATAAGAAGTGCGTATTGAAGTAAAAAGAAGAAAAAAAAAGAAAACAAAAGGATATCAGGTTATGGAGGGAGAGAACTTGGTTGGTATGCTTATTTCACCAAAGCACCACCAAGCCACATCCCGGATACGTCACAGCAGCGTGGCTCTGCAACTCAAGAGTCCAGGCGCTAAACTGTCCTGCCAGCAGCGAAAAACATTTGGAACATTATTTAATGAAAAATGTGACCAACGAGGGCCTGAACCTTTTCACCCCTGTCGGCTCTGCGCTAATCAGCTGCAGCTGGTATCTTTGTGGCATTTGCATAAATCCCCGTGAAGCACGGTTAGAGTTACGGCTGTTACATGTGTGACTTTCAGCACTGAAGGTAACCTCCAAGAGCTGGGAGCGTGCACGGAGGAGGACTTGAGGTGCTGACGGGCTGTTAACGGAAACCGGACACTAAGTGCACGAGCCGAGACAAACAATGTCCATCGGCTCAACAGTGGGAGACTGAGGACGTTGATCTTCTCAGGCAGGGATGGACCAGAGTCTGTGCATTAAGTTATTGGTTCTTTCTTTTCTTTTTTTCCTAAACAGACTTAATGCAGACAGTTATAAAGGTACAACCATATGATATGACCATATTACACCTAAAATGAGACAAATATCCATTTAACTACAAAGAAATACAAGACAACCATATATTCGAGGCAAAGAATGGTTCAAAAAACACTAGGAGGAGGTGTTGATGACCTTTTATGCTCAACATTTAAAACAGGTATCCAGGTACGTACACAGGTAGACTCCAGGTGGTGCTTAAGCTCCTCCCCCTTTGCCTTCCAACTTGACAGGAGCCCTTTCAGAACGAACATTATGACACAATTTAACCTTCAAAAGTAGCAGTCTTATGTCAAAAACACTGTAGATTTTGCAAAAGTGGTGGTTTAACAGCAAATATAAATATACTGTATATATTTTTAAAAGTAACAAGACAAATTTGGGATTTCATTGATTTCACAATTTCATGATTTGATGTAAAAAAAAAAACTTTGGAGATTTTATGAAAAAAAAAATTTCATTTTGAAGACAAAAAGCTGCACTCTTCCAAAATTTGTGATTTTGAGGACAGACTCATAATTTTAGGTCAAACAGTTGTGATTTTGCAGAAGTCAATTTTATGACAAAAAAAAGCTGATATTAAGTTAAAATTGAGTCATGATTTTAAAACAAAAGAATGTAATCTTTGACAAATCATGAATTTTATTAAATTTGACATAAAAATACGACTCTCCCCAAATCGTGAGTTTTTTAAACTGATTAATCGCAACTTTTTGTGGTTAAAAAAACAGGACAAACTGGCACAAAATCAAAAACCACGACTTCATGTCAAAAATTTCAAATTCTTGTAAAATCCAATATTGCAATTATTTGTCATAATAAAGCAAATTTTCTTTTCACAAAATCTCCAAGCATTTTTGTCATCAAATCATTAATTTTACCAATTTATGACTCTTGGACAAAGAGATCCCAGCTTTTTGTCATGAAATAACGATTATTGTAGAATTAAACATTCTCATCTTTTTGCAAAAAAAATCACACATTTTTGTTGTAAAATTGTGACTTGCAAAATTGCTATTTTTTGACGTGAGACGCTACTTTTGACGGTGAAACAGCTGCTCAGCATTCTGGAGAAAGGGCACCTGTCAAGTGGGACGACAGAGGAGGAGGAGCTTGAGCAGCATCGGGAGTCTACCTGTGCAGGCCTGCACAGTTTAAGCCCAGTCCTCCAGTGGGGCTACTTTCACCTCACATCATTCCAGGACCGGTCCACCTTGACTAACTGGACCTGAACAACTACATCTGGAGTGAGCACCAGGCAGGCGTTCATATATTGGGACGTCATATATCTGGATGTTCATAATCTGATGGGCGTTCAAATATTTTTTTAAATCAACAAGTTGAACAGGAAAATCTAAGAAATGTCTTTAAAATAAAAACTGACAAGTTTCACGATGATTCAGTGGAATTTCTTTGTAGAACATTTTTTTAATTGACAGCCCGTCCAGACAGCAGTGATAAGTGCATGTTGACATCTCACTGACATGTGTTTGACTTTAAGCCAGTAAATCTCACCAAGGTGTCCTGGAGGTGAACGAGCAGGTGGTCCTCCAAACCAGGAGGGGCATCAAGGTCACGAACCATCACAAACATCCAGTCTACCTGCAGTTTTTAGCCAAAACTACGGAGTGACTCGTCAAAACGAACAGAAAGAAACGGTAATTCATCAAGCTTTGATTGTGAGGCGTCACCCTGCCAAAGAGACAACACAGAGCAGAAGACGGTTCTCAACAGCGTGGAAGGCATGTAAAAATAGTGCTTGAGGATCGTCACCTGTTGCTGCTGACATGTTCCTATTACCACTGCAAGATCCTGTGTCATATTTAAGTGTCGGGCAGGACTGATAATGCAGCTTGATTTGACATTTCAACAAAGTGACATTGCCAAGTTTGGAGCATCCGGCCTGCTTCAGCAGCGCGTAGATGTCAATAAAAGGAGCCTCGGCCTCCTGATGATGCACACTGAAGGTCCTGTCGTCTACCTGTCGGGTCCTACTGTGGTGGTTTTAGCTGCTTTTACTGTGCTTCAACTGTTCAGCTGACGTGGGGTCTGTCGGCCCGGTAAGTACGGATGCAAAAAAACAAAAATCAATCAGAAATTCAAGTGAACTGTGCCCTTTTTTAAACAAAATAAATAATATTTTTTTTTTCTCTCTCTCTAGATATCAACATGAGCTCAGACGCTGAGATGGCCCAGTACGGGCCGGCCGCCGTCTTTCTCCGCAAGCCCGAGAAGGAGCGCGTGGAGGCCCAGAACCGGCCGTTCGATGCCAGAACGGCCTGCTTCGTGCCCAACGTCAAGGAGCTGTATGTTAAAGGTGTCATCCAGAGCAAGGAAGGTGGCCAAGTCACCGTCAAGACCGAGGCTGACGAGGTGAAAATGCCTTCACGCGACAGCAGGGAGCAGCGCCGAGCATTTCTGGGGCCAGGTGCTCAGGCCAAGAGAGACAGGAACGCTCAGATAAGGGACACTTATTTATAATCTAATACAATACACTGGTACTGACACTTAAAATCACAATATTTTGTTGTTAAATCACAAATTGTCAGCCATTCCCAAACTTCAGAATAACAAGGCCCAATTTGAAATGTGAAAAATCTCCGCAGCCCACCGAAACCTTTAATTACAACTGTGATCAACATCCAGGACTAGAAGCTATGTTCTGATATTAATGTGAGGGGTCAACAAATGAGATGACACTTGTCATATTGTCACTTGTCACAATAACATTTAACTGGTTTGTTTTATTACTTCTTTATGTTTTATAAATCATCTCATGAATATTTTACAGTAATTAGACACATATTTAAAAAAGATCGAGGATTTAAAACATATTTTTTTTTTAATAATATTTTTATTAGTTTTTCAGAAAGATTTTGAAACAACAAATCAAACAAGGATACACATACAAAGGGCTGTCATAGTTAGGACACAGTAACTGAGACAATTGTCACATAAACAGGTTAGACCAGCTAACCATAAGTCCTTTCGGAAATGATTTCAACTATGTCAAATATTTGATAGTTAAAGAATCAAACAACAGATGTGACAAACCCAAACATACAGTAAACAGACATACAAGACAAAAGACATAAAATAAAATGAAATAAAAAAAAACAGCTCAAAAAGATTATATTGTAAAGGGAAAATAATATATGGATGAAATAGGGATTCAACGCACAGATAACGCCAGCCCAAGAACATAGATGGTATAGTAGACAAGAATCAGGGTCGAGAAGGGAATCCCCTAAGCACAGCCGCAGACAGCGCACGACCAATAAAAGCCAAATACGGCTCCCAGGTTTTATAAAAAGTATCTAACTTTGAGTCTAACATACATGTGATGTATTCACAAGGGATGCAGTCCAATATAATATTATGCCATGATTTTTTACAGGGGGCAGCATCTTTGATCCAGAACAGAAGGATGTTCTTCCTGGCAGCAAATATTTAAAACATATTTGTTGAATTTTATGACCTCTTACAGCCCGCCTGCAGTACCACGACGGCTCACCAGGGGGCCGCAGCCCACACTTTGGGAATCACTGTTATAAGGGATTTTTTTATAATTGAAAAAATAAAATAAAATCTCAAAATTTTTCAAAGTCATAACATTTGACACCAAAATATGATTTTGTGGCATTAAAAATCAAAATTTCGCAAAAATTTGACCAAAAAAAAAAAAAAAAACATCGTAAAACCGCAGCTCTCGCATTGTCAAAGCTTTTTGACATCAGGCTGCTAGTTTTGATGATGAAGCAGGTCTCAGTGTCTGATCTGCAGAAAGGCACCTGTCAAGTTGGAGGGAGAGGGGGGAGGAGCTTGAGCACCACCTGGAGTCTACCTGTGCATGTGCCTGTTGGGGTTGGGGTGGGGGGTCACCCTTTTTGATGAAAACTGCATTCTCCAATCAACATCTCCTTCTCCCTTTTTTTGTTCATCCAGACTGTAACAGTCAAGGAGGAAGACTGCCATCCGATGAACCCCCCAAAGTACGACAAGATCGAGGATATGGCCATGATGACGCACCTCAACGAGCCCTCCGTGCTGTTTAACCTCAAAGAGCGTTATGCGGCGTGGATGATTTATGTGAGTAACGGGAAGGACGCCCCTCTTTGTCCGTCTCAGTGGCTCCTGTTTCATGGCTGCCCTCCATTGCAGACCTACTCGGGGCTCTTCTGCGTCACCGTGAACCCTTACAAGTGGCTGCCAGTGTACGACCCGCAGGTGGTGGCGGCCTACAGGGGGAAGAAGAGGATGGAGGCCCCGCCTCACATTTTCTCCGTTTCTGACAACGCGTATCAAAATATGCTGACAGGTGTGCCTCTTTTGAGATCTGTCCTACAGCTTTGTGTTTTCCATGCAAATGTAGATTTGGACACATTTTTCATTACCTTTCTGAAATGTCCTCACCATGCAAGGAAAATGCCCAACTTGAGAGGACACGGCGGCGCACGCAGCAACCTGGTTAAAGTTGTACTTGACCTGCAGTTTCATTCCAAATTAGAGGTCTTCACGGGTCCACTTTCATGGAATCCGAACCCGAATGGACCCGTGAAAATTCGACCCTGAAACCGACCCGACCCGAGCTATTATCATAAGTCCGGGGGTCCGAACCCGAAAGGACCCGCAATATTTGGACCCAGAACAGACCCAACCGGAGTCTTTAGTTTCCGACCACAAACCGAACCGAGTTACCCGAATAGAGCCGAGACAATCCAGCCTATACGTAGTTGCTCATGTTAAAAGTTGTCTAGCGTTGAATAAAACTTAATTTTCTTACCTAAAGTTGTCTTCTTCTACCGGTCCAGTGGCTACATAGGCTACGTGATGTAAACAACAATAAATCCACTTTGTTATTTTCTTTGTGGATACAGATGCTATTGGTAGCAACTGCTAACACTAATAGCCTACACTGGTCAGGACGTGTCGTAAATATGTTCTCTCATCCAGCGTTGTCATGTTGGCGATCCGTTGTGCTTTACAGCTGCCGGGCAAACCGCTAATAACACGCTACGGCAACATGATTGTTTTATGACAAACACGCCACGTTAATGAATAATCATTTAACTGACCAGAGTCCTGACATTAGCTGCCACCGCCAATATCTTTACCTCTCTCGAGTAAACGCGGACCCAGCCTGTCAGAGAGCACCGACCGGACCCGAGACTAACTGTACCGATTCCAACCCGAACCCGGATTCACGTGTTTTGACTGGACCTGAGACCCGATTCAGGGGTCTCGGGTCGGAACCTCAGGTTTTCAGGTTGTCGGGTTGTTCCGAAGACCTCTATTCCAAATACGTTTATCGTGCCCGTCTTCAGTTTGACAGCTGATAGTTGGTCTTGTTGTGAGTTGAGGGCTGAGCTTGCTAAAACGAAACACTCCTGAAAGAAATGCCGAAGTAACGTAACAGTCAAGTGGTGGTTACAACACAAGACAGACCCGCCGTTATTACTGTCACATCTGCTCCATAAGCCCTGCTCTTCATTGTTGGTCCAGACCAAAGACTGTATGGGATGAACAAGACAAACCCTCTGTGATGTCCCCTACAGTTTTTTTTTTCCCAGCGTACACACGAGTTACCACTTCCAGAGTAAATCATTTCATGGTTTCCAGTTGTGGGTGGAACCGGGTCTGAGATGTCTCAGATACCTGCAGATCCGAACGGCTCCCTGACGGACATATTAACAGACCTGAATGACCATAATTAATGTGACGGTGTTGGTTTTTTTTGATCAGGTACCTACTTCAGACACTCAAAAGTATAATTTTAAGCACAGAAAATTGCGATTAATTCATAACATGTAGCGGAGGAAAACACACAATAACGTATGAAGGAGTAGAAATATTCCAGTACCTTCTATTCTATCTCTTTCTTGCCAGATCGTGAGAACCAGTCTGTCCTGATTACGTGAGTTTTGTTGCAAATACACTACAAATGTGAAGCATAATTCCTGAGCACTGAAGGAATTTAGAAGGTAGTTTTGCTTTTAGAGGTTTTCCTTCAGGCGTCTTGTTTTGCGTGTTCACAGCGGAGAATCCGGTGCAGGAAAGACCGTCAACACGAAGCGCGTCATCCAGTACTTTGCGACGATCGCTGTCGCCGGCAGCGGCGACAAGAAGGAGCAAGCGTCTGGGAAAATGCAGGTAACTCGGGAGCCCGTTTCACAACATTTCAAACAAGAGTCTGTGGTTCTGACGGAGCTGGACGTGTCTTCCAGGGGACCCTGGAAGATCAAATCATTTCAGCGAACCCTCTGCTGGAGGCCTTCGGGAACGCCAAGACTGTGAGGAATGACAACTCCTCGAGATTTGTAAGTCTTTTAAAAGACAAAACTGCTTTTTTTGCGCTGAAGGATGTGTGCTGGACTCACTGGAGATGATCATGTTGTAGGGCAAGTTCATCAGAATTCACTTTGGAACCACAGGAAAACTGGCTTCCGCTGACATTGAGACTTGTAAGTTCGTCATAGCCTGTCATAAACTGAAGTTTATACGCACTTTAGATAAAGACAAACCTTTATTCTCTCCATGTCTGACAGTTGAGTTGAGAGTATATTAAAGTACAGTGGTACCTTTACTTACGAACGTCTCTACATATGAAATGTTCAGGTTACGAAACGCCTCAACGGGAAAATATCACCTCTTGTTATGAAAGAACTTGTTACATTGGCTATCGCTTAGCATCTTCCTGGCATCCCATTGGCTAGGAGGGCCCCTTGTCTGTATGAGCGTAACCCAGCAACCCAGGTAAACGAACAATTTTTACCTCCGCCAAGGAGGTTGTTTTTGCTGGCGTTTATCTGTCTGCCTGTCTGTGTTCAAGATAACTCAAAAAGTTATGGATGGAAGGAAGAGTTAATTTCATAAGTAGAGGTACCACTGTATTTGTCCGAGGTCGTCCTTCTCTGAGGTCTTCTGAGCACAGATTGCTGGTGGTGCACCAACCAGCACCAACAAAGCGTTGCTACCATGAAATTACAGTGGTTTAAGAGCGACCACTCTGTTACGAAACCTAACTCAACCAGCAGCTGAAGAACAACCAAAGCAAAACCTTCTCCAGCTGAAGTCTGCGCCTTTACCGAGCCTCCATGAGGAATCGAGATAATTCCATCTCCATTACTGGACCGAGCAAACAAGACCTGAAGCTGAAACTTACCGTCTCAACCAGACTTGCACTCTCTGATTCGTTCTGATGCTTTTGATTCTATTGGCCTTGAAGATTGCATGAATTTGTAAAGTGCACCAGTCCGTCCTGCATCGTGGTGTTGCCACCCCCATGGATCACAGCTGGTGGTCTTCTAAGGCCTGCGGGCTTCCTCCTATTTCCCTCAAACAACAATCATCATTATGACCCAACAGTTGAGTTTTAGTCTCATTGGACCACAGGACGCGTCTCCAAAAAAGGTGATCTTTGTCCTGTTGTGCATCTGCAAACTGGAGTTTATTTTTGAGGTGGTTCTGGAGCAGTGGCTTTCAAGCAGTGGCTTGTGCCAGTGTTTTGATGTGGATAACGATACTCTCGAAGCGAACGCCTGTCATCTTTGGTTGTTGTTCTGGAGTACATTTGCACACCAAACTATATCATCTCCGGGACAAGCCAGTATGATGGGTGTGTTGCTCCCATGCTGTTTCCACTTGAGTATTATTGTTTGAATGGATCAACGTGGGACATTTTGGGAATCCTAACTAACCTACAAAAGGAAAACTTCTCCAACTTTAGTGTCAGACATGGGCAGGAGGAAAAAAAGTTAGTCTTTTTCTAAAATGTATTTAAACTCATGGTTACATCTTTGTTTCTTATTCCATGTAGACCTGCTGGAGAAGTCCAGAGTCACATTCCAGTTGTCTGAGGAAAGGAGCTACCACATCTTTTATCAGATACTGACCGGACACAAGCCGGAGCTGATAGGTGAACTGAAAGTACTTTGTCTTTAATAGCGGTGAAGCTTTAAGGCTGAATTTCAATGAGAGCTGTGTTTTTTTTGCAGAAATGCTCCTCATTACCACCAACCCGTACGACTTCCCCATGATAAGTCAGGGGCAGATCGCGGTGGCCAGCATCGACGACAGGGAGGAGCTGGTGGCCACGGACGTGAGCTAACTCCTCACTTCTCAACACGTTCCAGTGGCCCGCCCTGATGCACTTCGGCTGATTTGTCTGTCCTGCTTTACAGACCGCCACTGATGTCCTGGGCTTCACCAACGAAGAGAAAATGTCCATCTACAAGCTGACGGGTGCTGTGATGCATTATGGGAACATGAAGTTCAAGCAGAAGCAGCGGAGAGGAGCAGGGCGAGCCTGACGGCACTGAGGGTGAGTCCTCCAGAGTTTTTCTTATCAGGAAATGCATTGGCGTGATAGGAACTAAGATGTGCTGCTTGGCTCTCAGTGGCAGACAAAGTCGCCTTCCTCATGGGGCTGAACTCGGCGGACCTGCTGAAGGGCCTTTGCTACCCTAGAGTGAAAGTGGGGAATGAATACGTTCACAAAGGGCCAGACGGTTCCCCAGGTATGTGCAGCTCAAAGGTTTCTAATGCACAAAAACTGCATTTCAGCCTTCAGCCAATCCATCCTCATTTCAAATGCTGCCAGTGAAACCGCAACATTTCAAACGAGTCATGAATGAGTATAAACGAGGACCTACAGAAGTCTGATCAAGCAGGACCTTTGAGCCGATGCTAAACCATGGCAGCCTTGTAGTCACCTGGTGGTTCTTCACACCTCCCGCTTTCAATGAAACATCAAAAAGTGATAGATGAGTCGACTTGCTGTGGGCACCACTGCGGACGGGGAGACTGAGGTCCAGCTGCAGATCTTCAGTTTCAAATGCCATTTTTATGGCAACATCAGAAGACTCGTGGTCCCCGTGGCTTCACCACAGCTGGGTCCTGGCGGAAGTCCAGGCAAAATCAGTCAATCCGCGAGGGTTGCCTACCTGGAGAGTGGCTCAGCTGGAGGAGCCCGGATCCAGCTGTGATGAAGCCACAGGGGACAGCAAGGCTGCGATTGTTCAGCTGATGCACAGTTGACATAAAATGCCTGCTGCTTAGCAAAGCTTCGTCCTCGGACTCTTCCAGATCAAACCACAGCCAGTCACAATGGTCACATCACAATGGAAGTACTCTCTTCAAAAGCTCAGAAGTCAAGACAATAAGGAGCTAAAGTGATAAGAGATAGCCCTTGGGTATGTTGCTTTTAATCTGAATTTCACACCTCATACTGCATGCACATTTGTATGTGCATTTACAAAAAAGTGATTCCCCGCACAGTTGCAATGGATGTGAAATCTAGTTATGGAGCCAAAACATAAACAGAACTGGAGGCTGACTTCTACAGACTTGACAATGTAGAGTCGAACAGACAGAGGTTCCTGAATAAACATCCCCTCTGATAGGTTTGATAGGTAAGGTAATAAAAGTAATAGAGGTTTATGCCTAATAATGGTACATTATATAGGAAGAGTAAAACGTATCGGTCCGGGTACAGAACCCTGTGGAGTACCAAGTCTGTCAAATGAATTTGACTTAAATTAGGCTAATATTTCTTTCGTATCAGTATCATCGTACTTCAATGTATTTCAAAATTTTATCTTATTTTGTATCCATATTTCTGCAATATCTTCCCACAACAGAAACATTTTATTGCTACATCCATAAAAACAGAAACATTGCCAAAAATATGGCAAAGCCCCGGTGATACAATAGTACTGTATTAGTAGCATGTTAGTATATTAGTAGTACCGTAACTAAAAATGAATCCTGTGTCAGACTGGATTAAGTGTAGTAGAAATGCTCAGTTCTTTGTGAACGTTTGTTATGAACAGTTATCGATCACAACATTTATGAAGGGTTTTAACCCAAAGCAACACTCTTTCTTAATCAGGTCACCAATGCAGTAAGTGCTCTGGCCAAGTCTGTCTACGAGAAGATGTTCCTCTGGATGGTCATTCGAATCAATGAGATGTTGGACACAAAGCAGCCGAGGCAATTCTTCATTGGTGTGTTGGACATCGCTGGATTCGAAATATTTGATGTGAGTTTCCTCCCTCTGCTGATTGTTTCCGTTGGTTCAATGGTTCGTGTCAAACGCTGAGGTTGATTTTCATGTTATAGTTCAACAGCATGGAGCAACTCTGCATTAACTTCACCAACGAGAAGCTGCAACAGTTTTTCAACCACCACATGTTTGTACTGGAGCAAGAGGAGTACAAAAAGGAGGGGCATCGACTGGGAATTCATTGATTTCGGGATGGACCTGGCAGCCTGCATTGAGCTCATAGAAAAGGTAGGAGAAACCAGTGACTGGGCCGTGCACGGACAGCTGTGGGCGCTCAAGACACGCTTATATAATATTCCTACGGTACTACTTACTACAGTACTAAAACCATGTAATCATAGGAATACTCATAAAATTTAAAAAAAGACAATCACTTTTTTTTACAAGTGATGTTTTGCGATAAAATCAACAATTTTGAAAAATCACAACTTTTTGAGTAAAGATGATTAAATTTGTATATGCACATTTTGCCCTAAAATATGGATTTTTTTTTTTTTTTTTGCTGGAAAATCGGATAAGATAATTCACAGTTTCACAACAAAAAGTTTTTTGTTCGAAAATGTGACCTTTTGACTCAAAATTACAACTATGTGTCCTAAAACCGCAAATCTTTTTGATGTGAAATTGCAAATTTAAAAATAACACAACCCTTTTGCCATAAAAAGCAAATTTTTGTCATAAAATTTTTAATTTCACAAGATCTTGATTCTTTACATCAAATCACAACTTTACACCGTAAATTTACAAAATGGCAACTTTTTGAAAAAAATTTCCAACCCTCCTTGGCATGATCTCAACTTTTGTAGAATTACATGTTTTTCTTGTAAAAATCAGTTTTGTTGTAAAATGGTTATTCTTGGAATATAGTGACTTTTTTCTTAATATTGACTTGATATTGTAATTTTCATCATAAGATATGGACTTTACAAAACTGCAACTTAATGACTTAAAATTTGTAAATTTTATATAATTGCAAATTTATCTCTTAAAATTGCAAATTTTTGTTGTAAAATTGTAAATTTTGCAATTTTGCAACTTTTTGTCATGAACTTAACATTTCACAAAATTCTGACTTTTTCACATCAAATCTAAATTTTGTGTCATAAAAATAAAAAATTATGACTTTTACAGAATTTGACTTATTTTGTTGTAATAAGCACAATTTCTTTTTTTTTTTTACATTGCAACTTTTGAAAAATTGCACTTTTATATTGTTAATAAAATTTTGAACTTTTATTGCAAAAATCGCAACTTTTTGACACAAGACAGCTACTTTTGATGGTCAAATTGCTGCTCGATGGTTGTTCTGCATAATAGAGCACCTGTCAAATCGAAGGGCAAACAGGCAGGAGCTTCAGCACCTCCTGGAGTCTACCTGTGCATGTGCCTGACCTGCAAATAATGTAACCATTTCATTCTCGACACCTTGCAAATATCTCATGTCCTCCCGTATTGCACTCAACAGCCAATGGGCATCTTTTCCATTCTTGAAGAGGAGTGTATGTTCCCCAAGGCCACAGACGTTTCCTTCAAGAACAAACTCTACGACCAGCATCTCGGAAAGACGAATGCTTTCCAAAAGCCAAAGGTTGTCAAAGGCAAACCAGAGGCTCATTTCTCACTGGTGCATTACGCCGGCACCGTGGACTACAACATCACCGGCTGGCTGGAGAAGAACAAAGACCCGCTGAACGAGTCGGTGGTGCAGCTTTACCAGAAGTCATCGATGAAGCTATTGTCTTACCTGTACGCCTCGTTTTCTGGAGCAGAAGGAGGTGCAGTATTTTTAAACAGCTTACTGGAGTCAAAGTTCAGGCTCCTGTCTGGTTTCAAACTTGGGTAAATACAAACTAATGTTGTTTTATTTTCTTTCTTGTAGAATCAGGTGGGGATGCTGGGAAAGGTGGGAAGAAAGGAGGAAAGAAGAAGGGAGGCTCGTTTCAGACCGTGTCTGCTGTTTTCAGAGTAAGATATTTGTTATCAAAGATATTTTTAACTAAGTGACTTGGACTGATACTTCAAGGTGCCAACCAGTTTTATCAGCTGATATTAGCCATGATGTGTCCTGTTATTTCATAAAGAAATAGCTGATTTGGTAGTTTTTTGAAAGGAGCTATCACATAGTTTGTCCAGCAGAGTGACTTCAGTTGTTTATAAGTAAAAAGAACACCCAAATTATTTTCCCTCCGACAATTAATAATCAGTACTGTCACCTTTGTGATTACAATTGACCATAACTCTCTCATGGCAGTTCCTAACTAAGTTGGCACATGTCTCTTTTAAGGATCTTAGCCCATTCTTCCATAGAAAATTGCTCCAACTCAACCAAACTGCAAGGTTTTCTGAGCATGGACATTAACCTTGAGCTTCCTACCCAGATTCTCAACAGGTCTGAGATCTGGACCATGTAGGGGCCCTTCCAAGACCTGGATTTTGGTGTCTTTTGGTGTACTAGGACCTAGTACATCTAGGTCTCTTGACATTTCTCTTGACATCTTGGTGATGTCAAGAGAAATGTCCACAGGGAACCTTGCAGTTCCCTGTGGCTTCACCACAGCTGGATCGGCCAAAGTTGGTCAGTCCAAAAGGATAGCCAGCCGAGCTGGGACCCAGCTGTGACAGAGCCCCGGGAATCATTCAGCCAACGTGGTTAGAACAGCTAAGTTGGACATGTTAACATGATGGTCAACAAAGACTGACTCACTTTTGGAGCCAAACCCTAGTGATCAGTGGCGGAACTGAAACTTTCTACACTACTGGTTTGGCACCAGACTAGCGAACCAGACGCAGGCCCTTGGTACTCCTCAAGGACTGGTGTCAGCATTGCCCCATTAAAAAGACAATATCAGCTTTCACCTTCCAAAAGTTGCATCTAGTCATTTCATCCATTTTTGGTAACTTCTGTCACCAGTTATTCTTGATGTTTGATATAATTTAAATCTTTATCACGTGTTCTTTCGTAGGAGAATCTAGGAAAGCTGATGACCAACCTGAGGAGCACACATCCGCACTTTGTGCGATGCCTGATCCCGAATGAGGTTAAAACACCTGGTACGCACAAAAACGCTGAAGCTAAAGCTCTCTGAAGTCAGGCATCATGAAACACACATCCCTGTTTGATGAGTCAGTTTGTGTCAACTTTGCTGCAGGTATCATGGACAACCATCTGGTCATCCACCAGCTACGCTGCAACGGTGTGCTGGAGGGCATCAGGATTTGCAGGAAGGGATTCCCCAGCAGGATTCTTTATGCTGACTTCAAGCAAAGGTCAGAATCCTAGTTAGAGGAACCATATGAGGATTTATCTAGATCATGTGTCAAATTCAAAGCCCACCGGCAAAAACTGGCCCACCACTTCATCTTATCGGACAATTATATACTTATGACTAGAACATTTCTGAGGAAACTTGAAGTGTTCCCAATGAGACTGTTTGATTTGTTACTGCCTTGAAAAAACTTGATTAACTGAGGTGAGCATGGTTGATATGAAGCTCCAACCTCATGTCAGAAAGCAGCAATTTCACAAATGTTGTGATTTTACAAAAGAATGTGTAACTTTCTCAACAAAACTGCACAATTTTTGTCAACAATTTGGATGAAAATCATGATTTTATAAAATTTGCTTTAAAAAATCTTGATTTTTGAGACAAAAAGTTTCAATTATACAAAATTTGTAATTTCACGAAAAAGTCATAATTTTCTTAAAATGTTGCAATTTGGGAAAACTCGATATTTTATGACAAAAAATTTTGTGAAATTTGACAAAAACCCGCAATCGTACAAGAAATTCACAATTAGAAAATTCACAATTTTTGCAACAAAAAGTTTTTTTTTTAACAAACAAGTCATGATTTTTTTTATCGTGGGATTTTACAAGAAAACTTCTTGATTTTAGGACAAGTGTCAATTCTGAAAAGAATTTTCAGCAAAATTTGAATTCTTATGTCAAATTCGCTTATTTCAAAAATGATTGAAGTCTTAATATTGAGAAATTGACAATTTCATTACAAAAAATCTGTTATCTGAGGACATAAAGCTGCAATTATGATGGATTAGTAAACTAACTTTGTCTCTGAGAAAAGGAACATATAGACCAAGAATTCCAAGTTTCAAGACTCCAAATGTCTTTCAGATGGAACATTTTTAAATCAGCGCCTGATGAAATATTATGAGCAGAAACAGGATCTTAATGCCAGTTTGTCGAGAAACAGTATCGTAGACCAAGTCCAGGAACTAGCGGAAACTCTATGGCACAGCTGGTTGAGAAAGCGGTGTGGCTGGTGATCATGGTGATCACATGGTGATGATGTGGCCCAAGATGAAACAGCCCCTGATGTAGACCATCCCTGATTATCACCAAGTGTCTTTATCGTTTCCAATCAGGTACAGAATCCTAAATGCCAGTGCCATCCCAGAGGGACAGTTCATCGATGGAAAGAAAGCTTCCGAGAAGCTTCTCGGCTCGATTGACATCGACCACACGCAGTACCGATTTGGATCAACGAAGGTACGTGTCTACTCGTCCTAAAGAGCGGGGTGAACAGGTCACCTTCAGCGGACTGGTTGTGCTTTCATTACTTGTCACTGCCGCAGGTCTTCTTCAAAGCCGGTTTGCTCGGGACACTGGAGGAGTTGCGAGACGAAAAACTGGCTTCGCTCGTGACTCAGACTCAAGCTCTGTGTCGCGGCTACCTGATGAGGAAGGAATTCTCCAACCTGATTGCACAAAGGTGAGTACGTCATTTCAAAATGCTACCCGACCACGACAGAGGAAAACAAAACAAAATGTTAAAGCCGTTTCTTCTTCAGGGATTGCGTCTGGATCCTCCAGTACAACCTGCGCTCGTTCATGAATGTGAAACACTGGCCGTGGATGAAGCTCTTCTTCAAAATAAAACCGCTCCTGAAGAGCGCAGAAAGCGAAAAGGAGATGGCAACCATGAAGGAGGACTTCGTCAAGTGTAAGGACGATCTGGCAAAGTCAGAGGCCAAGAGGAAGGAGCTTGAAGAGAAGATGGTTTCTTTGATACAGGAGAAAAATAACCTCCTTCTGCAAGTCCAAGCTGTGAGTATCTGCACCTAACGAAGCATTGATCTCGGTCAAACCCGCGTCAAAGCGATCACGCCTTTACGCACCGAATGTCTTCAAGGATTCAGAGAATCTCTGCGACGCGGAGGAGAGGTGCGAAGGTCTGATCAAAAGCAAGATCCAGCTGGAGGCCAAGCTCAAAGAGGTGACCGAGAGGCTGGAGGACGAGGAGGAGATGAACGCGGAGCTGACCGCCAAGAAGCGCAAGCTGGAGGACGAATGCTCCGAGCTGAAGAAGGACATCGACGACCTGGAGATTACCCTGGCCAAAGTTGAGAAGGAGAAACATGCCACCGAAAACAAGGTAACTGTTGAGGGGATGATGCTGAACTTATTTTAAATTACCAGAAGCATTTCAGAGAGATCAAGAGCTGCGTTGCTGAATTCTGGACTCAACTGGAATGAATTACCATGACCATCATGGAAGCACAAACGGGAACAGTCCGGACTGACAAAACTACTGGAGCGTTTCTGTTCATGTTGGTGTTTGCAGGTTAAAAACCTCGTGGAGGAGCTGGCTAGTCTGGATGAAAACATCTCAAAGCTGACCAAGGAGAAGAGAGCTCTTCAAGAGGCCCATCAGCAGACGCTGGACGATCTCCAAGCAGAGGAGGACAAAGTCAACTCCCTGACTAAAGCCAAGTCCAAGCTCGAGCAGCAAGTGGATGACGTGAGTGGCTGCAGGTCTTTACTCTGGTCCGAATAGACGTCATAATTAACTTTCCTTTTTGTAATCTCCTTTGACAGCTCGAGGGCTCGTTGGAGCAGGAAAAGAAGATCCGCATGGACCTGGAGAGGACCAAGAGGAAGCTTGAAGGAGATCTGAAGCTAACGCAGGAGTCCCTGATGGATTTGGAAAATGACAAACAGCAGTCTGAGGAGAAAATTAAGAAGTGAGCTCAAGGACAGACATATTTGGAGGAAAGTGTTCAAGACAAGAGAAAAGGGCGCCGTCCATTTAAAGACACTTATTTACAATATAACATAAGATAATATAATACATTTTTTTGTTGCAAAACCAAGGCTTTTTGTTGTATAATCGCTACGTTTTCCCATAAAATCACAAGTTTTGCAAAATCGCGGCTTTTCAGAGTACTGTTGAAACTTCTGTATAACATCAAGTTTAGTAAAATCACAACTTTTTTACTTTGTTAAAAAATTGTAAATTTCTTTATGTCTTAGAATAATACATTTTTGCAAAAATGTACTTGTCGTAAAAGTTAGAATCTCAAATCTCACAAAATCACCTGTTTGATTCAATTTCGTAACTTTGCAAAATCTCAACTTTTTACATAAAATTACGACTTTCTCATAAAATTGTGAATTTCATATAATCGCAAATTTTCAGACTAAATGATCCAGTTTTGTTTTTTGTAAAATTAAAAATTCACAATATCACAACTTTTTGACTTAAAAGGCAATTTTTTGTCATGAAAATACATTTTGCAAACATGTACTTTGTGTCAAATTTCACAAAATCACCTGTTTGATTCAGTTTCGTAACTTGTAAAATATTGACTTTTGCCAAATTTAAACTTTTTACATAAAATTACAATTTTCTCATAAAATTGTGAATTTCGTATAATCGCAAATTTTCAGACTAAATGATCCAGATTTTTTTTTATTAAAATTTCACAATATCACAACTTTTTGACTTAAAAGGCAATTTTTTTTTGTCATGAAAATTTTGCAAAAATCACAATTTTGATGAAAGAAAATTAAAGTTTTTGTATAAATAGTTGGGATTTGAAACATTTTCTGAATTGCACTTTTTTTGTTGCAAAACATAAAAAAATCTTGCTTTTGTTGTAAAATTATGACTTGCAAAATATCCTCTTTTTGACATCAGACTGCGAGCATTTATGGTGAAATAGCTGCTCAACGGTCCATTTGACAAGGACACTGCTCAGGGAGGGGCTTCAGCCCCACCTGGAGTCTACCTGTAGACATACCTGAGCGTAGATGAGAGAACTGAACATCAAACTGACACAATGCATCTTCTCGTTTTCACAGAAAAGAATTTGAAAACAACCAGCTGGTTAGCAAGATCGCAGACGAGCAAGCAGTCAACAACCAGCTCCAAAAGAAGATAAAGGAGCTCCAGGTGCTAAAACTCAAACTGATGGTCTTTAATTTCCTCCTGGTGATGGTTCTTACACTTTTATTTGTGCTCTCAGGCTCGTATAGAGGAGCTGGAGGAAGAAGTCGAGGCTGAGCCGCCATTCGCGCCAAGGTGGAGAAGCAGAGGTCGGACCTGACCAGAGAGATCGAGGAGATCAGCGAGAGGCTGGAGGAGGCCGGGGGGGCCACCACCGCTCAGATCGAGATGAACAAGAAGCGCGAGGCCGAGTTCCTGAAGCTGCGACGCGACCTGGAGGAGTCCACGCTGCACCACGAGGCCACGACCGCCGCGCTGCGCAAGAAGCAGGCGGACAGCGTGGCCGAGCTGGGCGAGCAGATCGACAACCTGCAGAGGATCAAGCAGAAGCTGGAGAAGGAGAAGAGCGAGATGAAGATGGAGATCGACGACTTGTCCAGCAACATGGAAACCGTTGCAAAAGCAAAGGTGAGATTTGCGACGGCCGTTTATTCGAGCAGCAGGGACTTGAAACGGTTGAAGTGCTTGAATCTGTGCGAACTTGCAGGTGAACCTGGAGAAGATGTGCCGCACGCTTGAGGATCAGCTCGTGGAGCTGAAGACCAAAAACGATGAAAACGGCAGGCAGATCTCAGACCTGACCAATCAGAGGGCTCGGTTTCAGACCGAGAACGGTAATCCTGCTCCTGCACCCCCTCCCTCAACCCCGCCCCTGTGTGAAAGCACGATAAAATCATCTGATCGCAGAGGGTCTGAGGACAACAACATATTACTTTATTCACTGTGCCACAACAAAAACGAGGCCAAAGAGCAAAAAGTTCCAGATGTTGATCAGCCCCTGATGGACTGATCATCAGCAGCTGTGCAGACATTTGTCAATTTCCTGGTCTGGAGCATCTGGATGTGTGGTAACACCAGTGCCAAGAGGGAACGATATAAGCAACGGCCTTGGAGAAGCAAATGTTGCTGCACGTTGACCTGGAAATTGAATCTAAAGCTCGGCTGAAACTGGGTCATGTGACCGGACGATGATCACAAACACATTGTAATATTAAAACTGCGTTTTGGGGCCTTATTCTGTAATGCTGGATTCATATGTCCATGACAGTTCCCCTAGATTCTGGTCTGTTGAGGGCCATGGCTTTGTTTAATCATTCTGGCTCCATTAAGTCTCTAAATTTTGACACATACAGTCATGGAAAAAATGATTAGACCACCCTTGTTTTCTTCAGTTTCTTGTTCATTTTAATGCCTGGTACAACTAAAGGTACATTTGTTTGGACAAACATAACGATAACCACAAAGATTGCTCATAAGAGTTTTATTTAAGAGCTGATATCTTACCATTTTCCATGGTTTTCTTGATTATAACCTAAATCACTTAAGTTTTTACATCAATAGCTATGGCGTTGTACTGCCAAAAACACTGCTTTTATGCATTCAGTGTTTTCTTTTCTGTCTGTTTTAGTCACATGATGACGTTTAGTGGTACCAGGTATTAAAATGAACAAGAAAGTGAAGAAAAAATGGTGGTCTAATAATTTTTTCCATGACAGTAGGCGTCTAGACAAACTCCTTGTTTTGTTTGTGATGCTTACGACGAACTGTTTCCTACTGGTAACTGGTCATTTATGATCATCCTTCGTTCTGTGATGTGAGTTAATGACCTCTCGATTTTGTATACAAACTGGAGATTAACTCCACTTGCACCCTCTGTCTGATTGTCCAGTCAAGTGTTTGTTAAGTGTTTCATTTCTGCCTCACCAGAACTCACTAATAATTGATAAATTATACCTTAATAGTGAAAATTTAAACAACACACATCATTAATGAACTGAAGCAACGCTGCAAAGACGATCGTTTGCTACATAAATAATGGCACGGTGCAAAGAGGTAATACGTTGTTGTTCATCTAAAGCTGTACTTGAGTAATACGAAGTCTTTTGAACTTTTGCACCAACTTTTGCACGAGTGTGCAGAAAATACATGTTGTCACTGTGCTTGTTGCAGCTGAGCTGTCCAGGCAAATGGAAGAAAGAGAGAGCCTCGTTTCCCAGCTGACGAGAGGAAAGCAGGGATTCACGACGCAGATCGAGGAGCTGAAACGGCTGCTTGAGGAGGAAGCAAAGGTGAGCGGAGCTCCTCCTCACCTCCACACCTGCCCGCAGCTCCACAGCGGTTCACATCTGGCGTCTCCTCCCGCAGGCCAAGAACGCCCTGGCGCACGGCCTGCAGTCGGCTCGCCACGACTGCGACCTCCTGCGGGAGCAGTACGAGGAGGAGCAGGAGGCCAAAGCCGAGCTGCAGCGCTGCCTGTCGAAGGCGAACACCGAGGTCGCCCTCTGGAGGAACAAATACGAGACGGACGCCATTCAACGCAATGAGGAGCTGGAGGAAGCGAAGTAGTTACAGACTGAGATCTGACCTGAACTGAACGAGCTCTGTGTGCTTTTATGACGGGAGTCGCTCATGTTTGCAAAGCCTTTCAGTGTCTTGACTCCAACGAAACACCATGTAGAATAGGTTACTTTCTAAATCTGAACGGAGATTAACCTGCAGCTTAGTTTGAGCACGACTGCAGTGATACAATAAGACGTTCAGCTCACTTCAGTCACAGCCAGCTGTTTTAGCTTAGCTCACCGCTAACCTATGATGCTAGTTAATGTTACTTTATATCCATTGTGATCAAATCTGTCCAAGCGTCCTCACTTTAAATGTCTACTGAAACAACACTTAAACCAAAATAATTTTGTGTTCCATTTACCTCCGAAGTCGGAACTCAGAACGACACCACAGCCGAGTTGACCGGGTTCCAACCAAGGTTATTATCGTTAAAGAACGAAATAACGAAAACAAGAATTGAAAAAACCTTTTCGTTAACTGAAGTAAAATAAAAACGAGAGTTTTTTAAAAAACGATAACTAACTGAAACTGTATTATGTGTTTAGAAAACGAACTAAAATTAACTATAATAATGTCAAGAACGTCCTTCGTTTTCGTGTTTGTAATTTTTTTTCCTCATAAACGTTTGAAATCTGTTAACTTCGCTCCGCTGTACAACAACAACCGCAAAAAAAAAAAAAAAAGAAAAGTGATCAGCAGTGATGGCTGCGACAAAAGTTGGGAGAAAGCGGCTCAGTCCTATTTGGGATTTCTTTGACTATGACTGTGTTAACGATAAAAATAAGTGCCTTGTTGTAGAAGCAGGTGATACAATGTGTGGAATACTTCTCAGGGGAAAAAAACCCACGAATCTGAAAGTCCATTTAAAAAGCTCACACAAGAAGGCTAACCAAGACTAGCTGGATAAGCTAGCCTAAGCTAGCCCCCTGGAAAGAAGGCTAACCAAGACTAGCTGGATAAGCTAGCCTAAGCTAGCCCCCTGGAAAGAAGCTACAGCTGCAGGCCAGTCAGCGTTGGGAAGGAACGGGAGAAAAAACAGCAACTATAATGGACTGTTTCCATGGAGACCAGATAAGCTGCTGGTCAGTAAATACGCAGGAACAACACAAGCGGGAAGACGCATTGATAAATATGTTTATTGAGACTGGAATGTAAACACGACTATGTGATTCGATAGCCTTTAAAAAGTTCAATGCTTCACTCGAACCAAAATTACAGCCCTAATTTACAAAATAAAACTAAAACTAACACTGAAACTAATAAAAACTAAACTAAAACTAAGTATTTCAAAACAAAAACGAATAAAAACTAGCAAAACTGCTGTAAAAATGAATTAAAACTAACTAAATTTGAAAAACTAAACTAAAAACTAAATAAAAACTAAAACTAATGGAAAATCCAAAACTATTATAACACTGGTTCCAACGTCATGTCCATGCCAGGTTCTGAATCCTGCGTAGATGAGGTTCCTCCCAAACTTTCCCAGATGGAAACAGTGGTGTCTTCAGTTTATACTGGGAAGTTGGAATTTCCAAGTTCCTAGTCAGAGGTTCAAACTGGAATGCTCCCCGTAGTCGAGTGTTCTCTTTGTTTACGTGAGCGGTATTTGCTGGATTCTGAAGTTGGGGATTTCTCCAACTTCATGAGTTTGAATAGCTGCTACCTGAGTACAGCAAAACTGGTATCCACTGGGCGGCAGCACCAGTCAAAACCAGTCGTCAACGCTGCATTTGGGGCTTTTTGGCAGATAAGAAAACCTACGGTTTTTGAACGCAACAGTACGAAACTCGAAAAAGCACTGATTGAGTGCAAGAGTGAGGACAAAATGGAAGAATATCAACTTGCTGACCCTCACAAGAAATTCCATGCTGCGTTCCCGTCATAACATAATAAAATAATACCAATATTGCAGAGCCATCAGTAAAGACAAACTATTTTATTGTTTTTGTTCTCGGTTAGCGACTCTTCTCACAGTTTTGAGGCCTGCGGAGGGTTTTATGGTCTCTTGCATCGAGGCGACTCTACCTAGCATAAACACACATTTTTACAAACTTGCACCACGTAAAAGAATCCAGGTTTAAAGGTGGTTTCACCCTCTACAGGAAAAAACTGGCCCAGCGCCTCCAAGAGGCCGAGGAGCAAATCGAAGCCGTGAACTCGAAGTGCGCCTCGCTGGAGAAAACCAAACAGCGACTTCAGAGCGAAATGGAGGACCTGATGGTGGACGTGGAAAAGTCCAACAGCGTGGCTGCTACACTGGACAAGAGGCAGAGAAGCTTCGACAAAGTATTTCCTTTCAGCCGTCTACCAGTGACACATCTCTGCCATTTACACCGCTAAGCTAACGTGTGACTGAATTCAGGTGCTAGCCGAGTGGAAGCAGAAGTACGAGGAGTCTCAGGCGGAGCTCGAAGGTGCTCAGAAGGAATCTCGATCTTTGAGCACGGAGCTCTTCAAGCTGAAGAACTCCTACGAGGAAGCCCTGGATCATCTGGAGACCATGAAGCGAGAGAACAAAAACCTGCAACGTGAGTGACGTTTTCCTGAGAACAATTAGATAAAAACTCGTCGTGTTTCAAACCTCGCTGCGATCTGATGTCTCAACACCCACAGAGGAGATCTCAGACCTGACGGAACAAATGGGGAGAGAGCGGAAAGACGGTTCACGAGCTGGAGAAGTTCAAGAAACAGGTGGAGACGGAGAAGTACGACATGCAGACAGCACTGGAAGAAGCTGAGGTAGAGCTGATAAAAGGCTAAGTAAAGATAGCTTGTCACCGTCAAGCAGGTCTAAAGGGAACAAATGTTTTTTTTTCAGGCCTCCCTGGAACAAGAGGAGTCTAAGATCCTCCGCGTGCAGATGGACCTGAACCAGATGAAGGCCGAGTTTGACAGGAAAGTGGCGGAGAAAGACGAGGAGATCGACCAGCTGAAGAGGAACCACCAGAGAATGACGGAGTCCATGCAGGCCACCCTGGACGCCGAGGTGCGGAGCCGGAACGACGCCCTGAGGGTGAAGAAGAAGATGGAGGGAGACCTGAACGAGATGGAGATCCAGCTCAGCCACGCCAACAGGCAGGCGGCCGAGGCTCAGAAGCAGCTGAGGAACGTTCAGGGCCAGCTCAAGGTACGGTGGAGATTTGCTTCCTCGCCTCCTTCTGGGACTAATTCAGCCCGGAGGTTAGAGATGTTGGCGGTTGGCTTGATTCAACGCGGTTAGTTTTAGGGAACAGAGACTCCTTGGTGTTGCATCTTTGTGCATCCATCTTCCCAGATACATTGGGAATTGTATCTGGGAACAATTCAAGAGTCTGCCTTGTTGGCCAACACTATGGATGCAGTAGGCTACAGCATTGATCTTCAGTCCAGGTCCTCAGGAGCCCACTGGCCTGCACTTTGTACATGTTTCTCTGCTCTAGTGCACCTGATTCAGATGAACAGGTCACCATCAGCTTGCCGTCAATGTCTGCACGTGTGTCAGTGATCCATTCATCCGAGCCAGGTGTGTTGGAGCAGGTAAGCATCTAAAACACGCAGGCCCGTGGCTCCTGAGGACCTGCACTGAAGAACATTGGGCTACACTGTCCATCCGCTATAAATGAAGCTTTGTTTTCGTACCCTTGTCAAAGGGTGACCACGGCGCTTTCTCGGCTAGCTGTATCGTCAGAGTTCCCCCTAGTTCCTGGACAAACTGATGTTAAGATAATAATAATAATAACTAGTGCCGCATCCCTGGAACTATCTAGCATGGATAGATGGTCAGCTACTCGTGCCACATTAACGTCGGCGTAAATCATTTCCAGGATGCTCAGATCCACCTGGACGACTCTCTGCGAGCTCAGGACGACATGAAGGAGCAGGTGGTCCTGATGGAGCGCCGGACGTCCCTGATGCAGGCCGAGATCGAGGAGCTCCGGGTGGCCGTGGAGCAGACCGAGCGCAGCCGCAAAGTGGCCGAGCAGGAGCTGGTCGATGCCAGCGAGCGAGCGGGACTTCTTCACTCTCAGGTGGGCTGCTTCTCTCTGATGGAAAAGTTCTGTTTGATGTGCAGAAGTTTATGAAGTACATCTGTATCTGTCTTTACCAGAACACCAGTCTTCTGAACACCAAGAAGAAGCTCGAGGCAGATGTGACTCAGTTCCACGGCGAAATCGAAGAAGCTGTTCAAGAGGCCAGGAATGCCGACGAGAAGGCCAAGAAAGCCGTTACCGACGTAAGGCTTACCGTCACCGCGCAGGGCGCTTACGTTACTGCAGATTTAATGGCTTCACCAAGACTGATCGCTCCTGTTTGGACACCTCCAGGCTGCCGTGATGGCTGAAGAGCTCAGGAAGGAGCAGGACACGAGCGCTCACCTGGAGAGGATGAAGAAGAACCTGGAGGCCACAGTGAAAGACCTGCAGCACCGCTTGGATGAGGCTGAAAACCTGGCCATGAAGGGTGGAAAGAAGCAGCTCCAGAAACTGGAGGCTCGGGTACGTACTTTTACCAAATGATGTCACAGACATTTCATGAAATGTCAAGGAGAAAAGAGTCCAGCAAGGGAGTTTCCTCCCTACCTGTTCGCTGCTTGAAATCTGCAGCACACATTTGCTTTAGACCGTTCTACGATTTCAAGCCGAATTTCCTGTTGCTGAACTCACCGACTGGTCAGGGATAAAATGATGAGCAGTTGGCAGCCAATCATTAAGTGTGAACAACTCAAAGGGTGAATTCCAATTCCTCTCTTAACCCTCAATCTTAACCCTCGAAAGTAAGTGTCAGGGTTATCTTGTGACTTAGAAATGGGACACCCCTCGAGTGGAGTTGTCTTCAGACTGAAACGTATCAGAGCCCGTGTTGTCTCTGTATTCCCTGAAATGACACAGTGATAACATTGAAAAGAGCGCTGTATATTCTCTAAATAATATTAGCAAATAACACAATAGAGGAAACATTATTCAGTCCTCCGTCGCTACACAACAAGGTATACAAGTAACGTGAAGCCGGCAGGGACTGCCGGTCCAGACCGCCGGTCCGGCAGCAAACATCGTAAAGTAAAAAATAAATGTTACGCAACAACGATGTTAATCCATGAAAAAAGTCTCAAACAAAGACAATAAGATGGTTTCGTAACATTTATATCTTTAAGAACTACGAAGATACTTACGTTTGTAGCTAGCTTTTTTTGTTACCATCCCTTTCAAAGATGTCTTGGCTAAATTACCCAGTGCCTTCTGGGTAGCCCTTACTACCAAGGGTGGTGTCAGAAAATCTCAATTTTGAGGGCGATACAGCCCTCAAACTTGTCCCTCAACTTGACTTGCTAAGAATCAGGACAGCACTTGCCCTTAGTGGGAGCCTGCATTTTTGAGATTGAGGGTTGAGATTGAGGGTTAAGGGAGGAATTGGAATTCACCCAAAGACTTATTAAAGACTCATCGCTAACAGACCTGATCCAGAGTCGTTCCGTCAGTCCTCTCTCCCTCTCCCAGTCGATCCCTGCAGCCACGCAAAGCTGCTATATCCTTGGCCAGCTCCTCACACGTCTGGCGGCGCCCTCGCACTCCGCGGCTGTCCTCGGAGGTCCTGTCGCGAGGAACGAAAGCACCCAGTGCCAGTATCGTAGCTATAACCGCTTCAACCTTATATACCCCTCGCCTGGCCCGGCAGCCGACCCTCTTGTACCTGCCGCACACAAGACCCAAGGATACCGGCGCCCTTTTCCTGGGCGGTGATCAAGTCACCACCTTGGCTGGAGCATTCATGTCGAACCGTTACAGGTCGCTGCCCTTCAGACTGGGTCCACCTGGCTCCGGGTCCTCCTGGTTCTCCACGACTACCGTACTCGCAGGTGCAAGCTCGATGACTGGATCCTCCCGTCTCTCTTGGCCCAGGCGTCTCTCTTTCCTCCATGTAGCTGGTCCCTTTTATTTACCTACCAGCGCGACGCACCTGCTGCTCATCAGTCGATCGTGTTTTGGGGGTTAGTCGGGTGCTGCCTCCGGGGAGTAAAACACGCTGCATGCATATGACAACCAAATCCTTACATTTCAAAATATAGAATATGCAAACACACATCCCCTAAAAACTGTCCTGTTCACGGACTGCCAAGCCATTGCTAACAGTCGACAAATATCTAGCGTATGTAGCATGATGGAAAAACATTTCTCTCCAGGTCCGTGAGCTGGAGAACGAGCTTGAAGCCGAGCAGAAGCGCTCCACGGAGGCCGTCAAAGGAGTCCGCAAGTACGAGAGGAAGGTCAAAGAGCTGACCTATCAGGTAAATACCGATGATGATGTGTCAGTGTTGCTCTGATCGCGTGACCCAGATAAGTTTCTCTTCTGCAGTCTGAGGAAGACAAGAAAAACAACGCCCGGCTGCAGGATTTGGTGGACAAGCTCCAGATCAAAATGAAAGCGTACAAACGGCAGGCCGAGGAAGCTGTGAGTGGAACCCCATCGACACATTCAAGGTTACAGACAAGCGACAGATCAATACGTCTGCTGATAAAAATGACCGATTTCCAGGAGGAGCAGTCCAACGTGCACATGGCCAAGTTCAGGAAGGCTCAGCACGAGTTGGAGGAGGCCGAAGAGAGGGCCGACGTCGCCGAATCGCTGGCCAACAAGATGAGAGCCAAGAGCCGAGAGATCGGAGCAAAGGTTAGAAACATTGATCATATATGTACAGTACGTCTGCTGTGCACATAGAGGCCAAAATGCTAAAAGACAAGATCAGAGGCCTTTAAATTACTATTTTTTGGTCAATCTGTTTGTTTTCCAGGGTCCAGAAGGACCGTCTGAGTAGCAGCATCAACCCTACAAGAGGACACGCAGCAAAGTTGTGTGTCTCAGCATGATGAGCAGCACGAATATTCAAACTGCTGACGTGTTGCTTCAGTATTCAAGTGTAATATTATAGTAACCTCCTTATTTAAAGATTAGTGTTACGGCACCATGGTTCAAGCCCTGATCCAGCAGTTACAGAGAAAAGAAAGGCTCTGGTGCCCTGAAAATGACCTGCCTGTAACTCTACGGCTTTATCTTCATTCATTCAATGGAAACCTATGAGTATGCTAATGAGACTCCGCCCACATGTCCTCAGATGATGCTCAGCCTTTACTTCAGTCCAGAAAGGTCTTTAGTCATCTGTCACGATATCGTAACATCAGTTACGCTGCTCTGCTTTAAAGCGGCACAGGAGACGCTTGTTCACGTTAAAACATCAGTTTCGTCTTCATTTGATAAAGTATTTGCCTGATTCTCGGGAATCATCGTCTCACCGTTGGTGCTATCGGCAGGAAAAACCAGCCAAAGACAGTTTTGCAACCCTGTCGCTGCTCTCTCTTCCGACACCTGAGTACCGCAAACATCAGAGACGATGAACGTAGCTCAGAGTTTCAGTGGACGTCTGCCGTTGATCTCAAAACCACCAAGTACTTTGAAAAGTTACCACTTAGCATCTGTGAGCTGTTAGCAAACTTTAAAGCGACAGCTACGTTTGCAGAGAAAGGAGGTGAATTTGATGAGATCGGTGTTCACTGAAAGGTTTGAAGAGATGAATGAGGATTTGTTTGACACTGAAAGCCGTTCTTACACCTGAATAATCCAGTTTAACGAAGAGCATCTGCTGCTTGCTGATGCTAAAGCCCGATTTATGCTTCTGCGTAGCAGATTCGCTTGCAAACCCTACGCTGTCTTTGACGTACGTACTTGTGTGTTGTTGTTTCCGTCGCTCCGTAATCTCACCGCCAGGCACTAGAGGGCAGCAGTGGGTTATCCTCTGCGGCGCTGTAGCCGGCAGTGCCGAGCTTCCTTTCGTTGATGTCATCTACATCAGTCGTCCCCAACCTTTTGTGCGCCACGAACCGATTTAACGTCAGGCAATATTTTCACGGACCGGTCTGTAAAATATGTCGCAGATAAATACAACAAGATAAAATGATCCAACCAGCATAAAAACTGTGGTATTTTCTAAATATAAAAATAAAAATAAACGTAAACCCCCTGTGTATTCATGTGCAACTTTATTAGAAGCGTTCTGGTAACAACAGAACATCGGTAACATCCTCTTCGCGCAGTTTGCTTTTTACTCGTTTTGCTAGCTTGGGGGTTTAAACCTATCACCTGACCAAGACACGGGTCTGAAAGTCATAAGTCAAGAGTCATAGACGGATGTAACGGAAAAAATCTGGTAATTTTTCAAAATAAAACATCATTTAGACTCAGATAATAAATCAAACAGTAATAATGGAAGTTATTTCTTTTTTTCCCTGTGGTCCGATACCAAATGATCCACGGACTGGTACGGGGCCGGGGACCGGGGGTTGGGGACCACTGCTTTATATAACGGAAACTTAGCGATGTAGCAAATAAAGTATATCTTACTTGAGCTGACGCTGGCCAGTGTTGAGCATCGGACGTTTTTAAAGCCACCGAAAGAGGGAAAAGAACAAATCTATGAAGCGGACCAGTCGCGCTCCTTGTGGTCCTCGTCGATCCGACACAAAGTTACATTTCAGGGTCCGATGTGGCTCACTGACAGCAGGGGGTTCGCACCTGCAGCCAAAGTACGCTGCCGCTTCGATGCAGAGGTAGAAATCAGGCTTTACTCAGATATTAACACGGACTACAGGACGGTGACCAGTTTATTATTAACCAGGTGACATGATGGATTCACGAGGTTACCGTTGGGCCGACAGCAGCGGCGCGTGAGCTCTACGACTTCAGTGGCGACATTTACAGGGACAATAATCCAGTTATTCGACCTTAATCTAAATGAGACAATAATCCAAACTCAGCACAACTCGTCTCCTGTCAGCATTACGACACCGTCGTTGTGTTTTGTTGCCAACTTTGCACAGACTTGTTTGTCTGTCGTCGTCCTTGTAAACTGTAGCCGCCTGGTTTGAAGTCTTCAGTCGCAGCGGTTCAGCGCTCTAGATGCACCGGATGACGCGCAGGAGATCCCAGAAGTCTCGGCTTCACCTGTGAACATCTCCCAGGATTCTTCTGTGACCCCGCAGGTGGCCTGAGTGGGTGTCGGGCCCCTGACGGCTGCGCATTCATCTGTGTGTCCACTTTCATTTATAAGAGGGACAATCAGCGGCTTAAATCCAAGGAGACGCAGGTGCCTTTATATTTAGAAAGCTGAAATACATTTCATTTATGTGTGTTTGTGTATTTAAAAATATAGGAACTCCATCACTGAACCTGTCATTGTTTCTGTTCACTCTGCTGAAGCTGGGGTTATTTAGATCTGAAAGGATCATATCAGAACGTTGTCATCATCCAGGTGAAACAACAGAGCCATTTTTGTCTGAATGCACCCAAACAGATGTTCACTGTCTCCGTCACCCGTCAACCGACTGTCTTTGTTGTCAAACTTTGCTTCTTCCACTTTTATCTGCTTTATTTCCCAGTTGCAGGTCACCACTCGCGTTTCTTCAGTTTCCTTCGCTGTCATTTTAGTTTGTCACCAGTTCCTGTGTGATTTCTGCCTGTTGTTTAAACTTAGAGCAGTAATAAATCTCTTTAAATCTAAACATCATCTGTCATGTTTCATACGCAGCAACAAATCCGTCTCTAGTTTAGTGTGGTGAAGTATTTCTTTGCCATTAAGGCGGCGTACATCCACTAGTTCTGGTTTAGTTTCTGTTATTTACCTCAGAGCTGTCTATGAAACCGTGATAATAACAGTTAAAAGGTTCTTCTCAGAATTAGAGCTGCCAGTCCTGATGGGTATGGAGGACCAGGAACTTTTTAATAATCAGTGATTATTGGGAAAATAAAATATAGATTTTGACGTTGGGACTGCAGATTGATTCATAAATCCATCTACAAATAATTTAAATGAATGATAGACAAACAATGATGTGACCAATCACAAGGGTTTGTTGCATTCAAGGACCTGATTTAGACTGTTATAGACTGGTTTAGACTGGTATAAACTAGACTAGACTTCCATAGTCTAGTTTAGACTAAAATAGACTGTTGTAGACTGGTTTAGACTGGTACAGAGTAGTTAAACTGGTATAGACTGGTCTAAACAAGATTACACTACTATAGACTAGTTTAGACTATTTAGACTAAAATAGACTGTTGTAGACTGGTATAAAGTAGTTTGGATGGGTATAGAATGGAATAGACTGATATAGACTAGTTTATACTGCTATAGACTTGTGTAGACTGGTATAGACAAGTGTTGACTAGTATAGTCTAAAGTAGACTGGTAGACTAGTTTAAACTTGTTCAGACTGGTATAGACAAGTGTAGTCTGGTATAGACTAGTTTAGATTGGTATAGACTAGTTAAACTGGTATAGACCGGATAAGACTGGTATGGGCTAGTTTAGATGGGTATAGACTGGTATAAACTAGACTAGACTGCTAGACTAGTATAGACTAAAATAGACTGTTGTAGACTGGTATAGACTAGTTTACACTTGTTCAGACTGGTATAGACAAGTGTAGACTGGTATGGAAAATTGTAGACTTGTATAGAGAAGAATAAACTGGTGTAGACGGGCCTAGACTAGTTTAGACTGGTATAGACTGGTTTAGACCGAAATCGAACTGTATAGACATCACAGAAAGGAATAGAAAGGTTTAGGCTGGTAGAGACAACTGTAAACTGGAAAAGACTGGAATAGACTTGTATAGACTGGTATAGACAAGTGTAGACTTGTATAGACTGGTGTGGACTGGAATAAACTGGTGTAGACTGATTAAGTAGGAGTATAGACTGGCGTAGACTGGTGTGGCAAAGTGTAGGCTGGAATAGACTAGTATATACTAGTTTAGACTGGTATAGACTAGTTGAAACTGGTATAGACTGGAATAGAGTAGTATGGACTTGTTTAGACTGGTATAAACTAGTTAAAACTGGTATAGACTGGCATAGACTGGTTTAAACAAGTATAGTCAAATGTACACTGGTATAGACTAGTTTAGACTGGTATAAACTAGCTGAAACTGGTATAGACAAGTGTAGACTCATATAGACTGGAATAGACTGGTTTAGAATAGTGTGGACTGGTTTTAATTAGTTTAAATCACTGGTTTAAACCAATTTCTGGGTGATTTGTTGGCAGAAGTACAGAGATCAAAACTTTTTTAATCAAGTCAGGAAGATAAATTTCAGTCGAAAATCAGAGACTTAAAAGCAGATGGTGCGTCAGGCCTGGTTCTGAGCCCGTTTCCCACTGGCCCAGATGGACTGGAGAACTTTCCTCGTACTTTCTTCACTCCCCTCATCAGACTGACGGCTCTTTTAACTGGCATTTCTTTTTTTTCCCGCCGAGTGTCGTCTGCTGGAGCATCTGCTGTGGTTACAAGTGTCTTCATTCTGCTGATGGACACAGACCTCATCTGTTCGCTCTGAGTCCGAGTCCATCTGGTTAACGGAGCAGGACGGGCTGGACGGACAGAGAAGTCCTTGTTGTGTCCGGTTTAATCAGAGCTCTGTCTGGCCCTCTCTGCCAAACAAAGACTCATAGAAAATGTCTCTGCCAGACTTCTTTAAGAAAGAAGAGGAAAATAAGCCCCTTAGTTTGAAAGATATTCAGTTTCCCTCTCAGTGGTGTCTCCGGGTGTTTGTGGTAGTGAGATCTCAAGATCCCGTCTGAGTCCTCATTCATGTTTCCAGCGGCTGCCTGACCGACCCATCCTCAGCGTAACAGCATGGTAGGAGATTTATCTCCATTCTCTTGACTTTGAAAGATGAGATTTGAGACGCTTTATGTGAATCTTCTTGAGTTTACACCTTCACCTGGACGTCTGCTGCTGGATTCTTTAAGGACGTTGTCGTGTAGATAATCAAAGATAAAGATAGACGGAGATCTACAGTCCAGAGGAATTAAAACTTTCTGCAGGTACGTGCACAGGTAGATAGATGGTGTTCAAGCTCCTCCCCCCTCCACCCCCGACTTGACAAGTGTGTTTTCTGCAGAACAGATGTTGAGCAGCTGTTTCACTGTCAAGTGTCACGTCAAAAAGTTGGGATTTTACAACAAAAATTAGTGATTTTTTTTTTTTTTTACTAAAACATTTTTATGACAAGAATTTGCGATTTCTTTGTCCAAAAGTCATGAATTTGTGAAAACATTTTAATGACACAAAATTGTGATTTGATGTTTAAAAAGTTGTGACTTTGCAAAATTTTATGACAAAAAGTTTGTTTGTTTTTCATGACAAAGTTGAAAAATTTGAACAAGAACGTAGTTCAACTCAAGTGCTCCCTCTGCTGACCTGGAGGCCACATCCGCAATTCCTTGCTTAATTAAATCAATTTGAATCGTATTTTGAAAAATCGATTTAAATTGATTTTTTTCAAAAATCGCGGCATGCCTAGTGCAGACATTGACGGGTTTGAATTATCTTGGTTTGTTAGAATAATCGCGGTGACCCCCCGTATCATTATAACTGGATCTGAAGCAGTCATGGTGGCTCAGGAACCAGAATTAAAGGTATCAGACTAAATCAGAGACATTTTCTCTCCGTCTCCAATAAAATGATCCCAGTTTCTGTTTTGTACGTCAAACAAAAGAGCTGCAGCTGAACAGAGGAGTCTTTTATTGACTCCCGGCCGGGCTTTGAGTAATCCTGGAGGTAAATTTAAGAGCTTTAGTTCTGCTGGCTTGAAGAACCAGCTCCAACAACAGCCTCGGAAAGATGAAAGGCTCCTCTCTTTCTCCGCTCTCTGCTCTCGTTCTGTTTCTTCTTTATCAACATCCTCTGAGGAGGAGTTGTACATTTGTCTCCGAGGCTTCCTCTTGTTTCCCACAATTTGCTGCTGTTTGAAACCGTCGGCTGCTGCCGCGGGGCGCATTAACAAATCGTGCAAAAAACTGTGGGTTTTTATAGCTTTTGTTGGAGTGTCGAAAATTACAGAGACAGTTTTTCCTCCTGATAATTAAAGACTCCGCAGCATGCAGATAAGGAGTTGCAAATGGAACCAGAATCTGACTTTTCTGTTCTGAGGCTGTTTAGATATTTTTACCCAAAACCTCTGTGAGCTTTTATATAATCATATCATATCATATCATATCATATCATATCATATCATATCATATCATATCATATCATATCATATCATGTCATGTCATGTCATGTCATGTCATGTCATATCATGTCATATCATATAATGTCATGTCATGTCATATCATATCATATCATATCATATATCATATCATATCATATATCATATCATATATCATATATCATATCATATCATATATCATATCATATAATGTCATGTCATGTCATGTCATGTCATGTCATGTCATATCATGTCATATCACATCATATCATATCATATTATATCATATAATGTCATGTCATATCTTATCACATCATATCATATCATATCATATATCATATCATATATCATATCATCATATCATATCATATCATCATCATCATCATCATCATCATCATCATCATGTCATGTCATCATATCATCATCATGTCATGTCATGTCATGTCATGTCATGTCATGTCATGTCATGTCATATCATGTAATATCATATGATATAGAAAATTCCAACTTTGCCATCTAATCACAACATTTTATTGTAAAATCACAATGTTTACAAAATCCCAACTTTTTAGCATCAAATCACAACTTTTTATCTCAACATCAAGAAATTTAAAACAAGGAACTTGTTGACAAAAATTCTAAAATTTTGTTGTAAAATTGCCACTTTTGTACGCATGGACTTTTTAGTTATGAAAATCAGGTATTGTCAAAGTTTTGAGTCTCTGTGACTTTTAAACTTAATATTGAATTTTTTTTTTGTCCTAAAATATTGACTTTTGCAAAATTGCAACTTTTTTTAAATCATCTTCTAAAATCATCTTTATCTTCTAAAATGGCTAATTCTTGTTGAAAAAAATTTCAATATTACAATATTAAAACTTTGTTTTAAAGAGCAAGTTTTTTGATAAAATCTCAAAATTCACAAAAAATATCAAAATGACTTTTTAAAACAATTAATAAAATTTCAACTTTTTGTTGTAAAATTGCAACTTTCATAAAAGTGCTATTTTTGTTGTAAAGAAATCCTGAACCTTTGGCTGTAAAATTCCAAGTCTGGTAAAATTACGACTTTTAAATGTATTGTAAGTTTTTGATCATAAAATACTGATTTTTCCAAAATTCTAATTTTTCGTAAAAGTGATACTTTGTACTTAAAATGACAAATGTTTGTTGTAAAATTGCAAATTTTGCACAATATCGCAGCTTTGACTAAAGAAAGAAAATTCACACACAATCACAGCTTCTCAATGTCAAATCACAACTTTTTGTTGTAAAATTAGGAAATAAACAAAGTAGCTGCTTTTCTAATTAAAATTCCCAAAATTCCAAAATTTTATCAAACACATGTTTTTGTTGTAAAAATGACAATTTTTTTTAGATTAAAACTCTTTTCATTAAATATTGACTTTTGCAAACTCGTAACTTTTTTAACATAAATTTACTTTACTAAAATCACGTTTGCTGTAAAATCATTAATTTTGCAATACCGCAACTTTTTTTATTTAACAAATTTTATCTAACAAAACCTCAAATTTCACAGAATCGCAACTTTTTAACATCAAATCATGACTTTTTGTGGTTAAAATCGGAAAATATACAAAATTGTGACTTTTGGACCAAAAAAATTGAACTTTTTGTCATAAAATCCCAACTTTTGTAGAACTGCAAGTTTTTTTTTAAATATAAAATCACAAACGTGCAGCATTTTGATATGAAACTCGACGGTCGTTCTGCTGAAAGGACAGGTGGAGGCCAAAGGGGGAGGAGCTTGAGCGCCACCTGGAGTCTACCTATGCACAGTTCACCATGACGTGGAAGATTCTCATGAACTCAATCTGGGTCAGTTGTCATCTGAAATTCATTTTGGACGTGACGCTCGTCTTGTCTCTGTCGTTCAGGTTCTCTGTCTCTCAAAAGTTATAAATGTATCTAAGTTGCCTTAAAAATAGCCTGCGCTGCTGGAAAATGAAGACTGGAGTCTGGACAAGGTCAAAAGCACAAAAGAGCTTTATTTCTCCAAAACAAGAGCACAGAGAGCAAAAGCCCAAGTTATCTGGCAGGAAATAACGGAAACTTTTTAATCTACGTACGCTCCGGCTGATAATTAGTTTCTTATGGGAGTGGTCAACCCAGGGACACGCCCATTTCTCCTCTCTCCAGGTGTCTTTGGGCGATTCCGTTGGTCACATGCAATGTTGTTTATCTTACTGCAAATTTTGCACGAATCAGATTTTAAAGTTCTGCTTGTGTATTTCATGGCACATCTAAGGAATTAGCCGATAGCAGATCCTGTTCATCCTGTTGCAAATGTTGAAGGAATCCATCCAAATAGCAGATGTTTCTGGAAACATGATGTTGTGAGTCTTGGTTGAGAAAAGCAGCACTCTTACTCTTTCTTTTCTTGTTTTCTCTTGGTGCTCAGCCCAGAGATTCACTCACTCACATAAGAGATATCATGGGAAACATATTATAAATAAGAAATAAGAACAGATATGTGAAAAAATAGACACTAGACACCAGACTTTTACTGTAAATATAACATAAATTTGAGCTCCATTTCATCGGCTTTAGATGTTCTTGAATCCCATTTTTCAGGCAGAAAAGGAGCTTCCTTCCTTCCTTCCTTCCTTCCTTCCTTCCTTCCTCGTTAGTCATCTTAGAACCAGCAGAAGCTCCGGAGGGAAACCAGACCTCTGACACTCGCTGTCTCGTTAACGAGAGCGGAGTCCAAAAGAGCAGCACCCCAGAGGTTTCAGGAGTTTGTGCCGAGTGTCTGAAGAGCTTCCATAAATCTGAGGCTCTTCCTCTTATCTGTGGAGGATCTGTGAAATATTCAAAACCTCCAAAAGGAAAAATCTGCAGCTGGCTACGGCCATTCAGATCAGCTGTTTGGTTATAACACTATAAAACCTCTATAAAAGCTGACGACATGGCGGTTCGCTGGTCTGGAGTGTGTGTGCTAACATAATGCCAAGCAGGAAAGACATCAGCAGTGGTGTTAAAAAAGCCATTATTGATGCTCGTCAGTTGCATTTAAATACTCCCACGACTGTATTTGTTCACTTTGACCCCACCTGACTTATTTTGGCCCTGTAACAGTTTTTACAGCCACTAGAGGGTGCTGTCAGTTGACTGCATGTTAACGTGCAGTTTATTATTTTTGAGCAGTTACTGAAATTGCGCCTTATGTGACTGAGAGCTGGTTTGTATGGAGCCCCGTTTGGGTCATAATTCAATGAATAAATGAGTCTATTATTATGAAATATTTCCCATTATTATGATAATGATTTCGTTTTTCATAAGAATGAGCTTTTACATAATAATGGATTCGTGTTTCATAAGAATGATTTGTGTGTCAATCACAGCAGAGAGGGGCGGAGCCATTTATGTGATTGGCTGCTCTTTCATTCAGGCATAAGCAACAGAACAGTGAATATCAATAGTGGGCGAGAGGTGCGATGTATCTACTCCAGGCCAGTAGGTGGCAGAATGCACCTCAGTTTACAAGGTTTTAGACGTTGCTCAGTCCAAGCTGCCATAGCTACAATCGGACTAGGAGCGTTCACCTTGATGACATCACGAGCGCCGCTGCTAACGGGACCTCACGGCCAAAACTAGTCGATGTCAGAGCGTAGAATGGAGAAGGATCAGCCAATGAGCGTGCAGGTCAACCACTGGTCCCGCCCACTGGCTAAATCTCATTATTATGTAAAAGCTCATTCTTATGAAAAAAGAAGCAAATATGTAAAAACTCATTCTTAGATTTTAAAAAAATCCATTCTGAAATAAACTATTATGCATTAAACTAAGATAATAATAAAAATATATTTCATAATAATGGGAGATATTTCATAATAATAAACATGTATTTCATTATAATGGGAAACATTTCATGATAATGGATACATATTTCATAATAATAAACGCCTGTATTTCATGATAATAGACTCATTTATTCATTAAATTATGACCCAAACGGGGCTCCGTAGGTTTGTCGGTGATAAATCGTGAGCGTGACCGGCGATGGGGTGCGGCCCAAACGGCCTCTGGGGTTGCTGTTCTTCAGGAGAGGACGGACTCGCGGCCCACCTGCCGGGGCGGCCGTTTATCTTCTCTGTGCCGTAAAAGTCTCCTCGGCTCTAATGAAGCAGAAAAGCCTTCCAGCTGCAGCTCTCGCATCAAACCGGCGTCTGGAGCAGCGAGTCCCTTTAATGTTCCCCACCAATCGATTCTTTCCACCCACTCTGCTCTGCAGCGCCCGCGATCCGAGGAACACGATACGACTCTTTCATCATTCTGGCATTAATCCCCTCCTAAACCCCAACCCACCCCATCCTCTATGTATCTGTCCCATCGCACCCGCCCACCTCCCCTCAGATGGCCCGTCCCGAGGTTCTGCTCTCTGATCTGAGCGGGCCGGAGATCCCTGCAGATTAAAAAGCCACGACTTTTCTCTCGTAAAGCCCACTGCAGTAATTTTGGCTGCTGCGCCCGAATAAAACGCCCCCCTGCTGGTGGGGGCTCCTGCGGTTGGGGCTCCTGGGGGCCGCTGATAAGGTTTTTTATCAGTATTTATCCGTTCAGTGGAGCTTACAGAGCCGTAGTCCTCCTTCATGCGTGTCAATAGCGGCGTTATTTAGCAAAAAGAGAGCTGCTGAAGGGCAGAATGGGAACTTGATGGCGTTTGACGCTGCAGAGGCGCGCCGCGACTACGACTCCTGCGTTCACATTTATTTTAGTGTTATTTATGTTTACTGCAACCTGCGAGCTCGGCCTCTGCAATTTTAAACCTCAACGACGCAGCATCAGCACCACATTAATTTTTTTTACTCACTGCTCCTCCTCCGTCGGTGCAAAACTCGCAGCCTTTCAGGTCAGCAGCAGCCGAATGTGTTCAGGATTAATCAATGATGAGAGCAGATTGTTGCCATGCAACAACCCCCCCCCCCCCCCCCCCCCCCCCCCCCCCCCCCCATCCCCTGTCATTTACAAGGAACTAGAACCAGCATCAAATATGAGGGAAATGTCGGAGGGTCGGAACCAGTGCAACCGGTGACGCAAAGATGGAGCTGGAGTGATGTGGGCTGGTCTCCAGGTTCCCTTTAAAAGCCTCGCTGCAGCGGTTTTGAACCATCCGGAGCCGATTTAGAGTTGACAGAACCACAATAATCAGGCCGAGAAGAATTTAAAAGCATGAATAATTAATTTCAGATCTGCAGCTGACAACGTTTTTCATGTTCCTCAAGTTATGAAAACCATCCTTTTTGACCACGACAGCCAGGTTTCTGATGTTCTGCTGGACAGAAGAGCCCAGTAAAGGTCTAGGGATCTTTCTAACTGGTGCCATCGGCAGCGTTTTAGTCTTGTCTGAATTTATCCGGAGGTGGTTGTTGCTTCGCCAGATCTAGATGGTTACCAGGCACTCCCACAGCACCGATGAAAAGTGAGACGCCGAAGAGTAAAGTTGAACATCATCGGCAAAAAGTGAATAATCTGACCAGGTGGAATTAAATGCAACAAGAGTAAAACTGGGCCCATGATCGAGCCCTGAGGGACTCCAGATGACAGAGCAGATGTTTCGGACATTATGTTCTCTGGAAAATCCTATCCCAGTTTTGAATCGGTCTCTTTTTCAGACGCGTCAGCTTGAATAATTAACTCTCTCAGTTCCCAGCAGAAGCTCCAGGAAGCATCCATCAGAAGCCGGCGGCGCTGAGCCCAGCTGCACCCAGAGAGGAGCCCCTTCCACCGGGATGGAGCAGCTACACCTCCCCCGAGGGGCTGCGCTACTACGGCAACAGCTCCAGCAAAGGTACAAGCCGCGCCGCTGGCGTGGACACCAACCCGCCAAAACAACCATCGCCTTCTGCGCTGAGATTCAGGGAAAACAGGAGTTACTTTGAGAGGGAACGGAGACGTTACAGAGTAGTAAAAGCTTTACTGTCCCAACTTTATTTTGAAACTAGGGCTGGGCAACGATTTAAATTTTTAATCGCGATTAATCGCATTATTTCCCTGATTAATCGCGATTAATGACATTGTATACGCAAAATCAAATAATGAATTCAAAAGTCGTGTAAAATGCAATTTTATTTAAATGTTCTGCTGCCATATGAAATAAAGTGTCATAACATTTGTTGTTTACTTTTAACATCAGCACTTGTCAGTAACACATATTTAGTGTAAATCTCATCTTAAAAAAATATCAAATAAAATAAAGCTTATTGCCATGCACTGCCAGGACATTAATGTTATCCTGTTTTTATGAAATAAAAAAAAAAGTCTACAAACAAAATCCAACAAAATGATTGTGTCTCAGCACAATCAGAACATTAAAACAGGTAATTTCTGAGGTAACAGCAGAAACTTTTAACTTTTCAAATTGTCAGTTGTTACAAATAACCTTGTTTCTGTTGAATCCTCCGTCTGGGAGAACTTTAAAATGAAAATGTCCATGTTAAAGTTCAGTAACTTTACCAATCCGTGTATCATTCATTCTTTCCATTTTCAATTGTCAATCAAAAATTTAAAAAAAATTAAAAAGTGACATTTTATTACGTTTTACGTGTTTTAATCTAACACAAAAAAACGAAAAAATGCCTGTTTTTTTTAATATTTCAGTTTTAGACTTGGATCAAAAATACGAAATGAAAAAATGGGCCACAGAACTGAATTTGTTTTATAATGGAGGACTGGACTTTCTGTTGTCATTACACACATCTGTGCCACTAGATGGAGCTGCACTGCAGTAACCAGCTAGAGAACAGCAGGACAGTGAACACATGGAGCAGATCTGATGGAACATGGAGGAATGATGGGAAAGTTTTGTTGCAGTTAGAATTTTTTTTTCCAGACAGAATTGTTAATATTGCTGCCTGAGTTGCTACCTGAACTGTAAAGTTCACGGATTTTTACCGTTCTCCATGTCCGTTTTAGCTTTTCCGGTTCCGCAGCAGCCAGTAACAGACTTTTCAAAACAAAAGCATGTGAGCAACATGCGTTAATGCACGATAAAATAAATGTCGGCGTTAACGCAATAATAACGCGTTAACTTGCCCAGTCCTATTAGAAATAGAAGCATAGAAACGAATGAAATGAAGCTGAGGAGGAAACAAAAAACATGATTTCTTCTCAACAGTATGAACCCAGTGCTAAACTCGAAGGAAATGTAGGAATGAATGAAAATTGAACGAATCGGGACGCTCGCAGTCGACAGTTAATAAGAAATGAACGCTCGTTCAGTCCTACATGAGACTGAACGGGCTGAAAATCAATTTCAGCAATCAGACTGCTGTTGGAGCAGCTCAGCTCTCAGCACCCCGACACTGAAGCAGGACTCATTATCACGGCTGCACCATCGTCGTCTCATCAGGGCCCGCGGATCTGATCCGGATTGATCCCCGACGGGCCGAGCGGCTCTGCAGGGATCAGAGGTGGAGGGATGTTCCCGCTCTAATAAGAGACCCAGCAGGGGCCTGAAGGAAGTTGACCTTTCGCAGACGTCTACTGAGCGTGTGCGTGTTTTACACCTCATTTATGAAAGAATCCACGGAGGGGGGGGCGTGGCGGGCTCCCGCAGGACGAACCGGGTCGCATCGACAGCAGCTCCCACATCGATTGCTCCTCGCTCCACGGCGCAAACACGCCGAACAGAAGGACAGAGAGGGAAAAAAAAGAAAACATCACCCGAGCTATTTTTACATCTAGAAGCGCCGCCGCGCTGCAGCAGTCGCTCTGTGTGATGGCGGTTTGCTGTCGTGTCACAATACTGAGCTTCAAAAAGCTGAAACTCAGCGTGCGTTTGTGTTTGGCTGAGCTTGTTTGGCCGGCGTCGTTTGAAGAATGAAGAATGTTAGAAAGAAGTAACTCAGTGTAGGTGGGTTGGGAAGATGTTTCTGTCTTTTTATGGACCGGTCGAAGAGAACTGGACAAGACCAGTTCCTGGAGCTCTGGTCGAAAACGTCTCGGCAGGACGCTAACCCTAACCCGGTTGATCAAAAAAAAAAAAAAAAGGCCGTACGAGTAGTGTTGGGCATCATTTGGATTTTAACGATTCCGATTCTCTGTTTCGATTCCGAATCTGATTCCGAATCCTTGATGTGTAGGTCAACAGATCGCAACTTATCTAACAGAATTTTTTTCATAAAAAAAAAACTGTGACACATTCACAGAGGCGACAGGCCATCTTTATTCTTACACATGCTAGCATGCACATATGCACACACAGAATTCACTTACAGCCTAAATGTTAAACAACCTACAGTTGGCAGTTGGCCTCCAAAATACATTCTGCCCAACAAAAAACTAAATCAACAGTTTTTGTTTAGGAAGATGACCATATCTGCTCCTTCAGAAACAGACAGATAAACGCCGACAAAAACATAACCTCCTTGGCGGAGGTAAAAATTGTTCGTTTACCTGGTTGCTGGGTTACGCTCATACAGACAAGGAGCCCTCCTAGCCAATGGGATGGCTGGAAGATGCTAGCTGATAGCCAATGGGATGCCAGATAGATGCTAGCCGATAGCCAATGGCAGAGCAGCTACAAGTATGTTTACGTTCAGTAAACTCTGGGAGCTGCGAGTAGCAGCGCTACTGTATTTATGCCTTTCGTATCCTGAAATTTCTTTCGTAACTAGAGGCATTATTTTCCCGTTGATGTGTTTCGTAACCTAAAAACTTCGTATGTAGAAACGTTCATAAGTAGAGGTACCACTGTAGATGAGAAGGCGAGAGTTTCTGGATGAAGACGGACTCTGTTGAAGTCGAAGAAGCGACGGGAGCAACGCAGTGAATTAAATACGCTACACTCGTTTATTTTTGTAATGCCATGCAGGTGAAGGTGTTTTGCCATATTAGTTGTAGTAGTAACACGCTTCCCGCAGGTGTTTCACTGCGCCAGGTAGGCGTCATTTACCGGACTGAAATGCAGCCAAACTCGAGAGCGGCGTCTCTTGGGATCCGTGTTGTGGCGAGTGAAGTCCCGTCGGCGACGGACGTGATGTCGACGCTAGCGCGGAGTTGAGTAACATCAACAAACTAGTGTAGTAAATGTAAAAAAAAATAAATAAATTTTTAATTAGGGTGGACATTTAGGAACCAAAAAAAGGAATCGAAATTCAAAATCTTCTGAACGATTCCAGAACCAGACGTTAGGAACCTACTTGGAATCATTTTTCGGTGCCCAACCCTACATATGAGCAGAACGAAGAGCGCATCCACCTCACCTTAGGTCGTTTTCACACTGGACCCATTCAGGTCGGCCCGAAGCGAGTTAGCAGTTCGCTATAATTCATTCATAACCCAGTTAATTCAACTCATCATCCATTTAATTCCAGTTTGACTGAGTTCAAAACGGATGCCAGCTCATAAAAACAGCCTTGTTCTCTTGTATTCCCTCGCTCTTTTCTGTTGGCATTTACTTTTATTTTGAAAGTCTGTTTCTTGGTTTTGTTGTCGCTGACTTCCCCTGACCTCCTCCTGTGTCTTGTTGTCCTGATCTGCTACGCTTGGATCTAAACCCTGTGACATCCCCCGACCTGAGCAAGCAAGAGGCGACAGTGGAAAAAAAGTGGTTGGATCCCCTAGTGGTCCCCAGAGGAACCGCAAGGCCGGATGTAGCCCCTTGGTTAAAATATGACAACGTGTGTATTAGGGGTGTGAAAAAAAACAATTTGGCAATATATCGCAATTTTCGGCCGCCCAATATAATATTGATTTTTCAGCTCCTAATATCAATTTTTTGATTTTTATTCAAAAACACTAATAATAAACAATAAATAGGTTGTTTTGAAGCAAATAGTTTTGATTCAGTTTGTCCTCTGAATGATCAATATCATCTGATGAACATATACAGCAACTTGATTTTTCATCTCTACTTTTAATTTTGGGTAGAATGGCGCAATATATTGTGATATCACGATATATTGCGCTTATTCAGAGGACAAATTGAGTCAAAACTATTTGCTTCAAAACATCCTAATTATTGTTTATTATTAGTGTTTTTGCACATTTAAGTGAACGAATTAATTTTCCAAAAAAATCGATATTAGGAGCTGAAAAATTGATATTATATCGGGCGGCCGAATATCGCGATATATTGCCAAATCGATTTTTTTCACACTCCTAATATACAGCAACTTGATTTTTCATCTCTACTTTTAATTTTGATATTAACTGGGTAGAATATCGTAATAGATTGTGATATCGTGGTATCCCGATATCGTGATAATATTGTTTTGTGACCCAAGTATCATGATACATATCGTATCGTGAGGTCCTTGCCAATACTCACCCCTCGTGTGTATAAACTTCAGTTTCTTTCAGGTTCATTATCAGACATGGAAGAGAAGACATTTTGTTTCTGCACCGTCATCCTTTCTCTCGTCCACACCTCTCCAGAAACGACGTGGCGCCGCCCCCCGTCGTCGGCCGAGGCCCCGCAGAGACCGCTGGCACGACAAACGTCCTCGCCATATGGTAAAACCCGGCTTCTGTTTTCTCAGCCTCCCATTTCTGGACATGAAGGGAACAAAAACATAACGAGACAGGAATGTCATTTCTGTGTTTAGTTTGCAAATTGCTCCAATTAAAAGGATTGTTGAAAGTTCAGGACTTAATTTTTCCACGTTGAGTAAGAATCAGCCTTTTAGCATTTATCATCGACACTAATCTGCTTATCCCGTTAAGAGAATATTCCTTCAGCTTCATTTGACACACTAGTCACACTGTTTTTTTTTCCAAAATACTTTTTATCCCCTAAGAAAGTCCTTTTGAAACCTTTGACAAATCCCTCGTAACACATTTCTCTGTAACTGGAGGAAATCCTACACTTCCTTAATGAGAGGCTGATTATGCTCCATCACTGCCAGCTTCCTCGCTCGCTCGCTGACGCCGAGGCAGATGGCAGATGGTTTTCTTCTCCGTGCTGGCGTGTCGCCCAAACATATTCAGAGGGAGAAGGAGCTGCCGGCTGCAGGAGAGTTTGTCAGCGTTTAACCAGACAACCGTGATCCTCCTCAGAGAGGAAAACGCTCGACGCCGGCCAAGTTTGGTCTAAACGTCAAGGAACGTGAGGATGCGACTGCTCGTCGTCTCAGACTTCGAACCGTGATGAAAGACAGCAGAGCGCTGATGTGAAACAACATACGGTCCAGAGCAGCTGATCTGCAGCCTGAAGTGTTCAGGTGTCCATCCAGTTGGAGACGTGAAGGCAGGACGACTGCAGAGACCCGACGCAGAATCCTCAAAACCTGAGCATCTATTTACATTTATTTAACAGCAAAACATGCAATTCTGTAAAAAGTTTCATTTGACAAGACAAAGTTTTTTTGTCCAAAAGTCCCAATTTTACAACATTTTATAACAAAAAGTCATGAAATTTTCATAAAATTTTAGAATTCAGGAGAAAAATTCACTTTTGATGACAAAGTAATGGTATTGTGAAATTTCCTTCAAAAGTTCTTTTTCTAACAACAAAAACGTCTAATTCGTCTCAATTCTTTTTAGATTTTGTGAGCTGGGAACTATTTAGTAAATGTTGTACCACAAAAAAAAATCAGGTTTAGATATTTTAAAAAATACAAGTCCTGATAAAGTCCATCCATCCATCCATCCATTTTCTATACCCGTTTCATCCTTGAAGGGTCACGGGGATCTGCTGGAGTCTATCCCAGCCGTCCCTGATAAAGTCATGTGTGAAATTTGAATTTTTTATGAAAAAAAAATGTTTTTATGACAAAAAGTCATGATCTTGAAAATGTGATTTTCAACAATTTTTTTTTTTTTTTAAACAAAATATGCAGTTCTGCAAAAGTTCAGTTTTTACAACCAAAAATTGTGATTTGAGATTTGTAGGCCATAAAGTTGTAATTTTATGTCAAAAAGTTGCAATTTTACAAAAAATTAATTTATGATAAAATTTATTTTTTAATTTTTTAAGAACAATTCTACAAAAGTTAAAACAAAAACATTTTGTTAATTTATGTGAAAAAGTCACTATTTATTTAATTATTTTATAGAATAATCATGATTTTACCTCAAAGAAATCATGATTAAAAAATAGCTTTTATTACAAAAAGTTGTGATATTGTGAAATTCAATTTTACAAAAAAAACAGTGATTCTTTTTAGAACAAAATTTAATTCTACAGTTTTACAATTTTATAATTTTACAGCAAAAAGATATTTAAAAAAGCTTCATGATTTCATGCTTTCATGATTTTGCAACAAAAAGCCACAATTTGATGTCAAAAAAGTTGTGATTTTGAAAGACTTTTCAGGACAAATCTGTGGCACTAAAAAAAATGTTATCTTTTAGTCAAAAAATTTTACAACAAATTGTCTCAATTTGACATCGAAACATTGTGATTTTGTGAAAAAAAAATAGTATTTTTGGCGATAAAAAGCTGAGAATTTATCACAAAAAAGTAAAATTTGGAAATTTTACAACAAAGATCTGTAATGATTAAAAAAGTCATGATTTTCACAAAATTAGTGATTTTACGACAGAATGTCCAGATTGCATTAATATATTTATATTACATTAAATTATATTATATTATATTGATATTCTATTCTTCTATTATTCTATTCTATTATTTTATTTTATGTCAGTGTTTTCTGTCAGATAGTGAGCGTGCCCTTTTCCTTCGACTCCCCACATATGTCTGTGGGGGCGTTAATGTCCAGTTAATGTCCGTTAATGTCCAGTTAATGTCCAGTTAATGTCCAGTTAATGTCCAGTTATTGTCCAGTTAAGTCCAGTTTACTGGTTTAACGGCAGACAGGCTCCTCGTCCTGACTACACTCAGACTGGTCGCCGGCCAGCGTCCTTGGCCGTGGCGTCTAACCGGAGGGGGGAGGGGGGGGGGGGGGGGGGGGGGGCTGTGCTCTGCCAGTGTTTACCTTCAGCGGGGGACGGGCTGATATGCAGCGAGCGGACAGCTCATGAATCATGAGCGATGAAGAGCCATCGTTGGGCCTGTAGGATGAAAACCGGGGACGTTGGAGCAGAGCTGCGAACCCTCGAGGGTCAGAGTTAATAAAAATGAGTAGAAAAAAAAAGACCTGAAATGAGGGCGATGCAGGAGTAAAAACATCAGCCGTGTCCTCTAATTTTACACAAAAGCTGCACAAAATAGTCACTGAAATTAGTGGAAATGAATTTTGTCTTTAGCTTCTTCCTGGTTAAAGCTTAAACGGTGACTGCGGTTCATCTGAACAGAATATTCTGTGTTTCTGTGGTGCGTCTGTAGAGGACGACTGTAACCAGGTGAGCTGTCTGTGTCTCTGCAGCCACAAAGGTCGGCCACGCCCCAGAGACGGCCCACGTCTCTCTGAGGAAACCCGTCACGTTCAAGCAGGTGAGTAGAAACCCGGACCGCTGATCTTCATTCTCAATTGACAGGTCAGTTTTCACACCTCTATAGAGGGTTTTCACCTACATCCGGTCAGTGACCCGGATGAGCGGCCATCTTGGAGGTACTGGGATGTAAACACACCGCTGGATCAATGCTAACGACCGTGGATAAAGGACGGATAAACCACAGAAAAGCTCTTCAAAAGGCGTTACAGACGCAAAAACATCTAGAGAAGGACTTGGTCCACGGGAAAGAGAACGATATTCTGAAAAGTTTGTCGGTGGTGTCGATCCGTACGAGTTAGCTCCCTCGTCTTGGAGCAATGACGAGCTGGAGAGCCTCCCTTCGATTGGATACCCCGACATCGTAAACTACCTGGTTTCTACCCGTCATTCCAACAGATGGACCCAATCTGGGTCATCCTTTTGATAAAGGTCAGACCTTTTACCTGGAATACAATGAGAAATATGGCACATTGTAGCGCTACATTTTAAGAACTGTCTTGCTAGTGTAGCTAGGTTCTAGCTTGATATTATCATTAGACTAGAAATTAAGAGCTTTTTTTCTTGATAATTGTTCATGTGTGAAATTAAGAGCTAACAACATTTCGCTTAACTTACCGGACACGAAATGGGCCGAACAAATTCTGATTTTTGCCACGCAGGTCTTGGTTTAGCTTTGCTAACCACAAGCGCCTCCTTTCTTCTGACAACGTCTGGCATTGTTCTCCCTGATTTTTAATAACCTTTGGACGTCTATAAAACTCCAAGTTTCTCTCGCGGTCTGTCCGGTTGGTACAGACGAAAACATGGCGATAATTTACCATTTTCAATGAAGACATCCGATTTACTCCAGTGTGTGTGCGCTTTGTTTACGTTGCCACGTGCCTCCAAGATGGCGACTTCCGGTTGGATGACGCGCTGATGACGCGCCGACTATAAAGGCAGATGTGTTGGACTGAAGCGTTCAGGTGTGTGTCAACACAATGCTGATGGGGAAAGACATCAGCAACGGTCTGAGAGGAGCAATTTATGAAAACCTTCTCCCAACAATCTGGAGCTCAGGGTTGTTTAGACCGGTTTCGACTGGTTTAGACCGGTTTACAGACTGGAGGTCTTCAGTGTAAATAAACGTCACCTCCGGACCATCCGGGAGAGAAAAACTACACGCTCGGAGATGCTTTTATTTCCACGTTAGAACCCTCAGCGGCGGCTGTAAAGCTCACCAGAGCCAGAACTGTGAGCGCGCTGGCACCTCCGCCCACCGAAAGCAGGTCCGCTCCCGCTGCTCCGATGACTCAACGCCAACGCGGACGGCGAGCCAACCCACGTGATTAATTACGAGTCAGATGAGGGCACGGCGTGTCACGATCGTACGGGAGAGGATCGATGGACGGCTGAGGTTTGGACTGAGAAAGACGAGCCAGCCCGGCGAGCCAGGCGAGCCTCACCCGGGGAGGGCCCGCCCGATCGCAGGACCCGGACCGACCGGGGATCCGTGGCGCGTCGGAGCTGCTCGCCGCCATGTTTTGCACGGCGAAGGTGAGAACGCGGCGTTCGGGCTGCGATGTTGTGAGACCAGCGGAGGTGTGGCGGGAAGGTGCACGTGCATGTTCTGGTTCTGGTTCTGGTTCTGCATGACGCTCGCGCCGCTTGTGTTTGATGCTTCAGGCGAGAAGCATGTGACGTGATGTATTATCCTCCTCAGGACGTGTTTAACCCCTCCATGTGCATGCAGCCCCCCCCCCCCCCACAGCTTCGCTCCTGTTTGTAATTAGTCCTGTAAAGACGTTGTCATGGCCACCACCCCCCCCCCCCCCCCCCCCCCATCACCTGCGCCTCACCACCATCAGGCTGTCTGGGGACAGATCACGTAAATAAACCTGGCTCTTGTTCAGTACCAGTACTGTTGTGCTGCTGGGAGGGGGGGGGGGGGTGTAAGGAGGTGGGGGCTCCTCCCCCCCCAACCCCCGCCACCATCGCACTCTCACGGTCCTCCTCCTCCTCTTCATCACCACCGACGTTTTCTTACCCTCAAACACACACCTTCTCCACAAAACACCCCCCCAGCAGCCCCCCCTCCCCCTCGACTCCCCCTCCCCTCCCCTCGCTCGACGGCAGCCCTCGGTGTGTCTAGAGAGAGAGAGAGCGAGCGAGCGAGCGCTCGGAGAGGCTTTCCCAGAGCAGAGAAGCAGCAGGAGGAGGTGAGAGGGACGATGATGGAGGCCAGCTTCGACACCGAGGAGAGTTTTGACGACCCCTCCTGTCTCGCCCCGCAGCCCCCCGGCTCCGTGTCGCCCGCCAAGAGGCAGATCAAGGAGGTCAAGGAGACCAAGACCACGGTGGGTGCCCCGAAACTTAATCCTCCTCTTCTTCCTTTATTTTTCCTTTTTCCTCTCCCTTCTCAAATCTCCTCTTGCTTTCTTTCTTTTTTTCCCTTTCTCCTCATCTGTTGACATTATCTTTGGGGCTCCCCTTCACGCTCGTTTGTAACTCGCCGACCCCCCCGGTCTGCATCACTACCACGCACAAATTCACGTCTTTAAGAGGCGTAAGACTCCTGCTGGTATTTTTAGACTCCTCCATCTGTCAGATGAAGTGAGCGTTCCTGTCGTCCAGTTGTGGATCTTCATCGCTTTTGTTTCCTCGTCACGCCTGCTTTTGGGAGTCGAACCGCTCCTGCGGTAGCTGTTGCTTCATTTCTGCCAACTATACCGTTATCTTTGTCTCAGGATGCCCAGCCTGCGGTTATGTAATGTGTCAGTCCAGAGAGAAGAGGAATGGGGGGGGTGATGGGGGGGGGGGGTTGGGGGGCAGACAGGTGGGTTTGTGTCACACGCCTGGCGAGATCGCTGACCTGCTGCAACCAGGAGAGACATCAGTCTGGCGACAGTGGAGGGAAAAAAAAAAAAAAAGGAAAAGAAACAACCGACCAGAGATGCAGCAGGTCCAGTTTCCATGGTGACAAAGGCAATAGCGCTGATTAACGGGCGTTGAAATGGAAAACATCACCACGGGGGAAACAGAGGTAGAGCTGCTCAGGTGTCCACCGGCACACGGTTAAAACCAGATAAAATAAAATCAATCTGACGCCTTTCTGCTCCAAACTGTCCTGCAGAGGAGGTTTTAACTCGCGCCAACGTTTCACCAACGTTTCACCAACGTTTCACCAACGTTTCACCAACGGGCGATGACCACCGAGTCACTGACGTCAGGACGAACCTCTGGTTGCGTCTCCACGCGTCAGAGGGAAGCAGCTGCTGCGCGCCCTCGTCTGTAACCTTCAGCCTGAGCGTGACCAGTCATCTCCACCTGACGCTGGTACCGGGGTTCGGGCGACGCAGGCGTGACACGAACGAACAGGAAGGAGCTCAGCTTTCGGCCCGTAAAGACCGTTACGACCCGATCGAAACACAAATCCAACACGAAGCAGCAACGTGAACAGACGCAGAACCGGAGCCGGCGTTAAAGACAAGACTCTAACGATGACAACTCTGGAGCTAAGACTCGCTTCATTGAGGCTGCTTTGAAGCTGCAGATTTGTGTCAACTTGAGACAGAAAGGTATCCCAGAATGCATTGTGCATCAATGAGCAGAAGTAACGGCGGAGGAGGAAGCTCGTAACCGGAGGCTACAACACTAAAATACAGTGATCCCTGTAAAAAATCCGCGAACTGGAGCCGGACCCTCCCGAGCCTCAATAATGTGTTTAAATTATGTTTAAAACCGTAAAAAAGTAGCGAAGCAAGACAAAGGCTCAACTGAGGTCTTTCTGTTTCCTTCACAGCCTCTGGTCTCTGAACCGTAGTAAAGAAACCGCTGCTATTGTGCTATTTTTGGCTCGTAATTAGCGGCTAACACGCTAACAACAACAAAAGAAAAAGTCCGGTTTTCTCTGCATGGAACGAGCACTTTATTCTGGCACTGCAGGAACTTGTAACATCACACAGGTTGTATTGTTGGGCTCCTGTCGGTTAACAGAGAATGTAAATCTATACACGCTGGGCTGCTGTTGATGCTCACTACACTTTTCATCTAACCCCGTTTTCATTCTGCCGTCCCACGACACACACACTACAATAATTGGCGAATTGGCAAGGGATCCTGGCATGATCGGAGACGAAGGTCACTCCACCGGAGGACCCAGCAGCTTGCCGATGAGCCAGATGTGTCCAGCTGTTGTCTTCCAGTTAGTCCTCGCCAGTAGCCTTCAGATGGGAGTTCAGGTAGCTGCTTCAGGCTACAGGTTGCTTCCCAACCAAACAAAACTGGATGCTGCGGCGATACTGTTTGTAAGATGGTACATTTCTATAGCGCTATAGCGCTAATCTAGTCTACTGATACTCAAAGCGCTTTACGGCATGTGTCACATTCACCCATTGATGGCCGAGGCTGCCATGCTCACCAGGAGCAATTTGGGGGTCAGTATCTTGCTCAATGATTCTTCGACAGGGAATCGAACCAGCAACTTTCCAGTTACCGGACCACCCACTCTACCACCTGAGCCACAACCAAGAACAACTGAGCTCTGTCAGGTCTTTAATCACGGCTCAGAAGACACTAATAGGTGCTGAGTAGCTAAAGTGGTGCCAGGAAACCGCCAATCAGAAGGCCACACCCCCAATTATACATAAATATGTTGGACCCCTCCCCCTCCAGTCGTCACGGATGTGAACGGGCTGTAAACATGTTTATCTCTGCAGCAACGGAGACTTCCACGACTGCTTCTCCTGCCCGATCGATGGGGATTGATTAGACTGGAACCCAGACGCCAATACTCAAGTGTTTTACCGTTACCAAAGCATCAGAGGCGTTCAAGCGCGAGTCGATGAACTGCTCCGACCCGCTGGCGTCGTTTTAGTTATTCCGGTCCGTAAACATCTTCCACCGCTTACGTGCGAAAGCGTTCCAGCACACCGTGAAAAAAAAACATGGCCGCGACCAGAAGTGGTGCCGGGCTTGAACACTTGACGAAGCGCTCGCACCAGTGCGACGGACCAGAGTTTGACTGGAGTCGCGTGGAGAATGTTATTCTTGGGCCATTTTACAGATTCTACTCTAAATATATATACTTTGTTCTTTTAAAAAGAAAATCATCATATTTTAGTAAAAACACACATTTTAGTCAGGTCTCCAGGTTTTCACTCAGTGCTGTTACCACAATCGCTGCCGTTTGTTTGTTGTAATGCTTCAAAATCAATTAAAACTATTTAAACTTTGTAGTGGCCAAACTCAGGCTACTTTATTGCATTTATTTTTTACAAGATGTCTAAGTGGATTGATGCATTTTTTTTCAGTCCTGTTACCAAAATTCACGCCATTGTAAAAAGCATGAAAAAAAAAAGAATACGGGTAACAGCAGTGAAAGTAACAGGACTGAGTTTTCAGCATAGTATCAGAATATGCAGAAAATATAGCAACATAGCATTTGTGCTAATAACTTGAGGATACTGAGCACATTCTGCTGATTTACAGAAATATGCATTTCTTAAATAAACAAATAACATGAAAAATAATAAAAAGTTGAGACTGGCCGTGTTAGTCGTAGTTTCAAAATCATGAAACAAAAACAGGAGGATTTACTTTTGACCTTCTCATGACCTTCAGAAGACCTAAATGATGCAACTTCCTGTGGAACATGTGATTTAAGGACTGTTCCAGATTACTGTGTTATGGTAACAGCACTGAGTGAAAACCTGGGCATCTCACTAAAATGTGCGTTTTTACTAAAATATGAGGATTTTCTTTTTAAATGAACAAAGTATATATATTTAGAGCTTATATATGACACAAAACAACACACAGGAGGCACATCCTACAGACACTAACGGCTCCATTCAGGGGAACGACTGTTATTTTAGCTGTTATTTGAGCTGTACTTTATTGTGATTCACTCTGACCTCTGAGATGCTGAACCTCCAAAACGGGCTTTTGTTCGGAGGGACTCGCATCAACTGGACCTGTTGCTAAGCGACGCGCGCTCAGCGGAGAGTCTTTGGTTTCAGAGGCGGGACTTTTGATTGGTTCGTAAAGAAAAGGCAGCAGCGATAGAAGAGGAGAACTATGGGATTGTTTTGTTGAGGGATGGTGTGTGTGTGTGTGTGTGAGAGAGAGAGAGAGTGTGTGGAGGGAGGGAGGTGTTTTACAGCAAAAGTAATTTGTCGCTTAGCAACAGAGCCAGAGCATCCTCCAGCCGTATCTGCTGCTCACACATGGATGTTCGCGACCGTCGCTGCGCTGCTGTTGCTTTTTACAGTTCACCTCTCGCGGGCCTTTGTTCTCTCATTTTTCCTTTCTTTAGCAGAGAAAACAAAAATTAAATATGTAAACAGAAATGTGAAGTGACAATAACCCTCATCAGGACCAGAGTTGGAGGACAAAATGTCCCGATTCACTCAACAAAACCGCTTGTTACGCGTCGCTCTGAACGTCGTTTTGTGCCAAATTCAAACACCCAGAGGCCCCCCTTCAGTCCCCCCCCCCCCCCCTCCCCCTCAGAGAGAGATTTATGACGCGCCGTGCCACGAAGGTAATCTGTATTAATGTTTAATGCCCCCTGGATGGATGGATGGATGGATGGATGGATGGATGCGGCTCGTTCCGGGCGGATAAACCGCGCGCGCCATGATGGATGTGGAGCCGCCGTGATGGGGAAACCCGGTGCCCGCGACAATCGGCGTGATCTCCGGGGCGGAAAATGAACAAAGTGACGGGTCGGGACGCGGAGTAAATCACGCCGCGGCTCCGTCACGTGACCGCCGCTCACGTTTGCCGCTGATCTCCGCTGCCGCGTCAGGAGCTCTTCCTTCTTTATTTTGGTGCTTACATAAAAGAGGAAACGTTTCGGTCATCTGTTTTTCTTTTTTTGTTAAAGCTGTGTGTTTTGGAGATGCAGAGGCCTGTTGGAGCCGAACACGCTCCTGACTGATGTTTACACAGTTAACGCTCGTGCGACATCATGATATTAACAGATGGGTGGCGGCCAGAAATTATAAGAGCTCTTATATTTAGCCGTAATTGAAGCAGTTATTTCATTCACTGCACACTGTTCTGTTCTTGGTTAGATCTGCAGTGTCAGATCTGGAAGTATGTGAGCTTATTTATCCTGGTTCTGATCTAATTCACTTATTGATCCCATCAGTTCATTGTGACTGAACCAGCCAGGAATAAACAAGCATCAGAACCCAGAGGTTCAGCTTTTAATGTTCTCCTTCACGGTGAGGAGATAAACGCTGCTACCACTGAGTCGTGTCCACTTTAATTTATGAGTTTATTTTCTTGTTCCTTGATCTTAATTTTTTGTCAGTGACCTAGAATTCAGAATTATTTGCTCATTTTCAGTGTTTCTGTGCTGTAACAGGTCTGTTTTTGAGTAATATGCTCTTAAAATTCAGCTCTTTCTCTTGTTTCCAACCTTTGACCGTGGACCAGACCCAAACTGGAAACAAAACACTTCTGGTCCAGTACGAATATCTTTCTGCACGGAGAGATAATTTCACCAACACGGACTCACTTTCGCCCAGAATTTAGTCTCTATTTCTAATAATTCAGCTGGTGATTTCTGGAAATGCAGTTTAGCTCTGCTTCATACAGCGTTGAGGGGCAGGTTCTGGCCAGCAGAGCACTGCTGTCTTCCTGCTCAGCAGCTAAACGGATCCAGACTCTCTGGTTACTGATACTCTGGTTCTGGACGGTTCTAGATCCCCTGGGCCCATCCTCATTCTCTTCCTCTTCCATTTAAAGAGTTAGTCTGGCTCCTCTGGGTCAGATTTGGACTTCCAGGAGACAAGAACTGTCCAACTTCCAGGGTGGGTTCATTGTTCCTTTGCAGAACCGTGAAAACCTGAAGTACCTCTACTGACCACTAGAGGCTGCAGCTCCTCTACCGACCACTAGAGGCTGCAGTTCCTCTACTGACCACTAGAGGCTGCAGTTTCTCTACCGACCACTAGAGGCTGCAGTTTCTCTACTGACCACTAGAGGCTGCAGCTCCTCTACCGACCACTAGAGGCTGCAGTTCCTCTACTGACCACTAGAGGCTGCAGCTCCTCTTCTGACCACTAGAGGCTGCAGCTCCTCTACTGACCACTAGAGGCTGCAGCTCCTCTACCGACCACTAGAGGCTGCAGCTCCTCTACTGACCACTAGAGGCTGCAGCTCCTCTACTGACCACTAGAGGCTGCAGCTCCTCTACCGACCACTAGAGGCTGCAGCTCCTCTTCTGACCACTAGAGGCTGCAGCTCCTCTACTGACCACTAGAGGCTGCAGCTCCTCTACCGACCACTAGAGGCTGCAGCTCCTCTACCGACCGCTAGAGGCTGCAGTTCCTCTACTGACCACTAGAGGCTGCAGCTCCTCTTCTGACCACTAGAGGCTGCAGCTCCTCTACTGACCACTAGAGGCTGCAGTTCCTCTACCGACCGCTAGAGGCTGCAGCTCCTCTTCTGACCACTAGAGGCTGCAGCTCCTCTTCTGACCACTAGAGGCTGCAGTTCCTCTACCGACCGCTAGGGTTCGGCTCCAACAGTGACTCAGTCTCCATTGACCTACAGCGTTACAGCAGAAATAAATATATTTACAGTCTGGCAATAAAAAACAGTTTTGTCTCTATAGTTACAGTTTACATCCAAAACAACTGGAGGGGGGAGGGGTCTAATATTTTTATACTTTTGTGTTAGATACTTATTGTTGGATTAGATGTCCCATAAGAACCATATGGGGTTGTGATTTAATCTTTTTTTTTTGTATTTTTTGTACCTAATCAGGTAAAATTCATAAAGTAACAAATGTATGTATAACTAGGGGCGTGGCCTTTTGACTGACAACAGGTGTAGCCAGTGGTTATCATAGCTGTCACCACTTTAGCTACTACTTGACTCTTACTACTGTCATAAATAAAGACATAACTAAATCCTTATTTCATAGATAATGCAGGTTGCTGTGCTGTTAACTGTAGTAAGAGGCTGCTGGGAGATGTTTAATCTGTGGTATCAAAGTTTAATGAACAAATACAAATAAGGATATGCACTTAGGCTACGTACGGGCCTTACAGTGTCTTTGGCATCTACAGGTGCGTTGTTGCTTATGTTGCTCTGTATTTACACCACCAACCACTAGAGGGCACTGCGGGTTCATATCTGCAGCGCTGCAGCGCTGCAGCCAGCAGCGCTGAGCTTCCTTTTGTTTGCCTCCTTTATGCAGCTCAGTCGTAGCAGCAGAGCAGATCAAGTGTATCTCACATGAGCTGGAGCTGATTAATTAATTCCGTCTGGAGTTCTACATCAGTCGTTGCCCACGACTCAAGAAGACTCGTCAACGTAGAGTCTGTTCATACCGTTTTTGACTTCATACCCAAGATAAAGCAAATGCAGATCGTAGCGTGCAGCACAGACAAGCCCATAGAGGGAAACATGGAGGCAAGAACCTTTTCAGAGAAGGATGTGGGCGTGGTGCCCTCGATCAAGCACCAGACGGATCAATATGTGTTTAAATGTGAAATCTATAACACTTTGAGAGGAGCGGAACTTTACTTTTCTGCAGAGCTAACGGCACATTCAGATCAGATGTTGCTGTTTACAGTGAACCCTCACCAATTCGTGCTTTAAGTTCCGCGGTTTTAGTTATTCGCGGATTTTTCAGAAATATATAATATAAAAAAATAAATCAAGAAAAAACAGAAACATCACAGGATGTTGTGCATGTTCTCTCACAGCGAAGAAATGTTTAAGAAGGTGGCCTTATGGGTAATGTAGTGTGTGTGAATGAAAACAGGGTTAGATGAAAAGTGGAGTGAGCATCAACAGCAGCCCAGCGTGTATAGATTTACATTCATGCAGAGAAAACCGGACTGCTTCTTTTGTTGTTGTTAGCGTGTTAGCCGCTAATTACGAGCCAAAAATAGCACAATACCAGCAGTTTGTTTACTACGGTTCAGAGACCAGAGGCTGTGAAGGAAACAGAAAGACCACAGTTGAGCCTTTGTCTTGTTTCGCTGCAGTGTCTCGATACTTTTTTACGGTTTTTAAACATATTTTAAACACATTATTGAGACTCAGGGGGCTCCGGCTCCCGTTCGCGGATTTTGATTTTGGCGAGGGGGCGCCGGTCCCCATTAACCGCGAAAAATAAGTGATCACTGTACTCTGTTTGATGCTCTTTGACACGGATCAGTTTTTACACTGAAGTCAACATTTGCTTTTCCAACACGGCGCCGACCCCCCCCGAGGCCTTTCAGCGACCGCACGGCTAACACAAACACGCTGCGTGCACACCTGGCACTTTAATGCTGTTCAGGCCCTTCAGGTGACGCCTGTCCGGTTTCTGACGCAGAGCTTTTGAGAGGACCAGCCGGTCGCTGGGCTCATGCTGGAAAACGCTGCGGTTCGGGTTGTTTCGGTGCGTTTGTGGGTGAAGCTTCCCATCTGGGCGTCCGTGAAGTTTGCAGTTTGCAGCGGCGGCTGACGTGGCACAGAGGGCATCTCGCAGCGTTAGCAGGGAGGGCTGGCAGATGGAGAACATTACATAATTGCAGGCACGGGAGTAATTGAAGACGCCGCGGAGCTCGGAGTATGTATTCAGGCTGAGTGCTGGGTGTTTATCTGCAACCAAACATGGTCTCAAGTGTGTAATGTGCGCTCAGTGTGATGACTATAATGGAGAAAGGTCTCTTTTTGTTGTCGGTCTTGGGTGAACAGTGTCAGCTCTGTTTTCTGAATCTCTCCCGGAAGCCCCGCGGACCTCCGTGACCTTTTCCCCTCATCTGTGTGATCCAAGCGAAGCTCGAGCTTCTAACCTAAATCTTTTCTCCTCATTTTAGAAAGGAAACAAACCTGGGACTTTCAGTGATTAATATACGTCCATTTATTTCATTTCAGGACTAATAAGGAGGATGTTTTCAAGTGGCCTTTTATAGTTTTTCATTTTCGGTTGAACTCAGAAATGAAAATGTGAAATTATAATTTAGTTACCTACTTGTGATTTGAATCACTAGATCCTGAATCGAATCGAATTGAGAATGTTTGTTGGCAGATTTTGAGATGTTGGCAAACATCAAATCAGTGTCCAGCGGATCGATATGATTAGGGCTGTAGCGATACACAAATCTCACGATACGATATGATTCACGATATTCGGCTCACGATATGATATATATCAATATTCATCTTACAATACATTTACATCATTTTCTGAAAGATTTTAAAGGGACAAAGTGATTTTGGTGACATCTTGTGAGTGTTCCAATGACTTTGTTTGAATTGATTGAACTGAAAGCATCAGCTACACATTATATGGCTGACAGGCAGCTTGCAAATGCTGGACAAAATGAATAAAAGATTTGTTGAGAAAAATAGTTTCATTTATTTAAACAGTGCAAATTGTTGCTTGCAAGCTTTTAAAGGTGGGACACGGAGGTTTTGAAAGAAGCTTAGAATATCGATACCCGCGGCTTAAAAATCGATACACGATACTCAATAAAAAATATCGATATACAGTTATGGAAAAAATTATTAGACCACCATTTTTTCTTCAGTTTCTTGTTCATTTTAATACCTGGTACCACTAAACGTCATCATGTGACTAAAACAGACAGAAAAGAAAACACTGAATGCATAAAAGCAGTGTTTTTGGCAGTACAACGCCATAGCTATTGATGTAAAAACTTAAGTGATTTAGGTTATAATCAAGAAAACCATGGAAAATGGTAAGATATCAGCTCTTAAATAAAACTCTTATGAGCAATCTTTGTGGTTATCGTTATGTTTGTCCAAACAAATGTACCTTTAGTTGTACCAGGCATTAAAATGAACAAGAAACTGAAGAAAACAAGGGTGGTCTAATCATTTTTTCCATGACTGTATATCAATATTCATCTTACAATACATTTACATCATTTTAAAGGTGGGACACGAGGGTTTTGAAAGAAGCTTAGAATATCGATACCTCCAGCTGAAAAAAATCGATACACGATACTTAATAAAATATCGATATATATCGCAGAATCGATAAAATGGTTCAGCTCTAGTCGCGATGACACTTGTGATTTGCTCCCCGAATATCGACAGGTGATTGTGGTGAGCATCCATGAAAACGCTGAGTTATTCAGTTTAATTAAAAAATACTTTATTGATCTGACTCTGTCAGATCAATAAAGTGCACTCACTCTCCTTTGTTCTGGAAGACGTCTCTCCTTCCATCCAGAAGTCATCATCAGTTCCAGATGACTGCTGGGGAGTTTGGAGCAAGTGGTTGAAGTCATCTGTAGGTAAACGGGCCTCCCATCACTTCTGTGAGCCCTTCGTCCAGGACCAGTGGTTCTCCTGGTTTTGGCGACATGAACCAAGGTGCGAACGGTGGTGAAACCATCCGAGTAGGAGACTCAAGGCTGCTGGATGAAAGTCCAGTTTCCTTGACTCGAGCCTTTGAGAGTTACGGTGGAGCTTTATTCACAAATATCACTTCAGCCTCGTCCAGAGGTGGGACCGACATCCCTGGGCTCGGAGGCGTCTGAGATCCGGGATCACATGTGGTCAGGTGAATCAGTGTAGCAGATCTTTTTTCTGGAAGAAACGCGACGTCAGCGGCAAAAAACAAAAGCCGTGACTCTGTGATGGTGTGAGGTTTGCGTTAGCGTTATTGGCGGAGCTCATTTCCACTCGTGTGACGGAAGCATTAATGTAGAAAAAGGATTTTTAACCGTCAGAACCGCGTAGGACGCGTTTGCAGGAAAGACGAGACAGGAGAACATCTGAAACCCGCGTCATCACGCGGCGTCCTCGACGCCAGAGCATTAGCGACAGAAGCGAACGTTGCGAGGGCAAATCACAGGAGCTTTTTTTCTGAATGTGCAGCATTCAGAAACTGTATTTATATCAACAAATGAAATGAAGTTCATTGGGTTCATTGTGTCTGCAAAGGACATAAAAGTCAGAGACTGTGAAAGAAATAATGATTTTCTCTCCTCTCCTGATGTGTTCGTGTTCATTTCTCTCCGTCGCCGTGACTCTTCTGTTCCTTGTCTCCCGCTGAAGATCAACTGCGTGACCTTCCCTCTTCCTGGCGAAGGCCCCGAGCAGCAGCTCCTCAAGCCTGACGAATGGAGCTACTGCGATTACTTCTGGGTGAGTTGTGCTGCGGCGCCGTTCACCGGCTTTGATTAGTTTCACGTCTCAAGTCGTGGGCCGGGTCTGGGGAGCGATTTATGCTCGTGTGTCACGGCTCTTAAATTACCGACCTGAAGGTGGTGGAGAAGGTAGCGGCGGCTGGACGTGGCGTAGCTCCAACCATGCTGCCGAGTGGTCCGATGATCATGTCGGATAAACACGACCTGGTTTATGATTAAATTATTTAGCTGTCATGAAAACAGCAGCTCCAACATCTCCGGTTTAAATCTACTTCAGAGCGTCGAGACCAAAAACTAACACTTGGCTGCAGAAACTCTGACCTTTTTTGTTGTCCTTTCTATAAACTTCTGATCTCTGGGGGGTGGTGGGGGGTAATTTGTTGCTAAATGTTCCAAACAAATAAAAGTGAAATGTTCATATCAGATAATGTGCACTTAGAGAGGCGGTCAATACCCTTCTGCTCCGTGTAAACATCGTAATCTGGTTTCAGCGTCTCCCCAGTGGCTCCTGACGTTTAAATCCTCCGTATGTTTCCGGTTCTAAACCAGATTTGTACAGGAACCTCCTCCGGCCCGCGTTAAGTGGCTGAAACCAGACCTGCTCCCTCCTAGGGGCGAGTATTACGATACGATATGTATCATGATACTTCGGTCATGATACATTATTATCGCAATATCACGATATATTGCGATATTCTACCCAGTTAATATCAAAATTAAAAGTAGAGATGAAAATTCAAGTTGCTGTATATGTTCATCAGATGATATTGATCATTCAGAGGACAAATTGAGTCAAAACTGCTTCAAAACAACCTATTTATTGTTTTTTATTAGTGTTTTTGCACATTTAAATGAATGAATTAATTTTCCTAAAAAATCGATATTAGAGCTGAAAAATTGATATTATATCGGGCGGCCGAAAAATCACAATATATCACCAAATCGATTTTTTTCACACCCCTAATATATAGCAACTTGATTTTTCATCTCTACTTTTAATTTTGATATTAACTGGGTAGAATATCGCAATATATCGTGATATCACGATATATTGCGCTATTCTACCCAAAATTAAAAGTAGAGATGAAAAATCAAGTTGCTGTTTATGTTCATCAGATGATATTGATCATTCAGAGGACAAATTGAGTCAGAATTATTTGCTTCAAAACAACCTATTTATTGTTTATTATTAAAAAAAAATCGATATTAGGAGCTGAAAAATCGATATTATATCGGACGGCCGAATATCACGATATATCGTCAAATCGATTTTTTTTCACACCCCTAATATACAGCAACTTGATTTTTCATCTCTACTTTTAATTTTGATATTAACTGTGTAGAATAGCGCAATACATCTTGATATCATGATATATTGCGCTATTCTACCCAAAATTAAAAGTAGAGATGAAAATCAAGTTGCTGTATATGTTCATCAGATGATATTGATCATTCAGACAAACTGAGTCAAAACTATTTGCTTCAAAACAACCTATTTATTATTTATTATTAGTGTTTTTGGAAAAACTTGAAAAAAATCGATATTAGGAGCTGAAAAATCAATATTATATTGGGCGGCCGAAAATCGCGATATATTGCCAAATCGATTTTATTTTCACACCCCTACTCCCTCCTCGTCTCCCTGTTTTCGGCCCGTCGGGTCGCGGTGTGACGTGTCCCTCCACTGACCCGCCGCTCTGCCACATTAATCCGCCACTTACCTCACAAACAAGACACGGGAGCGCGCGGCGCTCGATCCCACCGCGCTTGGCATGCACGCGCTCAGAAACGCAGCACGCCTCATCGCCCGTAGCCTCCCAGTTTGACTCACGCTCCCTGACTCATCTCGTGAGCTCGTCCCTCTCGCGCCGGCGGCTGAGACGGCTGAACGATGTCCTCCTCTTCCTCAGGCCGATAAAAGGGACCCCCAGGGGACGGCGTCGGTGGCGGGCTTCGAGGTCCTCCTGCAGAAGCAGCTGAAGGGCAAGCAGATGCAGAAGGAGATGTCCGAGTTCATCCACGAGAGGTAACCGCTTTAACGGCTCCTTATCACTCCAGATAATTCAGTTTTGCTCGCAGCAGATTTAATTCTTTCACCAAACGGAGACGCTGGACGCAGAGGTGCTGACAGGCAGGAAGAAGAGCAGATCCTGAAATCGATCTCATCATCAGTCCAGCTCGTCGTCCCATCACATGAGTCAGTTGAGACAAAGCTGTAGCTGTCAGACAGTTGGATTCACATTTATATCCAGAACACTCACAGGTCCTCCAGAGCAGCCCCAGATCATCATCGCTCCACTACCGTGCTTGAACATGAGCATGAGTGTTTCTGTGATCAGTCAGCTGAGAGGTTCAGAGTAGAGTCGCTGCTCGTCCTCATGGAGAAGAGCCAGCTGAGGAGGTTCAGGCCAACTGGTAACAATTAAACCCACAAGGTTTCATTTACATTAACCATAGTGTAATTTGGTTATAGGAATATTTATAGGACTAATTACAGGGATAATTCTGTCTATTAAATAAATCGATCTGTACCTCCTGGATGCCCTGAAGGCCCCAAACCAGATCCAGGATGCGTTGGAGGGATTATATTTCTTCACTGGAAAATAAAATAAAATAAAACATCATGAAATTTACAAATATTGACTTTTGTAGAATTTTTTTTGTAAAAATCACACATTTTTTTGGTTTAAAATCGAGACTTTATAACTTGATATTGCAACTTGACTGTAAAAATATTTGACTCTCCAAAGTCGTAAAATTCCGATTTTGTCATAAAATTGTTAATTTTGTATAATTGCAACTTTATGTCCTGTTTTGTTGTTATAACATCTCAATTTTGCAGCATTGCAACTTTTTGAGAAAAAAAAATCCAAATTTTTTCCCAGCTTCAGCCTGCAGGCCCCTCCCCCTCCCTCTCTGCTGTGCTTCAGCTCCGTCTCCAAAGCTCGACCTCCTCGTGGAGAAACCTCCCCTCCTCCCCGCGCGTGTAACCATAGCAACTGTCACAGTGAGACGAGGAGTCCCTGACTGATCCGTGCAGTCAAGGAGGCGCTACATCCGAACAAAGCCTCTCCGACTGAATCCAAGCCAGCGTGTCGGCGCACTAACGAAGTTCTGCGTCCGATCTCACGCCTCTTTATGTGAACTAATTGGAAAAGAAAACAGAGGAGTCTATTCACAGTCGTGGGAAGTTGATTAAGGATATCCTGTGAATATACTCCCGATTCCTTAGAGCAGGTTTCCCCCGACGGCGCCGACCTTCATCTGCTGCGAGAATCTGAGCATTAAGTCACGGAGAGAGATCAACGTGACCTTCTCCAGGTGGCAGATTTACTCAGGTGTGGATGGTGAATGTGATGCCACAGAGGCAGAAAGCCGACCCTGACCGAAAGTCCCTCGGGGGGGGGGGGGGGGGGGGGGGGGGGGGGGGGGTTAAACGTTAGCGCATCACGTTTCCGCCTCTGCAGCGGAGGTGGAGGTGAGCTGCTGTCAAACTGGGCTGCTCTGAAAAACAAAGCATCATAGTGCCGTGAAAGGGTCAAATCAATCGTGTTGCCTGATTCCTGTCCTTGTCCTCTGTTTGACTGTTTCATATATTTGTGTTTCAGGATAAAGATCGAGGAGGAATACGCCAAGAACCTCTCCAAGCTGTCTTTAAGCCCGCTGGCAGCTCAGGAGGAAGGGTGAGTGCAGTAAACAGGAGCTCCCTCTGAAAAAAACAGTAGCACGTAATTAGCAGAGCTCCTTCTAAAGATAGACCTTTTTAAAATAGACCTGCTGTGTGAAGATGCTTTCAAAGACCGCTTGAATTATCACGTTTGCCTCTCAGAAATCGAAGCAAACGTGTCTGAGCGGAGACGTCAAAGTCGGGAGACAGGAGGTTTTTTTTTTGGCATCTATGATGTGGATTCAGGAGCGTTCAGGAGGCTGCAGACCGGCGCCGTTTATTCAGCGTCAGATGATTTTTCTGACAGTTTGGTCGGTGTCTTTCAGGACTCTCGGAGAGGCCTGGACTCAGCTGAAGAAGAGCCTCCACGACGAAGCCGAAGTCCACCTCAAGTTCTCCAACAAGGTGATTTCTGCTTTTTCTCCTGCGGGTTCACGGCCAGTCGGTTCACGGGTCGGTTTATGGTCTTTTTAATCTCTTCATTCCCACCCGCGTGGATACGAGAAGTGAGTATTGGCAAGGACCTTGCAATACGATATGTATCATGATACGATGGTATCACGATATCGTGATATCACGATATATTGCGATATTCTACCCAGTTAATATCAAAATTAAAGGTAGAGACAAATTGAGTCAAACCTATTTGCTTCAAAACAACCTATTTATTGTTTATTATTAGTGTTTTTGCACATTTAAGTAATAATTACAACATACTGACAGCATAAAAAAATCAATATTAGGAGCTGAAAAATTGATCTTATATTGGGCGGCCGAAAATCACGATATATTGCCAAATCGGTTTTTTTTCACACCCCTAGTGGAGGCGTCTTTTATTTGTAGCGCTCCAATCCTTCAGGTCACGTTCCAGATATTTGATCCAACTACATCCTGAGGTGCTGGGCCTCGTTTAACTCGGCCTTCTCTCTGCTGCTGGGAAAAACTAAAAAAAAAAAAAAACAAAAACACCCCAACTCTGGATCTGGACCGGCGGTGCAGAAAACAGAAAACACGCCGGCTTCCACAGCAGAAGTGACTTCAGAGCTTTTCTGAGCCCTCTGACGTCTGATGAATGAGGCACGAGTTCTGATAACCACATCCAGGTCGACACAGGTCCGTCCCAGCTCGGCTGGGCGTGGCGTGGCATGACTGTGGGCAGAGCTAATTCATGGTCAGCAGCCGGAGAGAAGAATAATGTACATTCATGTTAGACCCGTGAAGTAGAGGTCTTCACGGGTCCACTTTCATGGACCCGAACCCGAACGGACCTGTGAAAATTTGCTATCATCATAAGTCTAGAGGTCCGAACCCGAATGGACCCCCAATATTTGGACCCGGAACCGACCTGACCCGAGTCTTTAGTTTCCGACCACGAACCGAACCGAGTTACCTGAATAGAACCGAAACAATCCAGCCCATAGTTGCTCATGTTAAAGTTGTCTAGCGTTGAATAAAACTTGATTTTCTTACCTAAAGTTGTCTTCTTCTACCGGTTCAGTTGCTACATAGGTTACGTGATGTAAACAACAATAAATCCACGTCGTTATTTTCTTTGTGGATACAGATGCTATTGGTAGCAACTGCTAACGCTAATAGCCTACACCGGTCAGGACGTGTCGTAAATATGTTCTCTCATCCAGCGTTGACATGTTGGCGATCCGTTGTGCTTTACAGCTGCCGGGCAAACCGCTAATAACACGCTACGGCAACACGGTTGTGTCATAACAAACACGCCACGTTAATGAATGATTAATTTAACTGCCCCGAGTCCTGACATTAGCTGCCACCGCCAATATCTTTACCTCTATTGAGTAAACGCGGACTGTCAGAGAGCACCGAGCGGACCCGAGGCTACATGTACCGATTCTGACCCGAACCCGGAGTCACGTCTTTTGAATGGACCTGAGACCCGAGACCCCGTTTTCGTTGCCGGGTTGTTTCCAAGACCTCTACCGTGAGGATCTGATTATCAGATGTTCAGGCCCCTCAGAAGGCAGACGTCCTGTTAGTTTGCTGTCTGCTAACGCAACGCCAAGAGAGAAAGACATAAGCGACGGTCCCAGAGCAGCGACCGACAACCTGCGCTCAATCATTCAAGATGGTTTCCGGTCTTCCCAGGAGTGAACGTCACCGCACGTCCACCCTGAAGTCCCGGAGTTGGTATGTGAGAGCTTCCAGGCCTCACTGAGCAACGTTGTAATTGTTAAAATCCTTGTTTGGAAGAGTTTCCAATAGAAACAGCTACTTCTGAATATAGAAGCTGCTGAAGGAGGTACTTAGCGATGCCCACGTTCTCTCTCTCTTCATGAGGACGCGTCTGACTTTCCACAAGAGGAATCGGGCCTATTAGCGCTAACACAATCCAGCTCCCGTCTCAGAGGTGCATCGATCTCTGAAAGCGGCGCTCCCAGAAAAATAATAGACGAGCGGTGATAATGAAACCACCGTAAACATTTTATGAGATGAGTTTGTGAGCAGGAGCGAAGTGCTTCGGACTGACAGGCGGTAAATCCTTAACGCAGTGATGTCATCGGGATCTTATCAGCATCCAGCAGATGACAGGAACACACTCGTTTCTTGTTCATAAACAGCGAACGGTGTTCACATCCAGGTAAACCCTGAAGGTTTTGGTGTTTTAGTCATTTACAGACACATTGATGCAGCTGCAGCTGCAGCGTTGGACTAAACCTTCCCAGCTGTGACCACAGATGTTCTCCCGGACTGAGATCAGGTCTTTGTGATGTCCACTCCAGAACATGGACTCTGTTGTCCCGAAGCCTCTTAGTAACTAATCTGGTGGTGCGTTTAGGGTCATCGTCCATCTGAAGACCCGTTAGTGTCCAAGCTTTAACTTCCTTACTTTTGAATTCATGATTTGATTTTGCGTATACAATGCGATTAATCGCGATTAATCGGGGAAATAATGCGATTAATCGCGATTAAAAATTTTAATCGTTGCCCAGCCCTAGTTAAAATATAGTGGTCCTTTATTTTTTGCGGTTAGTGGGGAGCGGCGCCCCCCAGTAAGAATCAAAATCCTTACTATATTACCCATAAGGCCACACTATTACCCATAAGGCTACCTTCTTAAAGGGGCCAGGCTGGCTCACAACATTTCTTTGCTGCGAGAGAACGCGCACAACATCTTGTGATGTTTCCGCAATTTTTTCTTGATTTTTAAAAAAAACATTATATATTTCTGAAAAAAATCCGCAAATAACTAAAACCGCGGAACTTAAAGCGCGAAGTGGCAAAGGATCACTGTACATTAACGGGTGTGCCTCCAGTTAACTCAGATGTTGCCAGTTAACCAATCAGAAGCTTCCAAAGCCATGACATCATCATCATCATCTGATTGCTTAAAGGCAGAGTCATTTTAGTGAATATAAACTTCTGACTTTGAAGAAAGTAGAGCCAGTTCGACTAGTACACATCCACCCATCTGGGCAGTTTAGTCCTATCAAGGGGGGGAAAAGCATAAAATAATTATGTTATTAGATACAAGCGATGCCAACAGGAGCATCTAGGAGGAGTCTTTGAGGAGCAAAGATCTTCATCTTGTCAACTAACGTCTGAGTGTCATAGAAGCATTCGTGCTCTGTTGACTTCCATGAAGGGTGACGTTGCGTTTCTCACTCATGAACCTAATTTAATTTTCAGTTGTCACATCCAGCGGTGGGGCAACGGCATCATCAAACGTCCCTAAATCCGATCTGTTTTCCGCAGCTGCACACGGAGGTGGAGAAACCGCTGCTGACGTTCAGGGGGGACAACTTCAAGAAGGACCTGAAGAAGTACGACCACCACATCGCCGACCTCAGGAAGCAGCTGGCCAGCCGCTTCGCCAGCGTGGAGAAGGTACGAGAGAGATGACGTAACGATGAGCGCTCCAGGAACTCCCACGCTCGGTCCGTCGCAGCACATGGTCCCACTGCCGCCGCCCACCCGCCGCAGCAGCTCATGAATGGACGCTGCCTCCGTCCTCTCGCGCCGACTCTGTTTTTTTTTTTCACTTCTATTTTGGTGGTGTGTTGCGGTGGGTGGCGGCAATATGTGAATCCTTATGTACAGCGACAGGAGGAGGGAACGTAGAGGAAGTTTGGCGCCGTGCAGTACGGATCCACTGGCAAGAAAATGAAATTAACTTATTTTGTTTGTTTGCCATGTCACGGTAACAGACTTGTTTAAGCTCCAAAACGTTATAATTCCTCATGTCTTTAAAGATGGACGCTGCTGGAGGAAACAGCCAGCGAACTCTTGGAGGTCAGAGCTGGTTGAACCTCCTCTGGAGGCTCTTCCAGGGTCTCTCAGCGTCCAGCAGGAGTTATCCTGGAGGACATTTTGGTAAACCTGATGATGACAAGCGGTCCAGGACATGAGACAGCCGAGGGTAGCCAAAATCATGACACTCCCTCCGCCGTGCTTCACCATTGGGATGTTGTTTCAGCGTCGCGGTCTTCGTGCTCCACACATTGTGCTGATCGTTCTTCCTGAAATGTCCAGCTTCCATGGACGGCCTGTCCGTTCAATGACCGCTGGTTGACGAGAGATGTTTCCAGGTCCAGTGACGCCTTCAGCTGTTCCTCGCGGGTTCTTCTTCTTCCCCTTCTTCTTTGGAGTCATCTTGGCTGGACGTCCACTCGTAGGAAGAGTAGCCACCGAACCAAACTGTCTCCATTTCCAGACGGTTTGTCCAACTGTGAACTGATGGACGCCCGAACACTTTGAGATGAGTTATTATCTCTTTCCAGTCTCATGCCGATGACTTCAGCAGCAAACTTCAAATGTCTGAGCGTCCTTCATCAATCAAAGCGGCTCTAAACCACATCTCCAAACTCGCTCCATTAGCTGTTGCCGCAGTTAGCTTTCGTTGAAGTAATGAGTCATTTACTTTTTCCTCCCGTACTTTGAATGTTCGGTAATGTTTGAAACGTTTGTGCCGCAGGCCCGTAAAGCTCTGGCGGACCGACAGAAGGACCTGGAGGTGAAGACCCAGCAGCTGGAGATCAAACTCAGCAACAAGACGGAGGAGGACATAAAGAAGGCCCGGCGGAAATCCACACAAGCAGGTCAGAGGCTTCCAAAAGGCTTTCAGGCCTTTCTGGTAGAAAGAGAAAGCAAAGAGATTAAAACGCAGTCTGATCAAATGTTATAAACTCGTTTCTTCCCCCAGCTTCACATATTCACGCCACGAAGATGTTCCAGATGTTCAACATGTAACTTGTTTTCATACATCTGATCTCACATACGTTAAGTACGTATTGTGCTGAACGATGTGTTGCCTTGTGTTGGGACTTTTATATAAATTTAGGACTTTATTTTTGTAATTTAAGACTTACAGGGGTTGGACAATGAAAGTGAAACACCTGGTTTTAGAGCGCAATCATTTACTACACATTACTCTGTCAGGCTGTAAAACAGTTTTCATAATGTCTTCACAGTTGTTTTTTACAAATAGTGCTTTTAAGAACACTTTAAGTTCCCTTTTACCTTCATATACTTTAATAACAAGTATATTGTTTCATAATAAAGGCTGAATCTGTGGACTTTTGACAGTTATGTCTGTGAGAAACCAGCAGACTCAGCTGTGGTTGTGGAGCGCCCTCTGCTGGTCATTACAGGGTTTGCAGCAGAGGGCTGCAGAGAAGCAGCATTTAAAAACTCCCCGTTTCTGTCCGTTTCTCTAGGAGACGACCTGATGCGCTGCGTGGACCTCTACAACCAGACCCAGTCCAAGTGGTTTGAGGAGATGGTCACCACCAGCATGGTAAAGCACCCCCAATACTGTCCTGGAGTCCTGGAGGCTCTCCTGCAGCACCTCTAACTAGGGGTGCGCAATAATTATCGACCCGATAACTATCGGGACGATAACAGGAAATTATGACGTCATCCCGATAAGTCCGATATCACGACGTATAGCCCTGATAACACATATATATTTCTGTCAACACAGCAGTGCTTCGCTCCCTCTGAGCCTTGAATGACCAGCAGTGAATGTTATGTTCAAGTGACGTCGGCATAATCAGAAAAACGATTTCTCAGTAAGGAAAATCAAGAATACCCCCTCATGCCAGAAAACAACTCGTTAACTCGGTCATAATTTTAGTAGTTGCTGACTTGAATTGATATTCGCAGTATTTTCCCACATGTTACACAAACAAAATAGAAAAATAGAAAAGGCTGAAAGAACGACTACCAAACGAGGGAACAAAGGAATTTACGTTACACCTTGAATGCAGCATTGCGGCACAGTGCGTTGATAAAAACAAACAAACATGGCGGCGATTATATGGAACTTCGTTTAAGTTTCAGAAGAAGATAGTTCGCTGGTTATTTGTGACAAATGCTCCAAGCAAAGGAGGGAAAAATAGCACAAGCTTTAATACATCAAACCCGATCAGCCACCTGAAACACAACCATCGCTTCCATGGAGTTTTGAAATTTCGCAAACGTGAGCTAACGTTAGCTAACGTGAGCTAACGTTAGTAAGCCAGGAGCAACCCTCCGCTCCCTTCCCTGTGCATTTTTTTTATTGTCATTGAGGAATGTCTTTTTTCAGTTAGTAATTCTGATGCATGTATTTCCATCAGTTCAAGGAGCCTTTATTTTTTATATCAGTCAGTAATGAACCTTATTTAAGTTAATGTGAGATATCAAATAGGTTTGTTTGATAGCTTTATGAAAATGTTTGAGAGGCTTGCCAATAGTTTTTCATTGGAAAAATAAATATCTGTTCATTTAAAAAGTCAAAACTATTTTTGATTTTGTTCATAGTATTGATGTAATGATCTTAGATATATGTGTGTGTTATCGATTATCGGTTATCGGTATCGGTTTTAAAAAACAGTTATCGTGCATCCCTACCTCTAACGACCTGCTGTTATCAAAACGACTCACACATAAAAAATGGGAAAGTTTGTGTCAAAAAAAAAAAGAAGGAATGTCAGCAGAAAAATGCAAAAATGTGATTTTGCTAGCAGGAGGGTTGTTGACGTCCTCACCAGTGTCTCCTTTAATGTTCAGGAACTGGAGAAGCTGGAGGTTGAGCGGATCGAGTGGATTCAGCAGCATCTACGTCAGTACACGACTCTGCGGCACGAGACGGACATGTTCAACCAGAGCGTGAGTCTGAGCGGCACTTCTTCGGTTGTTTCTGTGGTTCTGCAGCCGTTCTGGTTGCCTTTTACAGTGAGGCCCAAACGTATCTGGGCAATGAAAGAGCTCTGCATTTACACACCACCAGGGTGGACTTGATTAAAGCAGATTAAAGCAGGTTTTACAGACCGAGCCTCGAGCGAATCTGCGATCGCTCAGCGCCTCAGAAGAGAAGCCACGGTGAGTTCAGGATGTGCAGAGCAGACGCTGTAAATCTGATGAGACGTTTCTGTGTCGGCTTCACGGGAAAGCAGCCTCTCACGTTGCTTCTCTGTGTGTCGGCTGTCACGTCAGATCCCTCAGAGACGTCGCTCCCAGCGGGGACGAACCAAACGCACACCGAGGAATTCAAAATGCATTTAATAGATGTCTGTCATGAGGCGGGATAGAGCTGAGAAGTAAAATACATCGTTGTTGACACGTTATTTAATTATTTTATTAAATGAACACACTGGATAACTCAATAACTAAAAATGAGTTTAATCCAACCAAACACTCAACCTGTTGTGATCCTTCCTGAGGACTATGATGGTGGACGTTCCCATGGTGCTTCTACTGCTGGAGAATTTAATTCAGTTCAATTCAACTTTATTGGTATTGCATTACAATAGAATTTGTCTCGAGGTGCTTTTCAGCAACCAGGATCATGACCCCTGAGCAAATTTTATAAACTATAGCTATTATTATTAAATCTTAATTAAAGAAACAATGGCAAGTAAAAAACTCCCCTAGTGGGAGAAAAACCTTTAAGCCAAACAGCGGCTTGGAAAAACTCCCTTTTAAGAGGGAAGAAACCAGGACCTGGATCATCAGGTCCTGATGAAGACCAGCTGGATAAAGGAAGAAAAGAGGATGGAGAGAAGACAGAGAGAGGATGGAGGACAGAGAGGACAGACAGATATAATGGCAACACTATATAGGACAAAATATATGAATAGTAATTATCCATTAACTTTAGAACTAATAATTCCATGCACTTATATTCTGACTGGTTCGTTGTTTGTACATGAACTACAGAGATGACTATTGTTGATTTAATTTTCACTATTAAGGTATAGTTTATCAATTATTAGTGAGTTCTGGTGAGGCAATAATAAAACACTTAAACACTTGACTGGACAATCGGACAGAGTGTACAAGTAACATTTAATCTCCGTTGTATACAAGCAGAGATGATCAAGTACTCACAGCAGCAAACAAGACACCTGGTTGTCAGCACAAGACACAGTCATTTAACCACTCGTTAGCAACATTTGAGCCTTGAGCTACGTTCTTTTCAGCCCGCCGGGGCACCTGGGTCCAGGGTTGGATATAAGATACTCAAAAAACAGATTGCAGTGATCTGATGCAATTTTCAACCAACAACTATATAAACAGATGTAGGCAGCAACACTGAGGTGGTCGGAGGGTCAGACTGCAGGTCAGCATATAGCTCTGGAAACTCTGGACTGAAAACATAAACAGAAAAAGAAAAAGGGGGGCACAGGACAGCACAAAAAACTACAGGAACAATGAAGCACAGCTACATTTATGAGGTCCTAGTTAGCAACTATGGATACAGCTGAAAATAACTCAGAGGTTTCTCACAGTGGAGGCCAACATAAAATCAGATAATCTGTTCATCAGCTGTTTGGGACCAAAAACAATAACCTCTGTTTTATCAGAATTTAAAAGCTAAAGTTTGTGGACATCCAGGTCTGAATGTCCTTCAGACGTGCCTGAAGTTTGTTCTGTTTGATCTGGCTCCATGGATAAATACAGCTGCGTATAGTTATGAACATTTATGTCGTGGCTCTGGATAATATTTTCCAGGGACAGCATGTATAGAGTGAAGAGGATCGGTCCCAGGGCTGAACCCTGTGGGACGCCAGCAGACCCTCGTCTGTGCAGAGGAAACGTTAGTAACATGAACAAAGTGGAACCTGCCATATAATAATGATTTAAGAGAGATTTAAACCTGTGCTGTCCCTTTAATCCCAATATCTGAATCCTGATAACAGTTTGAATGGATGAACGTGGCTCCTTCAAACATCTGGAAACTGGACCAGGATGAACCTCACTATGTTAGTGTGTTTGAGTTGTGGCTTAAGATACATCCACAGGTCTGCCTCCAATTATCTCAGATGTTGTCAATTAACCTATAAGAAGCTTCTAAAGCCATGACATCATCATGTGGGTTTTCCCAGATTGTTTAAAGGCAGAGTAATCTCAGTGAATGTAAACTTCTGACCTCGCTGTCTTAACGTGTCTTAACAAACTAAATAAAAAAAGAGAAAGCTATCTTGACTGCTGTCTGTAGAGAAATAAAAATACATTTCTAAGCTGCTTCTGACTTTACAGACGGTGGAACCGGTGGACCAGCTGCTGCAGAACGTGGACCCGGCCAAAGACAGAGAGCTGTGGGTGAAGGAGAACAAGACCAGCGAGGTCCGGCCCGTGGACATGGACATATAGACCGTCCCGGCCCGGGATCAGCCGCCCCGTATTCAGTGTTTTACGACACGTCAGCAGAGTCTCAGAGCGTTTCGGATTGGCGCCGATCCGGTGTGAGGTCGGACCGCTGAGGTCTGCTCGTCCTCACGTAGAGGGAAGGTTTAACGCAGTCCGAGTCCAGGAAACAAAAAACGGATCCGAGTACCAGCATGTTCCTTCTAAATTTCACCCCTATCATAATCAACATTAGCTTATTGAATGCCATTTAACGTAATCCGCTGTTTACCTGTTGTAAAGTTATTTAAAGAAAAAAAAACAACTATATGTATTTTGAACTCTTTAGTTAAATTCAACACTTTAAAAGTTTGACTAAAACCAAACAAAAAAAAGAGAGAAGATTGTCTGATTATTGATATTAACTTTATTTTCGATACAGATCCCGAAGCATACTGATGTGTTGAATGAATATGATATATTTTCATATTTTGCTCGTTCTTTCTGGTGGAAATGCATGTTTTTAAATATCTCGCTTTTACTGTACACGAAGAGCTGCACAATCTGCGGCGCCACGATGGTCGTTATCGTGTAGTTCGTTGAATTTGCACAAGGTAATCTGTATCTTGTAACTGATTAAGGAGCTCTCACACAGAAGTACATTAATATCCAGTAACCTCAACTTGTTCAAAACAGACACTGTTTTGGAACGTTGGTTTGATTTCGTGCGCCACGAGTCCCACCGCTGTGGCCCGCAGGATTTAGGCCAGAGTCTGATTGGGTCGGTCCGGAGGGGAAAAAGGTGGTCCAAGTTAAACACCTTTTAGTGCCTAAACGGTTATATACCTGGAATGTCCTTGACACACTCTTCTCTGCATCGCTGTACATTTGTACATACTGGCTCCATGTATCTCGCCATGAAACGTTTTAACAGGCCGCAGATGTTTGTGCCGACGACGTGTTTGCACTGTACAATGTTGTTGGTTTGTTTGGTTTGGTTATTTTTTTTCTTTAATTGTAAATGTGCAGGGAATTTCTTCATGGTGGCGTCCAGGTTACTTGCTCACAGAACGACGATGAGGTCCGGCAGCTTTGGATTTGGAGCAGAACGAGCCACAAACCCCCCCCCCCCCAAGATCACGTGTACAGTCCGTGTCTGTGTTCACGTGTGCGTGTCACATCTGTCGTCTTTGTGTCTTCGTGTGGTGTCCGTATTGTCCTTGGTTCTTTTGGATCATTAAACCCCGGGTCCCAACGGGTTGCAGAAGCACCGCCACAAGAGCGGTCCCACCAGAAGCAAAACCGCTGTTAAAGATACGCGCGTCAAATCCGCGTCAATTAACTCGCGGAAAACTGAGCTGATAGGAAGTCGGGCGCAAAAATGGCATAGAGAATCTGGACACTTTTTAAAAGAGAACACTGCGAATGGGCTTTTGGCGCTTTCGTGAAAGTTACGTTGACCTATGGAGGCCGTAAACCGTTCAGAGGGTTTTAGAAGAAACTTGAACCTTGTTTGAGGAGAAGTTGAATTCACAAGCCGGAAAGCTGATTTTATTTGACAACACACTGAAAAAAAGAGCGGCCAAAACGCTAAATTCTTGGTGAAGATGATTTAGCGCTAGTCAAATGATCTGTCCATGAAGCAAGATATTTTTACCTGACAAGAAGTCTTGTTTCCAGTTTAGATCTGGTTTAAAAGAAAAAAAAAACGCTGAATTTTAGATCAAATTACTGAACTAGGAGAGCGCAGACCTCCGCCAAGTGCAATAATTACCCTAATGCCTTCTGGATCAGATCCGGATCAGCCTTTGAAATTTGATGGAGGTTCCCATTGTCAATCCCTGAGTCAAATTTCATGTGTTTTGGGCAATAATTAACAGAGATATTGAGAAACTAAATTTTTAGCCCCATTGACCGCAATGTTATCGAAAATTTGAAAGTGATCCAGAATCCAGGATTTCTTCCAGATCACACCCAAAATGAAATCAGTTCTTCCTTTTCATATTTCCAACAACTCCTGAAAATTTCATCAAAATCCATCCATAACTTTTTGAGTTATCTTGAACACAGACAGACAGATAAACGCCGGCAAAACCATAACCTCCTTGGTGGAGGTAATAAATTAGATCAAAACAGACTTGTTATTGCACAGTTACCAATGAAAGGTGGAAAAAAGAGCAGATAATTCTTAATTCTGGGGCACCAAAATAAAAAAAGAGCTAACAACAAGAAAAATAAACTCACAAATGAAACTTGATGGTTAGTGGTAAACAGTTTTTTATAGTGAAAGAGAAAGTTAAAACTGAAACTCTGTATATTGTTGCTTGTTTTCACAGTAAATTACTGAATTTAAGACTTCCTGGCTAGTTAAGGCATAAAAGACATAGTCATGACAAATTTAAGAGTTTACAATGGACTTGATGAGTAAGTTATATTTAAAACAAGATAAGAATCAATATTTCCAGATCTAAGATCTAAAATCTTGGCAAGAAGAGAACAAATAGCACTGCATGCATAATTTTGTTGAGTTGTTTTACATTATCATGGTTCAGAAACTCTGGTTTTGCTAGACTGTGCAGCCTAAATCTTATATTTCCTGTGAGTGAGCACCCTGTTCGGCCTCCCTCTGCTTCCTGCTCACTCCGCCGTTATTGGATACCTTCAAAACCAATCAGGCACGTTATCTGCAACATACCCATGATCACAGCGACAGAGATCGTTGGAAAAATACTTCTTCTTGAATGGAATCACATCTGTTGAAGCTCTTGGTCTTTCAGAACTTTATAAGCGAAAAAATTGGCCCGCGGTTCTCACGTGAACTCAAAACCTTCAGGCAAACTCATGACCTCAAGCAGGCAGCGTTCGGAAGAGCGGCGCTCCTGAAATGCTCCGACGTTGAGTCGAGGGCGGAGCCAAACCTCTGCACAGTCGGACCGCGGCGCTTCTGCTCCCAGTGGGACCCGGGCTTTACGTTTGAATTCACGTGTCCTTCGTTCTTTGGTTGCAGAACGAACTGGGAAAAACTCAGCTGTGTGTCAGTTTTTCAGCCATAAAAACAAGGTGGAATAATGGAAGGAAGAAGAGAAAAAAAAAGAAAAACGGTCTCAGTTTTCTGTTTTTCCCATTTTGTCCTGAAGTAGAAAAACTAACAACACAGACTCTTTCGTCTTTTTTCCTGAAAATGATGCTAAAATGTCAAACACAGCTGCAATGCACAAATATATGTCGTCATTTTCTTTGAGCCACGTGAAGAAAACTCATCGTCATTCGAGTCAGTCGGTGAAGCTCTTCTGCTTCGAGCTTCATGTGCAGGTTTTAAATAGCGTATCTGTTGTAGAGTTTTTACCAGTGCGTCGGTGTCGTGTGCCGTCTTTATGTTCCGACTAAATGTTCTTGATGAGAGTTCATGTTGACGTAACGGTTGAGTTAACTGCCCCCTGTGGTGAAGGTTTGCATTGAATCCCATGTTTCATTAACGTTTGATCACGGTGACCTCTATCCAGACTGTGTACTGAGGAATGCAGTGTCCAGAATAAATCTCTTCTTTGAAAATAAAATGCCACAGTGCGTCATTATGTAACTGTACTGGGAGGTCAGGATTTCAATAAAGGGCAGTTGCTTCAGGATGTTCAACTAGAAAATTACATTTAAGATTTCATTAATCAGCCAAAAAAGAAGAAAAAAAAAAGCCAGCATTTGGATGTCCTCCACAGTTCTTAGAATAAAGTAATTTACCAGAGAAGACTCAGACCATCACACGTGTCCCTGAGATGGTAAGTATCTAATCAATAATTCATCATGGAGTAAAAACAATATAAACATGTCAGTAACTGAGCCAAGAAGTGCTTTAATGTTTGCTTTGAAAAGATGAATTACAAAGAAAAACATACAAATAAAATCTTAATCACTACGTGGTCAACACAGCACGTACTTACTGTAAAAAATATATATTTATGTGGTTAACAATTGAGCTTAAAGCTGCTATATGTAAGCGTTGAATTTTGAAATACTTAAAGCCGCTCTGGGTAGCACGACCACTTCTAACCACACGGGGCAGCGAATAACAACCAGGTTTCTGTGTCCGTCCCTGGTGTGAGACACAAGAAAGTTCCCCTCTAGTGGGACAAAGTGGTATTACAGGTTGTGCAGTATTGTCAGCGGTTCTTCCAACAACACAGCGGTGCTGCATAACCCCCATGTGATCAGAGGAGGTACTGCGGCATAGTGTGGCTTTAAAATTCAACCAAAGAAATCTAAATATATTAAAAGCCAATCCTTTTTTGCCTACTATCACATATTCAAATGATGAAGTTACACTGAGAGCTTATTCTTTTCACGTGTGAATGTTGAGCTCACAAACTGGATACAAGTTAATAAATCTGCAGTTCCTTGATGGACCACTAGAGGCAGGCTCCAGAAGCAAGTCAATCTCCACAATTCTCCATGTTTAAAAAGCAGTTTTGGTCTCCACAGCATCATGGAAACAAGTCTTTAGGGGAGAGTGAGGTAATGGGGGGACATTTTTTACATCCCCCCCTCTAAGCAAGCTAAAGTGATGTATCTCTAAAATTAACATATTTCCCATTAATTTAGGATGTTTCCTAAGAATGGAAATTATCAGAACGTATGCAGGAATAAAGAAAAAGTGGTAAAGTGTCTCAGTTTCAAGGGGGCAAAGTGATCCTGCTAGGGGTAAAACTTACTTTTTCCACTCTGAATCAAACCTAACAGTACTTGTTGTAAAAGTTAGAATCCTGACAACTGGTTAGACAACCACTGATTGCAGAACTAATGTTGGAATAATTTAAAAATCATGGAGACTGGTCAGTTAAGATCCTTTTTGTCACACAAATGGGGTGCGGCCCTTCCGTATCGTCTTCTGGGGGTGGAGCATCCCCGGTGGCAGGCTGTAGCTCAGGGTTCGACCGGTCTGACGGGCTGGATGGTGCAAACACTTCATCGGGGGAAAATGTCACGATTGTACGGGAAAATCCCAGTGGACCTAAACCCAGAAGTGACGTTGCGTGGTGTCACTGTTGAGATGAAGGCTTGATTCACAACTCCTGCAACCTGGTAGATGCTGACTGTTTTGCCAGGATTTGATCTCATCCACCCATCAAGAGCTCGGTTGTATTGGGCTTTGAACGGACCGTACACGGCCACATCGAGAGGCTGGATGTGATGGGACGTGTGTGGTGGGAGAGTGTTGGGTCCTTCTGTTTAATGTAGATTCAATGCAGAACTTATTAAAACTAAATATTAAAAAACATGTTTAAAAGCCCCCCCACTACCACCTAAAAAAAGTACTCAATTAGGAACAATTGTTTTCCATCTTTGTCATTTACTTTTTACATTTTCTCAACACAGACAAATGTTTTTATTGAATATACATCGTCTCCACATGTTTCCTCATCCAGTCATTATCACTTACACTGCTTAAAAAGAGTTAAAACAAACACCAGAAAAAAAAAAGTAGCAATGAGACAGATTTGAGTCACCGTCTGTGACACGTACGAACAACCAGAGAAGCACATTTGTTGTCAAGCCCCTGTAATCCTCGGACACCCGCGTGAGGAGGTTGTTTGTCTCCACCGACCTTCACCTCCTAATAGGATTGGCCGCTACAGGCTAGTTGTTAACCTGAGCCTAATTCCTTTTATAAGGAGCTCCTGTCCTGACTTTTTCCCAATTAACTTAATGAATGAATCCAAGTGTTAAAAAACAGGCTGCCAGGAAGGAGAGAGTAAATGGTTCTGCCAGCGCACCGCTGGCGGGCCGGGCACGAGCATTTGGGTCATTAGCAGGGCTTGACACTGACACCGGCCAACCGGCCAAATGCTGGTAAAATTTGGCTGTGGCTAGTAACAATTTCTGTCTCACAAGCAACTTTGGCTGGTAACTTATTCTTTGATATGACACATCATAATAGTTGTACCAATTGTTTGTATTTAAAATGTAAATGCAAGAATATTGTGAAGAAGAAAAAAACTGACAGCAAAACTGTGGTTAGCATCAAGACTAAATGGCTAATGACTGAGGAAAAACACTAGCCACAGTGGCTGGTGAGCCAAAAAGTTAGCGTCAAGCCCTGGTCATTAGCATCAGGGTCAGGATAGAAGAACGAGCATCACAGACTTCAGAGCCGTCATCACGTCCGTATTAAACACGAGATTCCCAACATGAATCCGAAGTTGCTGCACGTAAACTCTGCAGCTACACGCTTGAAAATATGTTCTCCGGTTTTCTACTGTGAGAATCAACTATTCGACTGCCTTCTGGGTATCAAAGTAAAAAGTAAAACACTGGTCGCCGAAACGGCGTCACAAAGACGAGGAAACGCAGCTCAACCGGACAAGCAGTCGGATCAGGATCAAATGTAAACAAAATATAAAACAGTCTTAAAGCCACACGAAGACAGCTTCCTCTCCCGCCTCGTTTCAGCTCCGCCGCTATTGCTTCTTCTCTTTCAGCTTGTCTTTGATCCTCTGTGGTTCATCGTACTGTATCAAGCGCAGGATGTCCTTGTTGTCCATCACGCCCTGAATGAACTCGCCTTCTGAGATTTTCTCTGCAAACGAGAACAAACGTGGAGCGACGTCAAGCGAGGCCGGCGTCTGCGGTTCGGTATTTTTTTTTTCTTAACCAGAGCTAATGAGATGCAGGTTACCGTTTTCCTTCTTCCCGAAAAACGTCCAGATTTTTTCGGCCCTCTTCTCCGGCGTGTTTTCGTCTTCAGGGAGGTTCTTCTGGTCATCGGCAGGGATCATGTTAAATATTGACTGCAAAGGAGGAATGTATTTGAAGACAACTTAGGTTCATTTAGCACCTTAAAAGACAAGAATGATGAGAATATAAATTAAAAGGTCGAAGAAACCTCAACCACCAGCGAGTTTTATCAAGTAAAAAACGACACATTTGCTGATTCCATCCTTTAAAATACCTGAATAGAATATTTTGGGCTGCAGGGTTGTTAGGTTATATAAAAATAAAAAGGAAGCGTACCCTAACGATCTCTTCGATTTCACTTTTGCTGATGGTTCCGTTGCCGTCGACGTCGTACAGGGCGAAGGCCCACTCCAACTTCTGCAGAGTCTTCCCTCCGGAGGTGAGGTGCAGCGCCACAATGTACTCCTTAAAGTCCAGAGTCCCATCGGCGTTGGTGTCAAAGCTCCTGAAGACGTGGCGCGCGTACGCCGTGGGGTCGGCGCCCGGGAAGAAGCTGGCGTAGATGCCTTCGAACTGCTCCTGGGTGATCTTCCCGCTGGGGCACTCCTTGAGGAAGGACTGGTACCAGGTGCAGAGCTCGGTCTCGCTGTATTTGGTGTTGGACTTCAGCTCTTCCAGGAGCTCCTTCGACAGAGCGCTGCTCTTCGTGTTCCCCATCCTGTTCAGAAAGCTGGAAAGTTTTTTTTTTCTCCCCCCCTTCGGTCCTCCTCCTCTGTGTTTGAGGGTTAAACTTCTGCTGGCGTTGTCTGCCTCTCTGCTAAATGAGATTATAGTCATCACTGCCCAAATCCAGCCAGCTGTCTCAAAGAGGATCAGCGTGTCACACAGCTATGACACCTTTGTTGGAGACTCTGTTAAATGCAGCGGATTGAACTGGAACTTTAAATGCAGCCCAGTCGAACAACAGCAACGTCTGGTTTGATACTTGGTGGGTCGAGCCGACTCTACCGACTACGACAGATCCACCCGCGATAGTTTATACTCAAACCATTGTCTTAAATTTCACATCTAAAACACTAAATCGCTCTATGCTGTCTCAGTTAACAGCACAACGTTTCCGGGTTTGGAAGAGATATACTGTCAATGAGAAAATGTTTCAGTATGACTCAAAGTCTGTGATGGGAGTGAAATTATTCATATAAGTTTGCATATTATGACGTCACAAGGTGGCGGCCATATTGGAAACATGTTCAATTTTGATATCAAGGTTTCAAAAGGCTATAACTTTAAAGTGGTTTGAGATAAAGTCATACTGTAAATGAGAAATATCTTCAGTGTGAACAAAAATTTGGAATGGAAGTAGATTTGTCATCTTAATTTGATTATTGTGACATCACCTCAATAGAAAGCAGCCTCATGGACAATGAAAGCTTTCATTTCAGCTTAAAGTCATGAAATCTGGAGTTTGGTTTCAATATTTCCCTTTCGAAGAACTGGTGGCCATATCTGTTTGTTTCATTAGTGATGAGGCTCCAGAATTCATCATTTGGAAAAGGGATGAAATAAATGGGCTCAGAATTTGTCAGATCGTCTCCACAAAAACCAACAGGCTCATAAAAATTTAGGCTCCACTTTTGATACTCTTGTTCTTCTCTCAAGAACTCGCAGCCACCATCATCATCATCACCATCATCACCATCATCACCATGATTTCCAGCGCGCCATTAGCGGTGTGTTTTTTCCCGCTTCTCCTGCGTCTGCCAGGACAACCGCGGTTATTTTCATCCCTGCTACATTTTTCCATATTTGCGGTGTTATGAGCCCCCCTGACACCTCGACACATGCTGTTGATTGTTTCAGTCCAGGAGCCCAGATGTCAATCAAATATGTTTGTCTGAGATGCCTCCCACATCTCAGGAGCCAGGAGGGTCAGAGGGGTCCAGCTGTAACAACAAACTGCACCAAAAAAGCAAGGATCCAAATACAAAATCTGAGGTTGCAGAAATCTGAGAGCCAGAATGTTTATCCTGGAGACAAACCAGCTAAATGTTCACTAAATCTTTGAGCTATTTCTCAAATCCTAACAATACAAATGACAGTCCTCGGTCGGGTCTTTATTCACAGCTCAGGGGTCAGGACAGCACTAAGCACTAAATGAGTAAAGTGGCGGTATGTGCCAGTGGCTACACCAGCCGCCAATCAAATGACCACACCTCCAACGATACATCAATATGTTGCTTAGCATAATTTTACCCGATGTGGTGCAAAACAAAATCCAGCCCCCCCGTACAGCTGTCCTCTAGCTATGGAGGCCAAAACTGTGCTGTTTTTGTTTTGTCTTTAAAACACGTTGTAAATACGTTTATTCGTGCCATAAAGTTGGACGTCTTCACGTGGAGGTCGGCTCACTTTTTGAATGCTGGACCCAAAACACTTGAGTCGAAGAGAATGAGCAGTGACAAAAACAAAAAAAGGCTCCTGACAGACCGACGGTGGACGGGCACCAGCTGCCGCTGACTGTCCTAAATTCTCAGAAAAATCTAATCTTTTTTGTTCATTTTTGATTAGAGGCTTTGTGTTGGCCGCGGCCTTCGGAAATGTGGGTGCCCTAGTTTCGAGAACCGGAGAGACCCTCTCCGCTCTTTTTTCCGTCGATGCCATGAGTGGCATTCATCCTCGGTGATTAGTTCTCTTAATTCAGCCTCTGGACTTCCTCTTTGCGTGCAGATTTATGTCCCGCTGTGATCCGTCCTGTCACTGCTGGACTTTCTGCAGATATGAGAACAGCGTTGCGTAAGAGCAATGTTGTTATCATAATGTGGCCTCCTTTTCGTGTAATATCGCAGCAGGTAGCATTTCTGGGTGCAGTGAAGTGGTTTTCCCAGGTACTGCTGAGCCAGGATGATCGTATTAGGATCAGAGGATCATCCAGCAGTGGTTGTCCACTACCTGAAACTAGAGGAAGTTCAGTGAAGTAACGATTGTTCACCAGAAGCTCTATTTACGAGGCTCCACTGAGTCAAGAAAGCACAATCTCTGTTTTACTTTCATTAAAATGTTTATAGTTCAATGCCATACTGGCTTTTAAGCATTCAAATAAAACTTCTAAAGAGATACATCCTCCTGGAGGACATCCCGTCTTCCTCTGCAGCTTCAAGGACTAGTAATAATGCTATCCCTCGTGTTTTTTTTTAATTCAATATCTTTGGAACCCTTCTCCCCATGCTTAAATCTATTACAACATATTGTTGCTGCCATCATCTGCAGCTTGACGAAACAGAATTAAAATTCACTAAAAGGTTGAGAGTGTCAAGTTTTTACTTTCAGTCTTGCTTAGATGTTCACTCATCAGCTACTTTATTAGGAACGCCTGGCTAGTCCTCCTTGGTTGGACCCCTTTTGGCTTCAGAACCGCCTTAATTCTTGGTCTAGTTTTAAAGGAAACCGGAGCAAAACCAAATACCTGAGGATAAAAGTAATGTTGCAACATTATCACTAAAAAGAGAGCGACATGTGTTTAAGGTGAAATATTTACTCTGGCTGAAGCAATTTTATACACCTAAGCCTTTTTATTACTTGTAAATAAAAGTTCTAGATCATGGATTTGATCCACATTTCTGCCGGTTGAAGTTATAAACCTGGTCAGGATTTTGTCCAGTGTTCATAGCGGAGCAAAGGGATTCAGATGAAGCCGACGCCACGTCGTGCTTCCTGGCATGGCGTCGTCGCGCTTTTCCACAATGAGATGAGATTATGAGTGTCTCTTCTGAAATAATCTCTGTCTGTATTACAAGAACATCTGCTGCAGTGGTGCCAAAGCCTCAGCGAGTGAAGGTAATTAAAGAAACGAGAGGAGAGGTGGTATAGCTCGTTAAAGACTTAAATACACAGAGGGACAAACAAGAGGCAGGTGCAAACAATCAGGATAACACATGGAAAGGAAGAAAAGAAGAGCACAACGAAGACCAGACAGACCATTAAAGTAAAACAGGANCCCCCTCTAAGCAAGCTAAAGTGATGTATCTCTAAAATTAACATATTTCCCATTAATTTAGGATGTTTCCTAAGAATGGAAATTATCAGAACGTATGCAGGAATAAAGAAAAAGTGGTAAAGTGTCTCAGTTTCAAGGGGGCAAAGTGATCCTGCTAGGGGTAAAACTTACTTTTTCCACTCTGAATCAAACCTAACAGTACTTGTTGTAAAAGTTAGAATCCTGACAACTGGTTAGACAACCACTGATTGCAGAACTAATGTTGGAATAATTTAAAAATCATGGAGACTGGTCAGTTAAGATCCTTTTTGTCACACAAATGGGGTGCGGCCCTTCCGTATCGTCTTCTGGGGGTGGAGCATCCCCGGTGGCAGGCTGTAGCTCAGGGTTCGACCGGTCTGACGGGCTGGATGGTGCAAACACTTCATCGGGGGAAAATGTCACGATTGTACGGGAAAATCCCAGTGGACCTAAACCCAGAAGTGACGTTGCGTGGTGTCACTGTTGAGATGAAGGCTTGATTCACAACTCCTGCAACCTGGTAGATGCTGACTGTTTTGCCAGGATTTGATCTCATCCACCCATCAAGAGCTCGGTTGTATTGGGCTTTGAACGGACCGTACACGGCCACATCGAGAGGCTGGATGTGATGGGACGTGTGTGGTGGGAGAGTGTTGGGTCCTTCTGTTTAATGTAGATTCAATGCAGAACTTATTAAAACTAAATATTAAAAAACATGTTTAAAAGCCCCCCCACTACCACCTAAAAAAAAGTACTCAATTAGGAACAATTGTTTTCCATCTTTGTCATTTACTTTTTACATTTTCTCAACACAGACAAATGTTTTTATTGAATATACATCGTCTCCACATGTTTCCTCATCCAGTCATTATCACTTACACTGCTTAAAAAGAGTTAAAACAAACACCAGAAAAAAAAAAAGTAGCAATGAGACAGATTTGAGTCACCGTCTGTGACACGTACGAACAACCAGAGAAGAAGCACATTTGTTGTCACGCCCCTGTAATCCCGATCGGACACCCGCGTGAGGAGGTTGTTTGTCTCCACCGACCTTCACCTCCTAATAGGATTGGCCGCTACAGGCTAGTTGTTAACCTGAGCCTAATTCCTTTTATAAGGAGCTCCTTGTCCTGACTTTTTCCCAATTAACTTAATGAATGAATCCAAGTGTTAAAAAACAGGCTGCCAGGAAGGAGAGAGTAAATGGTTCTGCCAGCGCACCGCTGGCGGGCCGGGCACGAGCATTTGGGTCATTAGCAGGGCTTGACACTGACACCGGCCAACCGGCCAAATGCTGGTAAAATTTGGCTGTGGCTAGTAACAATTTCTGTCTCACAAGCAACTTTGGCTGGTAACTTATTCTTTGATATGACACATCATAATAGTTGTACCAATTGTTTGTATTTAAAATGTAAATGCAAGAATATTGTGAAGAAGAAAAAAACTGACAGCAAAACTGTGGTTAGCATCAAGACTAAATGGCTAATGACTGAGGAAAAACACTAGCCACAGTGGCTGGTGAGCCAAAAAGTTAGCGTCAAGCCCTGGTCATTAGCATCAGGGTCAGGATAGAAGAACGAGCATCACAGACTTCAGAGCCGTCATCACGTCCGTATTAAACACGAGATTCCCAACATGAATCCGAAGTTGCTGCACGTAAACTCTGCAGCTACACGCTTGAAAATATGTTCTCCGGTTTTCTACTGTGAGAATCAACTATTCGACTGCCTTCTGGGTATCAAAGTAAAAAGTAAAACACTGGTCGCCGAAACGGCGTCACAAAGACGAGGAAACGCAGCTCAACCGGACAAGCAGTCGGATCAGGATCAAATGTAAACAAAATATAAAACAGTCTTAAAGCCACACGAAGACAGCTTCCTCTCCCGCCTCGTTTCAGCTCCGCCGCTATTGCTTCTTCTCTTTCAGCTTGTCTTTGATCCTCTGTGGTTCATCGTACTGTATCAAGCGCAGGATGTCCTTGTTGTCCATCACGCCCTGAATGAACTCGCCTTCTGAGATTTTCTCTGCAAACGAGAACAAACGTGGAGCGACGTCAAGCTAGGCCGGCGTCTGCGGTTCGGTATTTTCTTTTCTTAACGAGAGCTAATGAGATGCAGGTTACCGTTTTCCTTCTTCCCGAAAAACGTCCAGATTTTTTCGGCCCTCTTCTCCGGCGTGTTTTCGTCTTCAGGGGAGGTTCTTCTGGTCATCGGCAGGGATCATGTTAAATATTGACTGCAAAGGAGGAATGTATTTGAAGACAACTTAGGTTCATTTAGCACCTTAAAAGACAAGAATGATGAGAATATAAATTAAAAGGTCGAAGAAACCTCAACCACCAGCGAGTTTTATCAAGTAAAAAACGACACATTTGCTGATTCCATCCTTTAAAATACCTGAATAGAATATTTTGGGCTGCAGGGTTGTTAGGTTATATAAAAATAAAAAGGAAGCGTACCCTAACGATCTCTTCGATTTCACTTTTGCTGATGGTTCCGTTGCCGTCGACGTCGTACAGGGCGAAGGCCCACTCCAACTTCTGCAGAGTCTTCCCTCCGGAGGTGAGGTGCAGCGCCACAATGTACTCCTTAAAGTCCAGAGTCCCATCGGCGTTGGTGTCAAAGCTCCTGAAGACGTGGCGCGCGTACGCCGTGGGGTCGGCGCCCGGGAAGAAGCTGGCGTAGATGCCTTCGAACTGCTCCTGGGTGATCTTCCCGCTGGGGCACTCCTTGAGGAAGGACTGGTACCAGGTGCAGAGCTCGGTCTCGCTGTATTTGGTGTTGGACTTCAGCTCTTCCAGGAGCTCCTTCGACAGAGCGCTGCTCTTCGTGTTCCCCATCCTGTTCAGAAAGCTGGAAAGTTTTTTTTTTCTCCCCCCCTTCGGTCCTCCTCCTCTGTGTTTGAGGGTTAAACTTCTGCTGGCGTTGTCTGCCTCTCTGCTAAATGAGATTATAGTCATCACTGCCCAAATCCAGCCAGCTGTCTCAAAGAGGATCAGCGTGTCACACAGCTATGACACCTTTGTTGGAGACTCTGTTAAATGCAGCGGATTGAACTGGAACTTTAAATGCAGCCCAGTCGAACAACAGCAACGTCTGGTTTGATACTTGGTGGGTCGAGCCGACTCTACCGACTACGACACATCCACCCGTGATAGTTTATACTCAAACCATTGTCTTAAATTTCACATCTAAAACACTAAATCGCTCTATGCTGTCTCAGAGCAACGTCCGGGTTTGGAAGAGATATACTGTCAATGAGAAAATGTTTCAGTATGACTCAAAGTCTGTAATGGGAGTGAAATCATTCATATAGTTTGCATATTATGACGTCACAAGGTGGCGGCCATATTGGAACATGTTCAATTTTGATATCAAGGTTTCAGAGGCTCTAACTTTAAAGTGGTTTGAGATAAAGACATACTGTAAATGAGAAATATCTTCAGTATGAACCAAAATTTGGAATGGAAGTAGATTTGTCATCTAATTTGATTATTGTGATATCAATAAAGATCTGTGAAATCTGGAGTTTGGTTTCAATATTTCCCTTTCGAAGAACTGGTGGCCATATCTGTTTGTTTCATTAGTGATGAGGCTCCAGAATTCATCATTTGGAAAAGGGATGAAATAAATGGGCTCAGAATTTGTCAGATCGTCTCCACAAAAACCAACAGGCTCATAAAAATTTAGGCTCCAAACTTTCGATACTGCGCTTCCTCTTCTCTCAAGAACTCGCAGCCACCATCATCATCATCACCATCATCACCATCATCACCATGATTCCAGCGGCGCCATTAGCGGTGTGTTTTTTCCCGCTTCTCCTGCGTCTGCCAGGACAACCGCGGTTATTTTCATCCCTGCTACATTTTTCCATATTTGCGGTGTTATGAGCCCCCCTGACACCTCGACACATGCTGTTGATTGTTTCAGTCCAGGAGCCCAGATGTCAATCAAATATGTTTGTCTGAGATGCCTCCCACATCTCAGGAGCCAGGAGGGTCAGAGGGGTCCAGCTGTAACAACAAACTGCACCAAAAAAGCAAGGATCCAAATACAAAATCTGAGGTTGCAGAAATCTGAGAGCCAGAATGTTTATCCTGGAGACAAACCAGCTAAATGTTCACTAAATCTTTGAGCTATTTCTCAAATCCTAACAATACAAATGACAGTCCTCGGTCGGGTCTTTATTCACAGCTCAGGGGTCAGGACAGCACTAAGCACTAAATGAGTAAAGTGGCGGTATGTGCCAGTGGCTACACCAGCCGCCAATCAAATGACCACACCTCCAACGATACATCAATATGTTGCTTAGCATAATTTTACCCGATGTGGTGCAAAACAAAATCCAGCCCCCCCGTACAGCTGTCCTCTAGCTATGGAGGCCAAAACTGTGCTGTTTTTGTTTTGTCTTTAAAACAGGTTGTAAATACGTTTATTCGTGCCATAAAGTTGGACGTCTTCACGTGGAGGTCGGCTCACTTTTTGAATGCTGGACCCAAAACACTTGAGTCGAAGAGAATGAGCAGTGACAAAAACAAAAAAAGGCTCCTGACAGACCGACGGTGGACGGGCACCAGCTGCCGCTGACTGTCCTAAATTCTCAGAAAAATCTAATCTTTTTTGTTCATTTTTGATTAGAGGCTTTGTGTTGGCCGCGGCCTTCGGAAATGTGGGTGCCCTAGATTCAAGAACCGGAGAGAGACCCTTCTCCGCTCTTTTTTTCCGTCGATGCCATGAGTGGCATTCATCCTCGGTGATTAGTTCTCTTGGTTCAGCCTCTGGACTTCCTCTTTGCGTGCAGATTTATGTCCCGCTGTGATCCGTCCTGTCACTGCTGGACTTTCTGCAGATATGAGAACAGCGTTGCGTAAGAGCAATGTTGTTATCATAATGTGGCCTCCTTTTCGTGTAATATCGCAGCAGGTAGCATTTCTGGGTGCAGTGAAGTGGTTTTCCCAGGTACTGCTGAGCCAGGATGATCGTATTAGGATCAGAGGATCATCCAGCAGTGGTTCTCCACTACATGAAACAAGAGGAAGTTCAGTGAAGTAACGCTTGTTCACCAGAAGCTCTATTTATGAGGCTCCACTGAGTCAAGAAAGCACAATCTCTGTTGTACTTTCATTAAAATGTTTATAGTTCAATGCCATACTGGCTTTTAAGCATTCAAATAAAACTTCTAAAGAGATACATCCTCCTGGAGGACATCCCGTCTTCCTCTGCAGCTTCAAGGACTAGTAATAATGCTATCCCTCGTGTTTTTTTTTAATTAATATCTTTGGAACCCTTCACCCCATGCTTAAATCTATTACAACATATTGTTGCTTTCATCATCTGCAGCTTGATGCAACAGAATTAAAATTCACTAAAAGGTTGAGAGTGTCAAGTTTTTACTTTCAGTCTTGCTTAGATGTTCACTCATCAGCTACTTTATTAGGAACGCTTGGCTAGTCCTCCTTGGTTGGACCCCCTTTTGGCTTCAGAACCGCCTTAATTCTTGGCTAGTTTTAAAGGAAACGGTAGCAAAACCAAATACCTGAGGATAAAAGTAATGTTGCAACATTATCACTAAAAAGAGAGCGACATGTGTTTAAGGTGAAATATTTACTCTGGCTGAAGCAATTTTATACACCTAATCCTTTTTATTACTTGTAAATAAAAGTTCTAGATCATGGATTTGATCCACATTTCTGCCGGCTGAAGTTATAAACCCGGTCAGGATTTTGTCCAGTGTTCATAGCGGAGCAAAGGGATTCAGATGAAGCCGACGCCACGTCGTGCTTCCTGGCATGGCGTCGTCGCGCTTTTCCACAATGAGATGAGATTATGAGCATCTCTTCTGAAATAATCTCTGTCTGTATTACAAGAGCATCTGCTGCAGTGGTGCCAAAGCCTCAGCGAGTGAAGGTAATTAAAGAAACGAGAAGAGAGGTGGTATAGCTCGTTAAAGACTTAAATACACAGAGGGACAAACAAGAGGCAGGTGCAAACAATCAGGATAACACATGGAAAGAAGAAAAGAAGAGCACAACGAAGACAATTCAGACCATTAAAGTAAAACAGGAAACAACGTAGACTGGAGACAGAGGAGTCGAGATGCCAATTTAACACAAAAGCAAGAAGAAAACAATGTCTGCCATGGCTGACCTGGACCGTGACAAATCCCTCTCGTTCTTCGAGGACCAAGAACTCACTACTTAAATCCGACACAGCGGCAAGAAAAGTGGTGTACAACTGAAAATAATCCTGCAACAGCCGGTGCACGTTGACACCAACAGCTCTGGTGAATTAACAAATGATAGAAATTGATGAAGTTTTCCTGTTTTTTTTACTGAATTTAATCCGCCAGCATTTATGTGCAGCTCTGCATGAACAACTTTACAAAATCAGATCAGGGAAACCCAAATAACGCTTTTACCATCAAATAACACAACATACCTTTACATAATCATTTAGGCTTGTTCATTAAGAGCGTAAAACAATGGGCTTCCCGATCTCAGTGGTCATTCATTTGAACCTCACATCTGTCGGCCGTTCGCTCCCACAGGTAGCGTTACGTAATATTCACCGTTCAGCAGGCTTACCGACTCATCAGATATACCGCTGGACGCACGCAGGCTGCGTTTGTGTCCTTTATTACATGGTAGCTAATGTTCAGGATAATCTCTTTAGCGTCAGGGGAATTGCTCAGTTTCAATAACATGCATGCAAAGCCAAGTTCAGAGCAATCTGATAAAGTAGCGTCATGTCTGGATGCAAATACTGGGAAGTACTGATTCTTTGGAAAACGTTTTTTAGCGTACTACAGACACTAGGAAGACACGGACACGAAGGTTCATTTCTTCTGTAGCTATAATTCCTTCACTTAAGCCAAGTGAATCCTCACAGAAAGTATGAGGGTTCCTGATTTTATGTTTTAACATGGTCTTACCTTTTAAATCCCTGCAAAAGTGGACTTAAATCACAGTAATCCTGGATGCCGATCCTCTTTAAGCTCTGATGTTTCGGTGTGTTTGACCTGTTTGGTGTGTTTTAGGCTGGTCAGGTCGTTGTGAATGGAGCTGAGTTAAAACAAAAACGAAGAAGTGCCGTTAAGACAATCGAGCAAAACTGTCAATCTGAAGCTCACACGCATAAATGTGAAATGTAGTCGTTTGCACGGCTGAAAAGTTTCCTTTCACAGATGTTATCAAGAGAATCGCAGCTCTGTAAACTCTGCAGCGTGGCTAAGCCAGAACTGGGAAAACGGCCGGAAAGAACAAACCTGGCGGTTATTTCATATGTTATTTCATACGGATATAGCTTAGCTACCAACATCATATGTATTTATCAAGGGTCCACTTCCATTTTTTGGAGTTGAGTTCAGTGCATAAGTAAGAAAAATTGCAGTTCTTCCACTGACCACTAGGCTCATATTTGGCTCATATTTACGGCCTGGTTTGTAAAATTACATCAAACAAATTAATGCATAATTAGAAGCGTAGTCTTTTGAGTGGCAGCAGGCATAGCAAGTGTCATCACCTCAGCTAGTGCCTTGACTCCTAACAGTGAAGACGGACCAACCCGCAGCGCAACTGCAGCTTTGCAATTACGTCCTGGCAGTTAATTTAAAGTTAAAACTGGAATTCGTGGTCTACAACCACTATGTTCTTGCCCTTGTCAATTACTTCAATTATTTTTCCTTCAAGTCTGTAATTACTTTTCCCACTGCGCGCGTTCACGTACTGTCCCCTTGAAAACATACGTGTATAGTCACGTGGTATATTGTTTTAATAGTTTAACATATTTAAAGCAAAACCGTGCAAGTGATATATGGGAGAAAATCGCAATGGAGGGAAAATCGTGATGTGATGGGACTGATTAGCTTCAACCGGACCTCCGCCCCAGTCAACTGCAAGGCCATCGTCATTTTTTAAACATCAGCTTGGGGGTTCCACTCGGATGTGTCCTCATCTTACCGCTGACGTTATTTGTGGCTACATGAGGAATAAGTCTTGACTGACAGATATCAGACTGAATGTCAAGTAGCGTCATGGGATAGCATGCGCTAAGCCAACCAAAAAATAGACCAGGCCAGGATTCAAGCCTGTTCGTCGCAGAAAACGGAAAAAGTGCTCTTCAGGAAACCTCTAGATGATGTCAGAGGGGCTTTCTCCAGTTCTTCAGTCCAAAAACTGGCATGTTTGGTTAATGGGTGACTCTAAATTTCCTATCAAAGTGATTGTAAAAGTGACTTTAAATGTCCCAGGTCTTCCTAGTAAAAGAGACGGTTGATCGCAGCGGGACTAGCCTGGTCAAATCAAGCTTCATTCTTGTAGGGTCTGTGGTAGGTTAGATTCAAGATTCAAGATTCAAGACAACTTTATTTATCCCTTGGAGGGCAATTTCGATTCGATTCGGTTTAGTTTATTTCGTATTATTATCCAGATTCACTGGCAAGATTTCTACCTTCGTCTACGGGGAGTCGAGGAATCGGAAGAACTGGTCAATCCGAGTCGAGCAGCAGCTGATGTGAAAGGACACAAATCCTTTTAAAGGCTGGATTTGACATCACTACCTGGCACTAACGATCACCACAGCAATTAAAACTGCAAAAAAGACCAACTGTTAATCACAGCCGTACTGCGAATGAGGCAGAAGCTCTCCCTCATGTTATATAACATGATGCAAAAGCTTCTTAGAAGCACTGCTCAACACGACTACTTTCTTTTGCATTCACATCTCATGAATACCTTCAATTTGTCAGCTTTTCTTTTGCCCGGAGTTGTTGTTATACGCTCCTTGAAAGACGCAGCTTGTACCAGGTTATTACTCTGATGCTTTGGTACCGTTAACGCACAGAAACGTCCCTCACGAGACCTCGGACAAGACAAGGGTGATGTTGGTGAGACCGGAGCAAGTTGCGTGCCTCACGTCTGTATTTCAGTCTATAAAATAGACCAAAGGTGACAAGTTTGAGAGCAGAGATCTTTAGAGAGGAAAATGGAAATGGATCAGTTCTTTCCTCCCATCTGTCAACTCCTTAACGTACTTCACTCGGTCGATTGTCTTCATTTGCGCGTGCTCCTCCTTTGGCAGGCAGCAAGGCATGAAGGGATTTGCACTACACACACACTCGATGGATGAATTTTCATATGCGACTGTGGACATTATGTCACTGATCTGTGGCTCCAATCTGTTTGCAAATGCTGATAGATCTGGGCGTATGTAAGCAGCGAGAGCCTTGTTTCAGATTATAATCTCTGCTCACAGTACGCTCAAAGACAGCCCGGACCATAATTTGCCATTTGTAATGGATAATACCGCATGAAAAGATTTATAGAAGGGGAGGAGCGATGGGGTCGGACAAACGGCACAGAGGGAAGGTAGAAGAGTTCAAACGAAGCAGAAGACGGCAATGATTGCCATGGGTTTCTACCGAGGTGGAAACGCATCAGAGAAGCCGGCGCAGGGATGCTCACAGCCCTCAACCGACGAGCCCCAAACGCAACAAGCTTATGAAGATTTGATACATCTGCTGGGAGGGAAAACACCGCTGCTACATATCGAAAGCCGGGATTAGTTGCCTTTTCATTTCATCTCCTCTGGCCTGGCCTCCACCATGAGGCTAGGGCACGGGCGGCGGGCTTCCCTGGCAATCACCCTCAACTTCGTGGCGCTGGCGTTCGCCATTTCGGCGGTGACCACCAGCTACTGGTGCGAGGGGACCAAGAAGGTGGCCAAGCCCTTCTGCACGGGGCCGCCGGTGAAGATAAAGCAGAAGTTCTGCATCAGCTTCAACAGCTCCAACCTCAACGACAGCCGGCAGGTGCTGTACATCTTCGAGACGGGAGAGGAGAAGTTCCTCCTGAAGAAGTTCCACGCCGGGATATTTTTCACCTGCGAGCAGGCCACCGACATGACAGGTAAGGACCGCTCTGATTCTGGTGGTGGATGAAGCGTCTGAAGGTGTTCAGGGACAGGAGGTGGCAAAATATTCAATCTGTGATGTTTTACCGACAGCTTAAACATGTCAGCCAGGGGCGGCGGTCTAATCCTTTTGACCCAACAAAACCCGAACAGATGAAACTTCAGTGACATGTGGAAACAATTTACAATTTATGAATTACTTACTTTGCATGACAAGTGAAGTGTAACAACATTTTACTGTAATTTCAAAGCAATACAGAGTTAAATAAATACAATTCAGGTAGCGCCTCGTGTGGATTTGTTCACCGGCTGAATCGAGAGCCAAGCGAAGTAGCGTTTCAGTCACAGCAGCATCGGGGGTGGGGGGGGGGTGGCAACGCAGTCGGCCGCAACGCCGCCAACGTGGTCGTGACACACGAGCAGAAACGTGAGCAGACCGGATTTGTGCGTCGTGAATTTTATGCGTTTCGGCATTTCGGTGAAAGTGTGAGATCCGACCTTCTCGTAGCTACGAACAAAACCTTCTCCGCACAAACACTGGCGTCAGTCTCGATCTTTTCCCATGTCGTCGCCTTATAACGACTGTTTAAGCCACGTGCTTTAAACGTGACAATAAATTTGAGATGCAGCACGTTTAACTTTATCGATTTCACATATTTGAGCTTCAGACAGTGTTTCTTAAAGTGTCAGTGGGTTCTTTAAATGGGCTTGATCCTCACCAGAGACTCTGGTCATCATAGCCGTGGTGGATTCGTGATTAACGTTTCTAAGATAATCAAGATGATGCAGTTGTCTGCAGAAGAAAGATTTCCATTCATCTCTTCTTCTTCACTTATTTTCCAATCAAAATCGTATCAAGCCATTTCCGCTTCACCTCTTGAGTACTCCGTTAGACAGAAGACACGGCATTAAATTAGATGAGATAAAACTTTATTGATCCCACAGATGGGAGGTTCACTTGTTAGAGCAGATCACAAAGTATAAAGTATAAAGTGGAAAATATGTAAGTACAAGACAAAGAAATTAGTAAATACAATACAGGCTACATTCAGAATGTCCATTAAGTCCTGGTTGAGCAGCAAACAGAAGCGGTTCACTTCAGTTTTAAAGCAGTTTGTGGTAAAGAGGTGACTTATGTACAAATCTACTCATGGATTTAGAAAGATTTCATTCATGAGGCCCACTAAAAAAAAAACCATCTGGGAGGGTTTTGGTTTGCGGTCTGGGGTCTCTGTGTGGAGTTTGCATGTTCTCCACGTGCTCGCCCGGGTTTTCTACGGGTATTTCTGTCCCGGCTGTACTCCTGGCTTTCACGTGAAGAGAGCTGAGATTACTGAGCAGACATCGTCGATTAATCATGTAAGTGCGACCATATTGGAAAAGAAAAAGAAAACCCACTTATTATACGTTTTTATCAAGTAACCGTACCATCTTAAAGAAGAACTCCATCGTGTGACTCGCTTTTATTTCATCCAAAACAACGACAGCTGAACAGAAGCGGAAGCAGAAACCTGGTTAACGACCATCCTGTGGCCACTATTTTGTTGTGGTGTCCAAATATGTAGTAAAAGCATATTGAACCCTAAATATATCCCACAATGCATCTTGAAAAGTAGTGGACTGTCAATGGTCACTAGTCAAGCATCTGTACTGTCATGCATTGTGCCCTCCAGGCCGGACATTCACACTCCTGCAATGGCATTTCAGAATAGTTTTGAAACTACGTCTTAAGGTGGAAAGGTTATTGATTTTTGCTTTAAATCGAACATTAAATCATCCCAGGGTCACCTAATCACCATTGTTATGATCAAAGGGCTGGTTATTCTTTGTTTTCTCGACCAGCCGCTTGTTCCTGGATTAGCTGATGTTAAGATCCAGTTTCTGGTCAGGACAAAACCTGCTCATATTTGTTTAAAGTGTGCTGATTTAAAAAACTAGATTCTAAAAGACTTTGGCCCCAATCGTACGTTTCCACTTACCCGTTAACACTAGCCGCTACCCACAAATTGTGAGTATAGGAACCTCCGCTAACCGCTAATGCACGCTTCCGCTCACTAAAGCCGCTACCCATTATGCCGACTCCCTTACTTACTTTGTAGGTGTGGCAATGGACGTGTCTTTTGCCCTTTCCGCAAACTCAGTATCCTGCGATCGTGGGTTTAGGGTTGCAGGTAGCGGGTGGTCAGACCACCTGTTACCCGTAACCCGCATGTAGGCTCGTACAAGAGCTCGTCCAAATGCCATCAATGCACGTCCACCTGGTCACATGTGGACGTGCACAAACGGCTCTACCTCTCTAATTAACTCTTTTTTAAAAAGCGTGTTTTGGCCTCAGTTGAACCCCTGAGAAAATGGTAGAGATCATCTTTAATGGCTTGATCGCCAGTTAAACCATAGACACCAACTATCTGGGACTTTCAGGTAGCTGATAGGAATTATCTGTGTAAAAATATTTATATGTATATATCAGTGCAGAGGAGGAGGAGGAGGAAGGAAGAGGAGGAAGCTCTACAGCAGAGTCCCAGATGAGCTGCACACGTGAGCTGCTCGATCTGGATGAAAAAACGCTACATAGCGGTTAGCGGGTAGCGCAACCTGCTCTTAAAGACGATGGCTACTGACGCACTGATTGGTTTAACAGGTGGAACGCCCTAACCACTCCTATGCATAATGTAGTGGGTAGCGCAGGTGGGATAGCAGGTTTAGCAAGGTGGAAGATTGCGTTCGTGAGCTAGCTCGTGGCGGCTGAGGTTCCAACCGGTTGCAGAGTTTTTTCATTCAAACCATTTGCCTGCTTTTGGATTAACTGGGGTCAGACAAAGTCATTTCCTGTCGAAAACAGGCTTTAGAGAACTCTTCGGAAACCTTACGGGGCTTTGTCCAGTTCTTTTCATACAGCCTGTGGATGCAACAAAGTTCACCTCACGTGAGACAAAGTGGTATTAGATGGCTTACCAAACCATCTGCATTCATTAGTGGCTCTTTTGTCAACATGAGAATTATATGCCCCCATGTGGCAAGAAGGGGTATTACTACATAAGGTAGCTTTAATCACAACAAAGCATCAGCTGAGTGTCCACAAATGTTACATGCGTGTAAAAAAAAAAAAATGTTGCTTTTGAATGGATCACATTACTTGTCTACTAAATTTCAAGTTCTTCTCAAAATCGTCTATTTTCTTCAAGGACAGTTATGCTTTTGCTTATTTCCTTCACAGGGTTCGACTGTCGGAAATTTGCCGACGTTGCACCTGAACATGAAAAAGGTTGGTACAACGACGACGTCCATCATGTGCTTAAATGTGAACACGGCCAACAAATATTCCTTTTGTTGATTCGTGTGCAGATGAAACGCAAAGCATTTGTCTTGCGTCAGATTTTAGGTGACACAGGAAACACTGTTGGCTGGATAGGAGTCTTTTATAATATCGGTTAGCATCATAGGTTAGCATAAGCTAAGTTAAGTGCACGTGGTCCAGCTGGTTTGCGGTGCTGCTCGTTCCGACCATTTGTAACACGGCCAGAAACATGGCAGAAGAAAAGAAGAAAAGAAAGAGGCCTCAAAATCACTATTTAGGAAATTGATTGGTGATGTCACAGAGGGTTTGTCCACTTCTTTTTATTCAGTCTATATGCCTCTATGCCACTGGCTGTGACCGTTTTCTACATGGGTTAATGTACCATTGAGGAACTAAGTTTAGACAAACTTTGTTTGTTTGTTTTTTGCAGATTGTTGCACCTCTCTGCTCATTTTCACTTTTTAGATTTTTTTAAACCCGGTCATGTCACTGACCTGCTGACATTTAACCTCATTAGTCGCAGACGTACCTCCAGTTGTTTCTTTTCAGCGTTCCAGCGTTTTGTTGTCCATGTCAGGTAAATGTAGAGGAGGCAGTTTACGACCCGGCAGGTGATTTAATGGTGCCTTTGTCCTCAACATACTGTGGTATCGAACCCTTAATCTGATTTGGTTGAAATTTGATCATGATTGACAGATTTTTCATCCAGTCACCGCTAAATTTCTAATGTTGAATCTCATCAGGTTATCAGCACCCTCTGATGATATTACAGAGGACATTTGTCTCGAGTCTCTCCGTGTCTGAGTATAGTAGTATAGTTGACTCTGTTACACTGAAGTGGTACTCTGGGCGCTGGTGTGATGCCAGGGGCATCTTATAGAGTCATAACAGACACATAATGAACAGTTTTTGTCAGAGGCTCTGATCTCCAGATGTTAAAAGAGTAAACCTGTCACGGTCATGCCTGCCTTTAAACAAGTGGGATTATCCATCAGGGATTAGGTAGTCGGAGGGCAGCACTGCTAAAATCTGCGGGGGGGGGTTTTGTGTCCTCAGGGGTGTGGTGGTTGTGCGTCGTGGCTGAGAGCCTGTACCTCGGCCTTCTCTTCACCGGTGGGCTTATGATGATCATCGAGCAATGTCCCTGCTTCAGCATCATGAACAAGCTGAAGCTCAGTGCCTTCGCTGCCATGTGCACCGCCCTCTCAGGTAAAAGCAAAGCTGTCCTTAATTCACATAACGATGTGTTTGTGACAACATCACAAAATCATCTGATCGTATATACATGTTTTTCTGTCATCTCATTATCAATTTAACAGATATGAAGTTAAAAAGAAAGAAATAATCATGTGAGCAGCACTAAGTACCCCCCTCATTGCCTCTGCAGGATTTAAGAGGGGAGTTGCCGTCAGCTACTGCTATAAAAGCAGATGTTTTGGCTGTTTTCTGGTCTGGAGCTTTAACGTAATGCTAAAAGGGAACGATATCAGCAGTGGTCTTAGGTACGTCGTCCACCTTGGCAGGGAACCGTACATCTCAACAGCCACCGTGATGGGCACCTTCCCAAAAATGTTGCAACATACAAGGTTGAAATGGACCCCAACAAATGTGGTTGGTCCGTTGGTAGCAGTGCATTTACCTTTTACATGTAGCCCACTACTATTCAGTTCAATTCAATTTTATTTGTTTAGGATTCAATATTATATTTTTAGTTAATGATATTCACTCGGGGGTCATGATCTGGGTTTTCTGTAAAGCACCTGGAGATAACTGACATTGTAACAGATGCTATACAAATAAAACTGAATAGAATTGAATTGTCAAGCACGGCGGTGGAGGGGTGATGGTTTGGAGGACCTGGGAACCTTGCAGTCATTGAGTGGACTTGAGTCATATACCAGAGTACCGTAGAGCCCACCTGCCTCAAGGCTGAAGCTTGGCTGAAACTGGGTCACGTGACGGGAAATGATCCCAAATACAACAGCAGATCTGCATCAGAACGGCTGAAAAATATAAGAATCAAGGTTTTGGACTGACCTGGTCAGAGTCTAGACCTCAACCTTATTGAAATCATCTAAGGTTGTGTTTGCCTAAAACCAAAACACAGATATAGGATTTAAAGAGTGGGCACTAACACTTGCAAGTGCTCCTTGATGCCATTAAGTAACTTTTCCGATTGTACAGCTGCGACCGTCTGTCGCCATGTCGTACCATAATACCGTCCACACGAGAAGTAATAAATAAGTATGATGAAGAGCAGGGCAGCAGGTCATGTTGGCGCAGCGGGATGAGCCCGACGGTCAAACGCTGCACGCTGCCCTCTCACTGCCTCGCAGGATTTACTGGTTTCTGGACTAATCGGATTGGAAGCGGGGCAGCGGTCTTTTTGCCAAGACCTGCCCAGAGGAGCTCCTTCCCGCCCCCCGTGTTACTCCCCAAGCCCCTGGCTCCCATCCCCCTCCTGGTTGTTGTGATTTAATCTGAAGGGAAGCAGCTGACTGCTGGCTGAGGGAGGGCTGGACTGGGCCGGACCGGTCCACCACACCACACGCCTGAATATATCCGTTTGCTCTCACATATTGTAGATGAAATAACGTTTCAGAGCGTCTAAGCAGATATAATTCATAGTTCTGTAATAAATCATGTAAGGGCTTCAGTCTGGAACAAAAGTCCTTTTACATCTTGAAACTAAAGATGGAGCTGATGGAGTTTGTCAACCTTAGTCTGCTTGAAAAGTCATTATCACATTGGCTGCGGTTACATGATGTTTTTAAATTCGGAATTAAAATTAGGAATTAAATAATTCCGAATTACTATTTTCCTTCGAGTTTACATGGAAATAGTAATTCCGAATTAAGGTTTACATGGTAACTTTTATTCGGCTTTAACTTTAATTCTGAATTAAAGAGGAATTAAACTTCCCATGTAAACGCACCCAATGAGCCTTGTTCGTACAACTGTCAGTTATGAGGCGAACAAAAATACATTTGCTGGTCCTTAAAAAACAAACTCCATCCCCTGATCCTTGTCCTCAAGGGCTTGAATCAAGCCAACTGGACTTCTGCTGTTGTTAAGTCATATACAGGTCACATTGAGGATTGACCAGGATGACTGAGAGTCTTCACCAGGCCACTGATCCTTGGTTTTAAAATCAATGGCTCCTTAAATTTAGCATGTTGTCCAGATAGATCTTAACCTTAGACCGACTCAATCACCATGTACCGTGTACCATTGGTTGAGCTGATGACATCACGAAGAACGAGCTGGAAGCAAGCGGCAACTATCCAACTCACGGGCTGAGTCTAACCCAGAACGAAGAAGAAGTGTTGCAGTTCCTCTACTGACCACCAGGGTCCGGCTCCAAAAGTGATCTGACCTCCACTGATTTCAATGTTAAAATGTCATACTTTACAAGAAAAATTAAACATTTACAGCCTGTTTTAATAACCATAGATTTTACATCTGAACTAATGTACAATTTACTTGAAATGCTCACAGGTTTGCTCTCCTTCTCAGGCCTTTGTGGGATGGTGGCCCACATGATGTTTACCACTATTTTCCATCTGGCCGTCTCCATGGGACCAGTAGACTGGAGGCCCAAGACCTGGGACTACAGCTGGTCTTACGCGTAAGCTCATTTAACGCCCTCCGTTAGATCTCACGGCCCGGCTGGTTCGTTAAATCCAAAACGTAACAGATGCATGATCATCCTCAGTGGCAAAAAAAACAATGTGAACTATCCGGTTTTCTGCATTAATTTACCCAAAAAGAAAATGTGATCTGATCTTCATCTAAGTCACATTAATAGACCCACAGTGTTCTTAAGATGATAAGTTTGAACGCCTCCCCCAGTACAGGGGGAAATGGCTGCCATTATAATCCAAGTCATTTTCAAACATACAAAGTATGACAAAATATACACATGTAGCACACCAAACGAACAGGAAAACCCTCGTCTTTAAACTGGTTAAAACCAGTTCCATCAAACCAAAACACAATTCAAGAACCAAACTGCTAATTGAAAACATCACAAAGGGACAGAATGGGACAAGACTCCACGGGTTCCAGCGGTTTAAGAAAAAACTCTCTGAACTTCACTTTCTCCAGATAAAGTCTCAAACTGGACTCATCGTTGATGTTTTACCATCATAAATCACATTTCAGTGCGTAACTCCATTGAAACCCTGTAGTCCCAAGCCTCCGTGAGGAGCTCTCCCAGATGGCTGTTACCGCTGGGAACAAACGAACCACACCTGAAACTGCAGGTTTACTTCTCAAAGAGGAGATATCCGAAGACACTCGGTCAAAGGTAGTTGATCTGCGTAAGTGTGGAGATGGATACAAACTCATCTCAACGTGTTTAGGCGTCCATCAGTCCACATTTAGATGAACTGCTTAGAGACAGTCAGAGGTGGACGTCCAGCCATGTTGACTCCAAACTCAAGAATCCTCAACGAGGTGAAGAAGAACAGCTAACGATCTGAAGAAGTCACTTAGCTCATTAGAAGCAAAGCCAAGTCGCTGAGGAGCATGATGTCCATGGTACGACACCAGACAGGAGAACCTTGACCAACCACAACACGACAGAAAATGTTTCATTGACTTAAGTAAAAAGATCAACCTTAAAGCAACCTTAAAACATCACCCCCAATAGTGAAGCACGGTAGAGGGAGCATCATAATTTGGGCTTCTCTACTTCAGGGTCTGGAGCACTTGTTTAGCTTCAGCACATTCTGTTTGACTGTTATTGTGACTTGGATGAAGATTTTCAGGGAAATTACTCCAGAAGACGTGTTCATATGCTTTTTCTTGCCACCCTATATGTGAGGAACTAAAATCTGTGTTCATGACCCAGTTTTCTTCTCTTCCCTCAGCTTAGCGTGGAGCTCCTTCGGCACCTGCATGGGCTCCGCGGTGACGGCGCTGAACAGGTACACCAAGACCATCATAGAGTTCAAGTACAAGCGGCGGAACATCGAGAAGAACCTGATGATCAAGGAGAAGATGATGGAGCTGGATCTCCCGGAGCAGATGTGGGATGTGTACCTGACCGCCGACGCCGAGAACCCGCCGGAGCTGCAGATCAACGGCCACAAGCCCTCCACGGGGACGGCGTACGTGGTCGAGGTGGACGACGTAGCCGAGCAACAGAGAGAGGCGTACTGCTGAAGACGCCTTCTGGACCTGAAATGAGTTTCGCTTCTTGATTTAAACATCTGAACTGGGGGGATTCTGCTCGGGTCTCGCCTCACGAGCAGCTTGGAGGCCAGGATCCTCGTGTTCTCGTAAAAATCGGACACAACTTGTGATCGAGTTTTTCCGTGCGGATGGAGAAAAGAGCTGCAATTTCAGCGTCGTCACACCGTCTGAGGCTGAACCTGCCGTCCTTCATCCGAGCTGCATCAGAACTGTCGGACAGGAACGTGGACTGAAAACTGGACCGAACTCTTTCACGATCGCCTGGCGGCTCCCAACTCATAATCTCTTTGAATCAACTTGAAAGACTCGATGTTGGAGAGTGAAATTAAATCCAGAGCCATGCGCAGACATGTTTAGGGGCAATTTAATATAATAATTTTAGTTGTAAACTAAGGCTTTTGTTGTGAAATCACTACATTTTCCAATAAAATTGCAAATTTTGCAAAGTTGCAACTATTTAACTTAAATTTAAACTTAACGTTTTTTGTAATTGTTGCAATTAAACAAAATGTGTTTCCGTCCTAGAATCAAGAACATTTGCTGTAAAATCCACAATTCTGCAATATCTCAAATTATTGTTGTGAAATCATAAAATTTTCAAATGTTGCAACTTTGTAGTAAAAAGTGAATTTTTGTCTTAATGTTGCAGCAACTTTACGACGTATAATCATGAAATTTTGTCATAAAATCTCAAATTTCACAAAATCACAACTTTTTGACATCAGAAAAAATTGGAAAAATAAGATTCCCAACATTTTGTTATAAAATAAGTTGCAGACTTTTGCTGTAAAATCGTGAATTTTACAGAATTAGAACTTTTTGTCACAAAAAGAAAAATATTTTATAAAATTTTGACTCTGACATAAAATAACCACTTTAGGTTGAAAATTTGTAAATTTATTCTGACTGCAGTTCTGTCATCTATTCAGTGTGTCATATTACATTATTACAGTTTTTTTGTCATTAAATATCAAGTTTCTCAAAACTACAACTTTATCCCAAAATCACAAATTTTTCTTTTAAAATCAGATTTTTAAATATTGCAACTTTGTCGTAAAAAGCACATTTTTAAGGAAAAAAAAATCTAAAATCACAAAATTCGCAGTTGCGCATTTTTGTTGTAAAAGTTCAGTTGTAAAATCGTGACTCTTGCAAAATCTTTTTTAACCTAATTTTGAACTTTTTATCATCAAATATCGACATATTTTTTTAACATAAAATTAGGATTTTTATCATAAAAGTGTGAGTTTTGTATAATTGAAATTTGCAAAATGGTGACATTTCTACCAAAGACTTGACGGTCGTTCTGCTGAAAGGACGTATCCAATCAGAGGGCAAAGGGGGAGGGGCTTGAGCACCACCTGGAGTCTACCTGTGCACGTGGCCGAGGAAATAAAAAATGATTTAAAGAAATGTCCACAATGATACAATAATAGACTACAAAGTGTCACAATGTAACTCTGTAACTAAAATATGTGAAAAAAGAAGAAAAAGAAAGAAGTTTGAAACTTGAACCAAACCTCAACTAAGTAAATCACAGCAGTTTTCTTTGATCTTTTTATGGTTCTCATCAGCTTCTGGTTCCGTTCAAGCATCCGGTTCCTCGGATCGCTTCAGGACCTTCCAAGACGACTAACCAGACCAGCTGACGTCCAAACGTGCTTCCAGAGCTGAAACAAGGACTAACGGGGTCCTGCTAGTCCAGTTCTTTGTTTATAATCTATGATGCTGCTGGAGCAGAAACAGGACCGCGGACCGAACCTTGGTGACCCAGAAACATCGGCTGGTGGTCTTATTCAGTCTGAGAGGGTTCTGAAATAGTCTGAGGGGACGGCTGCTGGACTGGAAGTAGAAATGGATGCGATGGAGCAGTCGGGCTGGTCATCCTCAGTTAGCCCTGGTCCACATCCCTTTCCCCAAACCCTTCCAGGCCAAACCAGAACACAGAGGTCGGCTCACTTCTGGAGTCGGGCCTCTAGTGGTCCGACACAGAGCTGCAGTTTTCTTCACTTCCTGCCATGTAGGACTTCCAGCGGTCCAGATGCAGCAGCTTGATTCAAGGCAGCTGGCTTTAAAGGTAGGCGGGATCAGCCGCTCGGCTCCACCCCTTCATCTAAGGGGCGTGTATCTCCTGAGATCCGTCCCACAAGGGTTTTTCTGATTATAAGTAAACTGAATGTAACAAATCACAGCTGATTTGGGTCCAGATGAGACAAAACATGTTGGTTTAAATGGGGAGGATTGGAGGGAGGTTACCCTCGCTCCATCCAGGTCCTAAATGGGCCGTTTGGTCCTTTTCTGAGCAGCAGAACCTGTGTTTGTGCTGATACAACATATCGGGAATCATAAAGAGACTCAACAATGTTCACAGGGAGAACGATCAACTGAGCTGACCTGGCATCGATTAAACACATTTCAAAGCTTCTCATCCTTTCTTCTCTGTTTTTTTCTCTGTTTATTGCACTGTTGTGTTTCAGGATCTGCAGCGTTAATGTGCATCTTTATTTCCAGGTAAAAACTGAACATGTCACGTCTAAGACACAAATACTCAGAGAGGAAAGTTCATGAAACAAGAAAAAGCTCAATAAGGAGTGCAGAGAGAATTAAAGTATGGTTTTATATCAAAAATAATCATTATTTTTCAATCTCGATACATTTTCTTTCTCTTTTAAATGCCCCAGCATGGCTTTCATTGTCACTTGGCACAAAATTAACAAAGTAAATCAGATTAAATTAAACATTTCACGATGGAATCTTTAAACTTCCAGTTAAATTCAAGCTGCTGCTGTCAGGAGATCATCAGGTGTTTGTGCTGCTGTTCGGGATGATCTTCAATGTACTTCTGGATGTACCAGCAGGAGACGCGGGCCTTCAGGTTCTCCTCTACCACGAAGTCGATGGCAGCCTGCAGGAGGACAACGGGCACGTTCAAGAACCTCGTAACTACTGAAACGGATGCAGAGTGACCCGCGGACCTCACCTGAGACAGCAGCGCTGCAACACCCCGACCTCGAAACGACTCAGGCACGAACGTGGACGTCAGGTCCACCTCCTTGTCCCCGGTGACGCTGTAGCGCAGCACCGCGCACTCACGGGCCCCTGCGGACAGCAGAGCAAACGGCCGCACGCCACGCTCGCTAAGACCGGGATCCTAAAGAGGATTACTCCCCGCGGGGGTTAACAGATGTGCAGAGATGTTTTTTTTTTTCATACAGCAGCTGCTTTCGGCAACAGAAGCTTGTAAAAACAGCTGTTCACTGATCAGTCGTTCCTCGCTGTATAAAGACTATGCAGATGTGTAGAGCCCCAGTCGCCACTAGGGGGCCCCGATAAATAAATAAATATATTTTTTAAATATTCATCAATTTTAGAGATACAACATCAAATTTTATTTTTGTTTTATTTTTCTTTAAAATTTGAGAATTGACTAAATCAGAAGCAGCTTCTTTTTCTTGCAAATTTGTACATCTATAAACTTAAATTAAAACTGTAAATTTTTGAATTTTCCAAAGTCAGGTATTGAGGTTTTTTTTTTTTTTTGAAAATTTAAAATTTGATTTATATAGTCAGAAACTAGGTTTTTCTTTTGTATATCGATTAAAGTCAGAATTAAATATTTTCTGGCAAATTTGTAAAGTAAGAAATTCGGAGGTTTTTTCCTAAATTTCTAAATTTGTGCATTACGACGTCAAACATCAAAAGCTGTTTCTTTTTGTAAATATGAACGTTTTTAAAGTCAGAATTTGAAGTTAAATCTTTCAATTTTAAAATTAGGAAATTCTGAACTTTGTTCATCTAAATTTGCAAGTTACGATGTGAAAAAAATTTCTTTACAGTTTTGACAAGGTCAAAAGTTGATTTATTTTTCTTGAAAATGTAATAAAGAATGTAGGCTATTTCTTGGAATTGGAGTTTTTCTTGGAATTTATATTTTTCATTTTTGCAAGTTTGCAAATGTATTGTCACATTTATACACTCAGAATTTGTTTTTTTTTCTTTGCAAGTTACAGAGTAAGATTTTTGTTCTTATAAAATTATATTATTATAATTATTTAGAAATTAAATTTAATTAAAAATTAAAAAATTATATTATTAAAATTATATTATGCATTATACAGCATCAAATTTATTTATTTATTTATTTTACATTTTTGATGAATTTATAAAGTAAGAAAATGTTATTAATTTGCACGTTTATTAAGCAGAAATTCTGAGATTTTTCTTGCAAATTTGTGAGTTCATAAAGTTGAAATTTCAAATTATTTTTTCTTGTTTTTTTTCTTGACTCTGCTTCTGTTTTTTTCCTTATAAAACATGATTTTCTTTTAATTATAAAACATTATTGTGTTCTTAGAAATTTGTGCAATATCAGAAATTTCTTCCAAAGTTTTTTTTTGTTTTCTTCCATATTTATAAAATAAGCAGTTCTGATTTTTTTCGAATACTTTTTATTTTTGAAATTTAGATTTTTGTTCTACAAATTTGCAGGTTACAACGCCAGAATGTGAGATTTCTTTTCTTGTAAATTTGTGAGTTTATAAAATCCAAATTTAAGTAATTTCTTTCTTGTAAATTTGTAGTTTTACGAAAAAAGCTTGTTGTATTTCTTTCAAATTTGAGTCAACCAATCTGAGCTCTTCTTTTAAATTTTGAAAATTAATTAATTCTGTTTTTGAAGTTAATTTGCAAATGTATCAAGTCAGAAAATCTGAGATATTTTCCTGCAATTTTGTGAGTTTACAAAATCAGAATTTCTGAGATTTTTCTTGCAAATTTGCCAGTTTGTTTCTTGAAAATTTGTCCTGCTCTCCATCAGTACACTGTCATGCCAACTTTGATTCACAAATCCAGCTATTCTTCTTCTTAATATGTAATAAGTTAATGTGTTGCCAGAGATGATCTTAAAGAGTTTTGTCTCCCTCATTCCACTGGAGTTTTACAAAACGGCCCCCCCAATCAGATTATTGCACTGGGGCCTCAAAAACCTACAAACGGCCCTGGAAGTGACTGTTGGAGTAAAGTAACTTGCGTTTTCTAACAGTGACTTGATGCAATCTCTTCTGTTAAATATCAGTAGAGTAACTCATAATGATCACACAGAAAAAACTAAGTCTGCTTGATAAAAACGGTCTAATATCCAGAAGAAAAGTGAATGTCCTTGACTTGTGTGAAGGTCTTGGGCAGCTGTTTGCAAAAAATACAAAAGAATAAGCTACAATTGTTGTTATTATGTATGCCGAAACTTTAATTGGATGGATGTAGTTGTCTTAAAGTTCACATTAGTGAAGGCAGTAATGTGACTTTTGATCAGAGCCGAAAATCCTGGAAAGATCATATTTTCCTATGAAATTTCGTGTAGTCTTCACTAGTGTCCTCTCCGTGAGGAAAAGAATGGTGTTTACTTAAATAAAATATTTAAATATTTGATACAATCTAAATAAACGGGTAAACCAGATAGCAGTTGATTATTTTGAGTGGAAATAACATGATCCGGTGTTGTTCAGACTGTGTTCCAGCAGGCCGGGAGCGGACGCCGGCCTCTCCCGGAAAGTCTTCCCGGCGCCGGAGTGCTCAGCCCGGGTTTAGGAGCTTACCTGCCCCGCTGCCTGGACAGACGGTGAAGCGCCGGTTGGGTCGGTCATGTTCCACCGTCAATCCGCTGCAGCGCAACGTACTAAAGGCGGTCTGGCAGGACTTCAACCGCAGAGTCAATTCAGACAGTCTCGAAGTTACTTTGAAAGCCATTTAATACGACAGAAGCGCTGCAGTTAGTAAAGGAGCAGTCATTTTCTCAGATGACCGCCAGAGGGCGCCAGATGACAGCAATTAATTATTAACATGATTTAACTGTTTCACCAAAAATAAGGGTCACTGTGAGGCTTTTTGATCATATATATAAATATATATGTATATTCTGTTAAAATTAGACTGTTCCGTATTAAACATTTTGATTTTCTTTCCTTTGTTCTGTTAGTTATGTTTAGCAGATATTTTTTGGGGGGCAGGTGCTCAGGCCAGGAGAAAAGGGCACATGAAGTTAATAACATAAAGAACATATCAGATGTTGAAATTGAGACATTTTACTATTTTGTCGAAAATATTAGGTCATTTTGACTTCAATGGCACCAGCACATCTTAAAAAAGGTTGATGTTCATCGTTGGGTAGCATCCTGTCTGCTTCTAACATCTGTCTGTCAACATCTGGGAAATGAGGAGACGAGCTGATGGAGTTTTAGGAGAGGAGTGTTGCCCCATTCTGGTTTGATGCAGGATTCTAGCTGCTCAACAGTCCTGGACCTTCATTGCTGCAGTTTTGGTTTTGTGATGCTCCAGATGTTTCCCTTTGGTAAAGGCCTGCCCTGTTCAGCACCTGGACTCTTCTCCTGTGAAGCCACGCTGCTGCGATGGATGCAGTATGTGGTTAGCGTTGTCTTGCTGAAATATGCAAAGTCTTCTCTGAAAGAGACGTTGTCTGGATGGCAGATGTTGCTATGAGACCTCTATTGATGGAGCCTTTCCAGATGTGGAAGCTGCCTACATCATAGACACGAATAAAACCTCACACCATCAGAGATGCAGGTTGTTGATGGTCCCTCTCCTCTTTAGTTGACAGGACCTGGTGTCCATGGTTTCCAAATTAATCAGACCACAGAAAACCACCACATGAGCTTGAAGGAGGAGTTTCACAACTATGTCAGAGATAACGGAGGTTGTGGAGGATAACGGACATGTCACATAACTGCACAGATGATAAGGGAACGAGGTGTGAATGTTTTATTTTGTGACAGAATATTAACACGGTACTTCTGTGTTAAATACTTTACAGACAAACATGACTGCGTAACAGAAAGAAAAAAAGAAGGTTCAAGTAAAACCACAAAGGAAGAGACTTTATAAAGTTGATGTTCAGTGTAACAGGTTAAAAAAGAAAGACTACATGTTGTCAGCGGCAGCGGAGCTCTTCACTCCTGCAGCCATCACAGCGAAGAAGACGTTTGGGAAAAAGGACCTGGCGTAGATGGCCATCTTGGGAAGCGACGGAGCGATCAGCACCTCCTTCCTCTTGTGGTTCAGAGTCTTCACGATCTCCGTGGCCGCCTCGTCCGGGGAAACGCCGAGCGGCTTCTTCGTGTAAAACACTGCAGGGAGAAGAGGCGGAGTTATCCTCCAACAACGTAAAAACCACGGCGTTGCTGCGGTGTGACTCACGTGACAGGAAGGACTTGGAGGGAGTCGTCGCCGAGGCTCCGGAGCTGATGAAGGTGTGGTTGATGGTGCTGACGGAGATGCCGTACTCTTCCACCTCGGCTCTCAGGCAGTCGAAGAACGCTTGAACTGCATGTTTGGAGGCTGCGTCTGGAGCACACAGTCACGAGAATCATTTCAGCTTGTTTTTGGTTGTTTGTTTGCTTCTTTTAATCCTCTAAATAGTTTGGAAATGGTTTTCCAAGACCGTCACTTATGTCTTTCCCTCTTGGCATTGTGTTAACACACATGAATTCTCTATACAAGCTAAATGTCTGCAACACCTGTAAGGATGATTTGTGTAATTCACTCATCCACCACACGGTGGCAGCAGCCATGCATGATGTTGCTCAGTGGCTCCCGGTGAAATTAAATGTGTTGTTTTGAAAGTAATTTTAAATAATTTTTTTTAAAAAGTACTTTTTTTTTCTGGCAGGGGTTTGTGAACGTCTGGACTCACATGTAGCTCGAAAAGGCACCGCTATTTTCCCTTGGATGCTGTTAACCAGGATCAGGTGACCACTCCTCCTTGAGATCATGGAGGGCAGCACACCTGAAACGGAACGGCCGACATCACCGTGACATCATCGTCAGAGATCACGCCCTTCACACACTCGGGTCAGGTACCTTTAGCCAGCGTGACGGGTCCGAAGTAGTTGTTGTCCATCAGAATCTTGTCCACCTCCAGAGACAGAGTCTGCGCAGGAGCTTTGGCCTTCATGCTGCCGTTGAAGATGAGGATGTCCAGGCAGCCGTAACACTCCAGGACCTCTGCGACGGCCTCGGACATGCTGTCCATGTCTCCGAAGTCCAGCAGCACAAGTTTAGGAGGGAACGTCTGAGGAAGAAGCACAATGAGGATGAGGAGGTCTGACGACTCTGGTGCAACCCGGTTTAGTTTGATGTTTGTACCTTTATTGCATCAGATAGAAGTGGTTATTGTAGTTACTATCAGCCGCTGAGTTCTTTTGGACTTTGCTGCTCATGGTGCCTATTTCTTCCCCCAAAAAAAACAAACATTTGGAGGACTGATTTGTTTAACAATACAAGGTTCTACTGTGTAATGGACCACGCCAGATGCCTCTGAGCCCAGAGATGTTGATGATCTCTTTCATTTTCTTTGGAAAGTGAGACCATCATTGGAAAGTAGGACATCAGGGTCTGCTTCAACTTTTGAGGGCATCTAACATGAGGGCATTATCCAATCAAAGTAGACGTCAGTCTCTACATCATTGATCTCGACTGGAAGCTTCTCCATAGATCCATGGCTCTACTGGTGGTATTGCAAAAAGTTTGGTTTAGGTGAAAAACCCTGGTGGAGGAGTTGATTGGGACAGCGAGTGGAGGAAGGTGGCAGAGGCTAAAAGTAAACAAATATGTAGCAAAATATGGGGAACGATGCAACCGGACACAAAATCAGTCGTACTATCACAAACACAAGGCCTTAAACTCTTATCGCTAACCATTCGAGAGTGGAAGGACTGTGAAAAACATTTTGGAGTAACCTCAATCTTTGGCGATAAGTCTGAAAAATAATGACATCTTCCATCTTCCTCTTCCACATGGTAGCAACGCAACACATAAGCTACGTTTCACACTTGACAAATTAAAGCTAGTGTGAAAAATGTAGTCATTTAGTACAACGGACCAACATAGTTATCATTCGTTCTGTCGAACAGAGAGAAACTGTACGCAGAGCTACAGCACAGCAGAGAGGGACGGGGAGGGATGGGCTAGTTTTATTGTTTCAAATGTTCAATCTAGCTGTCTCAACAGTCACAGCGAATCCAGGCCAGTCTAGTGAACCAGAGGTGCCATGTAGTGGTTTAGAAGAGTCCCAGAAGCGACCATTGAGTCTGTTTTGGTCCTGGACTGCTGTCAGTTTACACGCAGCAGAAGCCGGCAGGAAGTCTGACAAGAATGGTACAGGGAATCCGGTGGACTTCAAAATAAAACACCATAGGAAGGCTCTGACTCGTCTGTAGACGTCATGTGAAACTGTGGAGGGGTTCTTCCTTTACCCTTCCTTTACCCTTTTTTTTTTTTTTTTTTACTTGCCATTTTTTCTTGAATTAAGACTTTAGGGTTAATGATATTAGCTATAGTTAATATAATATTTGCTCTGGGGTCATGATCTGCACCTCTGAAAAGCCCAGAGATACATTTTGTATTGTAATAAACACTATACGAATAAAGTTGGATTCAACTGTGTGTAAACAAGTCAGAGAGTCTGAGAAGAAATTTAACCTCATATGAGGAGAAGAAAAGAAGTAGAAAAGCACATTTTATTTGACACCACTCCTTTTAAAATTTATAATTTTACGACATAAGATATATACAAGCAGACTTGCGTGCGATTCTCATGAACTCGCAACCTTCGAATCGAGCCAAGAAGGCCGGACTGTGGGACTCAAGGTCGCGTCGAGGGCCTTCACAAACCTTCACTCTTCTCGAGGACGGTTGGTAACGTTTTACTTGAATATTTCTATGAATATTTGCCACATTCACTGATGCTACAGTCATCGTAATTGTTTAAAAGTTTTGAAAGTGACCTGGCAGGAAAAAAATTTTAAAAAATGAATGTGGGGCCATTTCACACCTCAGCGTGAGACAGTTCAGCCTTTACACTTCTAGCTCACTGAGTGATTCTTCTAATCTGTGAGCTGATGCCGTCTTTTATGTCCTTTTAATATCATGTGTACTTACAACTGTGGGATCAGAAGCGTTCGCCAGATCATCTGCCAGCTCTTCGAGCTTCTCCCAGCTTTTACCACAGAGGATCAGCCTCGCTCCTCCTCTGTGAAACACTCCAGCACATTCTGGAGACGAGACGACGGAGGAACTGAGAAACTAATCCACGTTCAAACATGCTGTGAGAGTTTTCTCCCGATGTGACGGCCTACCTTTACCGAGCCCAGACAAAGCATCGGTTATCACCAGAACCTTGTTGCGTACAGATGTTTTAGACAACAGGCCGACAATACGCCGTACAGGTAGAAGAATCCAGCTGTCAGCACGACCACACAGGGAACCAGGAGGATGGTGGTGGTCCAGGCTGGGTCCATCTCATGGAGGAGGTCCTGAAATATGGTTTGATTTGATTTTAAAAATGCAGCAAGGAATTAGAGTTACAGTGTGTCAAAATAGAAGTTTTGTTAGGAAAAAAAACTGCACTAGTTGTTAAAAATGATTAATTATTATTGGTGTCTAATCACATCTCTACGTTAATAAAGAAAAACATGGAGGGACAAAACAGAACAACAAGAACACAGGAACAGACAAGTACGCATATTGAAAAACGCCTTGTATTTGAGATGATTACTGTCAGCCTGATATCAGTGATGTTTACTGCTGTTACTTTACACGCTGTTATGAAAACATATTAACTGATAGAAACAATTGTTTTTTAAAAGTTAGAAGTTTTTTTGGGGTTTGTCTGTGGACAAAATTAGCCTTACAGTACGCCTAAAGCTCATACTTTAACAAGCTCTGGTTCTTTTTTAATGGGGGAAATTAATGGTTTCACTTTCCTCATTTGACAAAAAAAACAGATCGCATTCAATATGTGACGTAAGAAGAGCTGGAAACATGTGACTCGCCAGAGAAGAGCATGTAGAGATGAAGCAAAAACAAGAATAAACAGCAGTGTGGCTTTCAGCTGAAATAAATGACAGTCAAAGCTGCTTGTTTTTTCTTTGACTAGTAAATTAGCGTACAGCTAACGATGCTACGTGATGCTAGTGAGTCGGAGAGCGACATTTCTAATAGTTGGCAGCCTGTTTGAGTAGTAAAAGTAAAAGTTCAACATCTCTTGATGAAAACATGCCAACTGATAAAAGCTCGAAGCTTGTGGAGGAAGCTCTTTCTCTTTTATAGAGGAGGAATGAATGGATGTGGATCATCTGAGCACATCTCGCTAAGCTATCTCTGTCGAGTTTTATTCCTGTTTAAAAAGCGAACCTACAGTGAGCTCTGTCGGTGATGAGACGCGGATTTTGAAACAGTTTCTTGTCTTTGCGTCAAGCTGGTGGAAAACAGAGAGAAGAGAAATAAAAAAAAATGTTGGCCTAACTGTTCAGAAACACAAAAGAACTGAAGGACAAAACCCTCATAAACAAACATGACTTTCATGATCGTCATGAAAGTCGTGGTTAGAAAACATTCTGTCACGTTAAAGCACGTTCAGGATCTGAACATACTTTTTAAAATGGAAAATGACTTTGATTTTGGAGATGCAGGTGGGAGATGCAGATGATGTGGGATGTCACACACTAGCTTTTACCGAGAGAGAGTTTCATACCCGGAAGCTCTCCGACTCTGTTACATTGGAATCCATGTCACCCTTTACAACCATTTTTCTATCTAACTATGAGTTTGTTTGGTTCTGAAACAAAGACAGAAAAGACATTTTCCTTTTTTAACCATGTCTTAGACAGAACAATGAATACAGCAAGATCAGACCTTATACGGGTATATATACGGGTATAATATGGGTGTATATACGGGTATAAACATACGGGTATAAATACCTGTATGTTCATTACATACGGGTATTTATATGCTCATGTACCAAAGTTAGCACCTCCTCTTTTAATTATGCACTATTTTGTGTAAAAACATAATGAATCTGATTGTAGTGGGTCTTATTACAAGTTATCAGAAAAACAACAACATAAAACTTTTTTTTTTTAGTTCTGCCATTATTTATGAAACATAATAGCTCAACAACTTGTAGATTCAATTTTAGAAGCAGTAAGATGAAGTTGTGGTTTTATCAGTTTCTTACGTGATTGTGGAAAAACTTTGGTCCATTCTTCTTTTCAGGCAGCACAAAGGACTTTATTTGTATTTTAAAAAATCTGTTTCAGTTTCATTTGAAGGAACATTTGCTGACTTTTAGGATGGCTGCTCTCAGCAAAACCCAGCCAAATATAAAACTGCCAGAGACGACGGCTGACGAACAGTTGTCTCTTCCAACAACTGCGTTGTATTATCTCCCACATCGACAATGACGAGGCTAACTCACTGAGCGACGGTGGTTACCACAGCAGAGGTGACTGAGAGACTCAAAAAGGTCGTGATGGAAAAGAAAATGAGAGATTGACGGTACAAGAGATGAAAAGAAAGGAAATCTTTGAGTGTCGTTAAAGTGGCTTTAACCTCCTCGCCTTTAGGGGGAGCCTCTCAGCTAAATGTTGCAAAGGTTCCTCTGTGCTGCTTTAAGGTCCCACCTTATGGTCATGTTGAGGTCTGGACTTCCAAAACCTTGATTCTTTTAATTTTTCAGCCATTCTGTTGTAGATCTGCTGCTGCGTTTGGGATCATTTCCTGTCACATGACTCACTTTCAGCCAAACTTTAGGTGTCTGACAGATGGACTCGCATTATCTCTGGTGTTCAGAGGAGGTCATGGTCCACTTCAGTGACTGCAAGGTTCCCAGGATGACCCCAGATCATCATACCTCCACCACCGTGCTTGACAGTGGGTTTGATGGGTTTGACAGCTCCACTCTGGTCCCGTCTGTCCAGAGGACGTCGATCCAGACGTCTGCTCGTTTGTTCAGATACACGAACCTCAGTCGTGCTTCCGTGTTCTTTTTAGATTTGGCTTCATTTTTGATAGATAAATAATCACATGATTAAATAATTGTATATAGTTTTATATCCCCGTGACCCTTCAAGGATGAAGGGATGTGTTTCTACACACAGTAACAGGATTAACAAAGGGGGCTCCACCTCCATGTGACTGTGTGCAGCACCTGGGAATCTCACCCCAGTTTCCTGGGGTGAGATTCCCAACTCGTTCAAATCAAATCTAAATTTGGTTGGTAAAGGGAAATTTCAGCTGGAAGTATTAACATTTTCTGACTTGCATCTGTGTCAAAATGCTGGATATTGTTGTGTTTCCGAATAGACCTCCAGACTCGGACACAAACTGTCACAATACAGATACAGAGAAAATACAAAAAAAAAAAAAAAAACAGTACAGAGATGCAAAATTACAAAATAAATGAAAAATGAGCACAGTGCACAATCAAAAACACAAAACTACAGGAAAACATAAATGACAACAAAAGATAAATCTAACAAGATCCACAATCGTTACTCAGAAATGTAGAAACATCCCAGAAAAACCCACAAAAACTGTAAAGAAATAGAAAAATACCCTGCTTTTATTGGAAAAAACACAATAAAATAATACAAACTGATTACAAAGAGATGTAATACCAATGCAGAGATGCAAAAGAAGAAAAAAACTCCAACAAAGAGACTCAAAATTATACGATAATTACTGAACGACTTCAGGGGCGTAAAGCGACTGTCGTGACAAAAACAAATAGCACGAGGAGTCAAAATAAGACTGCAAAAAAGACACAAAATGATCACACAGAGACACACAAAACAGCTACAAAGAAACGCAAAACAAACTGTCAGACTCAAAAGCACAAAATGACTACAAAGAGAGACGAAAACCTCTAAGAGACACGAACCGCTGACTGAGATGTGAACCGACTCTCCTGGTCAGCCACCTTTGTTCATTTCGTCTACGATGCCAAGAATCAGTCTTCTGGATTCAACTTTGACCTTCAGCAGGTACGTAGAAGACACCTGGCATAAACCCAATCAGAGAAAGGAAGCATTCGACGAAGGCGGAGTGTCAACCAGACTAGAACCAACTAAATACACCCTTAACGGCTGCAGCAGCACTGGTGAATGACGGTTGTTGACTTTGTGGTGAAACTTTGTTGATTCAGTGTTATGAGCAGTTATACAGACATCTTGGTTGTTTTGAATAGTGGCGTAAAGCCCCCCCGCTTCATCTAGGCTAGGCTAGGCTATAAAATGACTCCAAAAAGATGAAACATTACCACAGTACGGTAGAAATAGACAGCATGACCACACAGGAGACAGGACAATAGTCTGCAGTGATGGGATTAAGATAAACTAAAAGCACAAAGGGGAACGACCACTAATAAAAAGTCTCTTTCACTCCTCTGATCTTGAAGAGCTGGAGATGATTCAGGTCCACCCACCACCTCAGGTTCACTCCCATCAACGCCGCCAGTTTTCTGTCAACCGACTGTGAAAAGAGCCACTTGCGTCATGCATCTGGAGATAACCTTTTGGTTTGGGTCTGCAACGCCAAGCACTGAAATGTTTGTCCGAGAAGAGGCTTCTAAATATAAACCGGCTTTAAAATAGAAACCGTGGCTCTCAATGTCACGGAGCACTCGACGCATTATTCACCAACACAGCCAGGAAACAACAGACACACTTGATATTTCACCCTGCTCTCTCTGTCCAGAATTAAATCAACCCCGAAGGCCTTTTCACTGGTTGGTTTTTACACTCTGAATAAGTCGCTGGTGGAGGAAAGGGAGCAGAAATACCACAGAGACACTGAGCTGTCCAACCTGGACGTTCATTTCTAAATGAAATGAATCAGCAGCCGTCACTTACTGCTTCTCGGGCCGCTGCAGGTCGTCTGCTTTGATTCCTGTCCTGAGGAGTAGCTGCTCGCCTCAGCAGAGCTGCTCCAGCATGACAGCCAGCCAGCCTGCCGCAGCAATACTTTGGGATTTGAGCTCTTTTAATAGCAGCACAGCTGAGGCGGTTATTTTCCACGTATGTTGTAAACGTGGTATGTATAGAGTGACAAGCGTGGAGGAGCTGCAGGGGAGCTTCAGACTGCAAGATGCAAACGCATAAATACAAATACACCTGAATCTCAGATGTCCCTGAGTTCAGTGGTTCTGTTTGAAAATCAGTCTCATCTCTTTATCTAACGAGCAGATCAGAGTGATTATCTGATGCTCTGGTTCAGAAGGTTTTCAAAAACAGGTACTAATGGGGTTTAAAATATATAACAAGTTTAAACAATGGAACATATTTATACAGGGTGCCACCAAAACTCAATTATACTGTTATTTATATATATAGACAAGGAAAGTTTATCTGTAGAGCACATTTCATGCACAAAGACAACTCAAAGTGCCTTACAAAGGCATTAAGATTAAAAAAATAAGAAGGCAAATAAAAGTGCATAATAAAATCAAACAAAACAAAAAATATATTTGTAAATATGTTTATTTCTACTCCTAGTGGCCAGTCAAGGGACTGCAATAAAAATCACTTTTTGGTTCCCATCAGTCTAAGAAGAGAAACTAGTGGTGTCTGTCCTTTATTTTGAAAGGAATCAGATGTCACAACTGAAATGACGTCTGAAACGAGGATGGATGTCTTTAAATATCTTTAAACTGATGTTTTAATTATTTTATTTTGAACAATGCACTGTGTAATCAGGCCCTTTTTATATTCTATGTATTTCCTTCAAGCAGGTGGGCTCCAGGTGTTCACGTGCCTGCTCATTTATCTTCAGATCAGACAAGTGTCCTTTATGCAGAGCAACTGTTGAGCAGCTGTTGTCGAGATTTCCTGACAGAAATGTGCTTTATAGGAAACAAAATTGCATTTATACAAAAATCACAATTTTTTTGGCAGTCATAATTTTAAGTTCAAACTTTCCTATTTTTTGCAAAAGTCAGTATTTTATGACAAAAAGTTGCAATGTTAACTCTAATGAAATTATTAATTAATTGTTAAATTAAGTTGCAAAAAATCTTAACAAAAATGTGTGATTTTCAGACATGAAGCTGGAATTATACAAAAATTCAGAATTTTTTTGACAGAGTTACACTTTTTTTTTTTACAACAAAAACATACAATTCTACCAAAGTCATGATTTTACAACAAACTGTTTGAAAAAAAATTCTGTACATTTTATTCATCTGCAATTAAAGTTGTGATTTGATGTAAATAGTCTAGATTTTGTGAAATTCAAATTTTGAAATTTTACGAGAAAAATTTGCTTTTTACAAAGTTGTGAGATTGCAAAATTAGCATTTTTTTATTTTAAGACATAAAGGTGTATATATATATATATAGGGCATTCATAAATTTACCAGAGTTATCATTTTCAGTTATGTGTTGTAAAAACACCTTTGAGTGGTCTCGTGACTAAAAAGTTGTGATTTTTACAACACAAACATTCACATTCAAACAACTTGCACTTTTGTGATTAAAAAGTTGGGAATTTTTGTCAAAAAGTCACAATTTTGTAAACGTCTTAAATTTATGACAAAGTTGTGATTTGATATCAGAAAGTTGAGCTTTTGGCCGCCCCGGTGGAGCAGTGGTTAGGGCAGGCGGCCATATACAGAGGCTATAGTCCTCGTGCGGCTGGTTGTGAGTTCGATTCCTGGCTTGGCAATTCTTTCCCGCATGTCTTCCCCATTCTCTCTGCCCCCCTTCCTGTCTCTCTACTTTCAATAAAGGCCACTAGAGCAAAAAAAAAAAAAAGTCGAGCTTTTGTAAAATTTGAGATTTTATGGCAAAACATTTGTGAAATTCATTATTCTAACACCAAAAATGTGCGAATTATAGACATGCAGCTGTAATTTTGTGTCCAAAAATTTGAAATTTGTCTTTTAATGACAAAAAGTTGCTGTTATGATATTGTGAAATTTGCAATTTTAGCAAAAATTCTCTTTTTTGGGAAGAAAGTTTTAAATATACAAATTTCACAATTCTATTACATAACACTTATATAAAAGAAAAAAAAATAGATTTTGCAAAATTTGGGAAAATGTCACTTTCTTACAAAAAAGTTGCAATTAAAAAAAGATTATTTTCTTTATGCTTTTACAAATAAACTAGTGTGTAATAAAAACAAGTATTACTATAGGTACATTACATAGTGTGAGCTTTTTTCTTGGCTTGAGGAACACCTGTCTTCTCAAATGTGTGCGCGCGGCCCTGATTACCATCATGATTTCCATGCGAACTTCATATTCAAGAATAAAATCATTTCTCAAACGCTAGCGTCCGGGACTCTTATTGTGAAGGGCTCACCGGATGTTGTGTGTTTTAACTCCGCGGAGGGTTTTTTTTTCTGAGATTTTTCTGGACCGTCACAGCGGACAGTTCCGCTCGTCTTTGCACCACCGGACGAGTCAGAGCCGCAGTAGCTTTTACTTGTCTGTGTGTTTTTTTTTTTTCCGCGGTACCGACAAATATGTCGGATTTCGAGGAGTTTGAGAAGCAGCTGAGCGAGAATCGACAAGGTGAGCGTTGATCCACCCGCCAGTGCCCCACTTCGGTCCGCCAGCTAGCGACGTAACGTCGGTGCGTAACCGTGATGGATCCCGTTAATTTCATGAATGGATAAACGCGAAGCAGCGCTAACGTGCACTTTTCCCTGGCTGTGACTCAGCGTGTTTACGCTGTTTGTGTTGACATGATTTACGCTCTCTGCCGTCGTCCTGCAGACGAACGTCCTCAGACGCTGTCATGTTGATGGAAGTTACTCGTCAGCATCGCCCACGTCCACCGAAACGCTGATTTTTAGTCCCATAATTACGAAAAAAAAAAAGAGAAATTTTAATTGGCGAAATTGCTGCCACTGCCCGTCTCTGGTGTCTTGCATAAATCTGTAAAATTTTGGGATTAGTCCATATAAATGTATGCGGAATAGTGCGCGGAACGATAAAGATGCTGACCAGCTGTGAATTCTGGGAGAATTCCAGCTACGCGTCTGTGTGCGAGAGTCATTGGTCTCCATGGTGACTGTGATCAAACGAGACCGAACTCCCGCCGGAACAGTCTGAAATATTTAGGTTTTTTTTCTTTTCTTTTTATTTTTTTTTGTTTATAAAGAGTTGTCGTTTAAGACTTTGCAGTAAACTTTACCTGACTTGAAACATACGAAGACGAAGAAGGACGAACACATTTATTTATTCACATTTATTGTGATTCTGGACGCGCAGTGCATCATGGTTCATAGCTGTGGCGTCACTTTGTCGCGGAAGTGTAAATCAGCCTTATGTCTCTCATCTCGGGACACCGCAGGGTTTTGGGATGTCACAGACGAAAGGTCGATGTCATGAAAGAATCGTCTTTCATCGAAATTGGCTGTCGTGCGTCCTGGAGTGTGTAATTTTCTGACGGTTTTAGAAATCCTAAAACCCGTCCAGTCAAGGCTCCAACACACGCACGATTAGGGTCGTATAAGATTATAACCTCTCACACTGCTCGATCTGTGTTTGTTTGGCCAAAAGGTGACCAAAAAGTGAGAATAAATAATAATAACAATAATAACAGACACATTTTCATGACATCAGTGTTTAGTGTGATTGCTGTTTTTACAGCAATGCCACCAAATATTTCTCATGTTCACACTGATTTGAGAAAATGTGCAGATTTTTTTGTCAAATGTGGTCATAACTTTTGGTTTTCTGTTATAGCTCAATAATAGATATATAAATGCGGAGGAAAAAAGCAAATTGATTGGGTTTTTGTGGGTTTGTTTTTTTTATTTACCAAGTTTGGCTGATGTAAAGATGTACAGTTTTGGCTGCACTCAGAGTTCTGCATAAACTATAATAACTATAATATTAATATTATTTGTAGAGCTGAGCAATTTTATCCATTCTGCGATATATATCGATATTTTATTGAATATTGATTTTTCAGCCGTGGGTATCAATATTCTAAGCTTCTTTCAAAACCCCCCTGTCCCACCTTTAAAAGCTCGCAAGTAACAATTTGCACTGTTTAAATAAATGAAACTATTTTTCTCAACACATCTTTTATTCATTTTGTCCAGCATTTACAAGCTGCCTGTCAGCCATATAATGTGGAATTGATGCTTTCAGTTCAATTAATTCAAACAAAGTCATTGGAACACTCACAAGATGTCACCAAAATCACTTTGTAAGATGAATATCGATATAAATCGCACCGTGAGCCGAATATCGTGTATCGTATCGTGAGATTAGTGTATCGCTACAGCCATAATTATTTGTAAATTTTATACAGTGTCCCAACTTTTTGGAACTGGGGTCGTTCTTGAGCTTGGCAGTTCAACGAAAATGAATCAAAATCAACTTTCAAGTCCCGAATAAGTCGATATCTTTAAAGAAAATATATCGACTGAACAAACCACATCTAAAACGTGGCATTAAACCGAAGCAGGACTCTGGTACCGGGTCAGAGGAAGGAAGACCTCTCATTGATTGTTAAAACATCTTAAGTCTTCAGGGCGGCAACATTAAACTGATTTCTCAGGAAAATCCCAGAGAAAAGAGCAGCACAGAGGGACGTGTACGTTTGCAGCAGCATTAATAGGTTTGAAAGAACGATAAGATGAGGCCCTTTTTAACGTTCATCCATAAAATCATTAAGAGCAAGGAAGCAATTAAAACACATCACCATCCTGCGATGCCACGTCGTCTTCTACGGTTGAGGTTAAAATTATTAACCTCCTCGTGAAGTCAAAGAAAACCATTAACCTTTCCGTGGAAATGACCATAAATGATAGTTGACTGATGTGTTCAATTAAAACAGGACTAAAACAAACAGGGGGGAGGAGCTAAAGCTGCACTGGCAGCAGATTTCTTTACATTATTCCTCAGAATATCAACATAATCCTCTTTTCCCATGATCCCATTCACCTGAACGAGGTTCTCTATGCCTGAAGCAGCAAACATCAGCTCCAGAAGAGGCTGGTTCATCAGCAGTCATCTTTTCAGACCTCTGGGGTTTCCTGCTCACATCCTTTACTATATTCCTCTCTAAAGTCCTGGAAATCTTGCACTTTTGACCTCGTCTGGCTTTGTTTTTAGCAGGATTAGTCACTTTTTGACGCTGTGATTTTGGTACCGACTGTCTGATCAGGTGTGGTCGTTTAAAATATACGTTTAAAATACGTTTAAAATTTCTTGCCTGACTTCGCAGAGCGAGAAAGAGAGCGGCACAAGAAGCGAAGTCGCAGCGGGTCTCCGGGCCGCGGCGACAAGCACCGCAGCTGGAGCAAAGACCGAGGCAGCCGCAGCCGCGAGAAGCGCAGCCGCAGCCGAGAGCGGAGGAGCCGGGACCGCCGCAGCGCCTCCCGGGACCACAAGAAGCACAGGTTTTTAACGGCAAAGATGAGACATTTTCCACAAAATTAACTCGCTGTGGGCCCGTTTTAAAGTTTATCCTCCGACCCAAATCCTGAAACAGATGTGACGCTGCTTCAAATGGAAATAAAAGCAATGCAATAACACACAAACCCACATTTTATTCACAACAGAAGAAAGAAAAAATATAAAATACGTCTGTCCCAGACGGCTGCATCCTGTCATCCAGGGTGAATTCAAAAAGGAAGTCAGTTCCTTGACTGGCCACTGGGGGGAGACTCTGAGCACCAGCACGTCTCCATTGGCCTCCTTGTAAAAATGTCCAACTTTAGTGTGTTTCCAGCCATGGTTCTTTTCATTCGAAGTTTCAAAGGTCACTATAAATAAAGACTTGAGTTTATAAGGTTCTGTAGTCAGTGATGAAAAGGTCCAGTCAGAAAGAAAGGGCATAAATAAATTTGTTTCATGAAGCTTCTTCTCCTTCTAGTCACTCTCCGAGGCGGACGAGGAAGAAAAGGCCCTGCAAGTACTGGGATGTTCCTCCTCCAGGCTTTGAACACATCACACCGATGCAGTACAAAGCTATGCAAGGTACCCGTCACGATCAGAACCGGTCCTGTTTTCAGTCCGTCTCATGGACGTGACAGGCTCCCCTGGTGCTTCACAGCCCGACCATCTAACAGAACCACTGGGTCGTTTCATTTCTTCAGCTCAGACGGAGATCGTGTGAGACGTGTTTCTAGTTCGTGTTCATTTCATTCACGCTTATCTTGGGATCATTTTGCTTTCACTGCTTTGATCGATCTGTGGTTGCAGCAAGAATCTGAGGAAACTTCTCCTGTTTCTGTTTTTTTTTGTTTTTGTTTTTAATATATATACTTTTTTACACATTTAAGTAACCATTACAACATACTGACGAAATCGATATTAGGAGCTGAAAAATCGATATTATATTGGGCGGCCGAATATCACGATATATTGACAAATCGATTTTTTTTCACACCCCTACCATCCTCCCAAAGCTTCTCCCGTTTTTCTAGAACGGTTGGAGCTGATCCTTTTCACTGCCTGTCCACAAATGTTCTGTAGGACTGAGATCAGGCCTTTGTGGTGGCCACACCAACACCCAACAGATACGCTTCGTTGACACTCAAACCACTTTGAAACTAATTTGTTCGTTATGTTTGGGGTCACTGTCCATCAGGACGACCCATCAGCAGCTGAGCTTTAAATATGTGGCTGATGTTTTGAGATGTTTCTTCAATCTGCCTGCTTTTGTGAAGTGCAGCTCCACATCATGATGCTTCACAGTTGGGGTTGAGCCACAATCATTATGACCGAACAGTCCCATCAGACCTGAGGAATGAAGGTCAGCTGTAAACTGTAATCTGGTTTTTTATGGTGCTTTAGGAGCAGCGTCTCTCTCTTACTGTGGTCCTTCAGCTCATGTTGGTCCAGACGTGTTTTACTGTGGATTACGGATAGAACGGTTAGCTGTATTACGGTAAAGCGCGGTAAAATTTTACGTGATAACAATTACCATTTATGTTTGACTTAATCTCGTTATCGCGGTCAATTACCGGGATATGTAATATCAGCCTCATTCAAGTCTGTGAGTGACTCGCGACTGTGTCTCACGTGAATATGTAGCTTGTAACATCGCATTGTAACGTTAGCATTTACCAACCCACTAAAATGACGAAATCCAAGGTCTGGGCATATTTTTTTTTTTTTTTTTAAGAATCCAGAGGGACAACTGGTGGAGGACAGTTATCTTGTCTGCAGAGCACTTGTTTACATTTTATTGTAATTTGTAGAAGCAACTTGAAGGAGCTAAGGCTAATGCTTCAAGCTACTGAGATGTTTCATCAAGAGTAACCTGGTTGACGCTCTTCGCTAACTCACATTTCGTAAACGTTACCGTTGTGTGTTGATCGAAAAAGGACGGAACGATGTTTAACTGATCCGACAACCATAACGCCGGCAGTTAGTGCCACAGCGGTCAAAAACCTTTTGGCCTTCAGGGGCAAAATCACAAGATTTTGTGAAATTATTTAAATGTATGTGATTTTTGGACATTTGTACAGCAATTAAGAATACCGCGACAATATTGTAAACCGTGATAATTTGGTCACTATAATTTAATATAGTGTAGAATATAATAATCAACTTTTCTATATCGTTACATCCCTACTGTGGATGATGAAGCTCTCGTCCTCGTTTCAGCCGTTATCTTTACGCAGTCTTCCCTCAGATTTTCCTCTTTTATTAATAGAGTTTGTAATTATGGGAATGCCCAAGAATTCAAAAGTTTTGGAAGGATGTTATAAAGTGTCTTTCAGAAGTCTTTTATATTAATGTACCACTAGATGCTAAGCTATGTGTACTTGGAATTTATCCATTGAACTTCACACAAATGAAGAAACAGACTATGCTACTGGACTTTGGACTTCTACAAGCCAGGAGAGTGATTGCACTTAATTGGAAGAGTGCAGATGCACCTTCCATGAAACAATGGATAAAGGAACTTTCAGAGTGCCTTGGACTGGAAAGACTAACGTATATTGCTAAAGGAAAACAGAAAGAGTTTGTTCATCTTTGGGAGCCATACATGAGCATTGTGGAATCTGGAATGTAATTTATTTATTTATTTTTATTTTTATTTTTTATTTTTTGCTTTTCTTTTGGGTGTCTATTGAAATGTTTAGGGTAACCCTTATTACATTTTATTTTATTATTATTATATATATATATATATTTTTTTTTTCTCTTTCTTGCTTTGATTTGAATTTGGTAAACCTATATATTGATAGTGTGCAAGTTTGTGTGTATGTGTGTGTGTGTGTGTTGCTGGTTCTATTTGTGTTATGTAATTGTTCTGTAATATAAAAAAAAAAAAAACCCAATAAATATATTTGGAAAAAAAAAATAGAGTTTGTAAACTTCTAGCTGCAGCTGTACCTCTGCTGATGATCTGGGAGTCTGTGTGGGAAAACCATCCTAAGATCTGCTGACAAAACTGTGATCTGGTCACGTATGTGGACTGAAAATCCACTCTTTAATGGGAAATATTGAGTCGAGGTCTCTAAACAGTCGACTGGTAAAGAAGTTGTAAAACTGTCTTTGAGGTGGCTGTCATGAGATGTTACCTACAGATATTAAGTTTATAAGGGCATCGCTTGACCATATTAATGCTGAGTTCAGATTCTGTCTCATGAAATGGCTGCTGTGCTCTCTGATCACTAAAACTCATTTTTTGAGGCTTTTGCAGTGAAATGTTGAGTGACTGCCAGCAGATGCTCATCTCTCTCTCTCTCTCTCTCTCTCTCTCTCTCTCTCTCTCTCTCTCTCTCTCTCTCTCTTCTGTTCCCTCAGCGGCCGGTCAGATACCAACAATAGCTCTGCTGGCGACGTCCACCATCACTGGAGTGGCCGCGGCACCGACACAAGTCCCCGTGGTCGGCAGTCAGATGACGAGACAAGCCAGGCGCCTGTACGTGGGAAACATCCCGTTTGGAGTCACCGAGGTAAATGTGACGGTTGTAAACACTCGTGTGTGACGCCGACGAGTTCACACGTCGGTGTTTCCAGTTTGGTTTCTGTCCCCGCAGGAGTCCATGGCGGAGTTCTTCAACGCTCAGATGCGTCTGGCGGGTCTCTCTCAGGCCCCGAGCAACCCCGTCCTCGCTGTGCAGATTAACCAGGATAAAAACTTTGCTTTCTTAGAGGTCAGTATTTTCAGATGTGCACAGAAACGATGCAGCTTATTAGAAATGCTTCTGAAACTTCTGAGGAAGAGGTTTATGAGCACATTTACGAGTCATCTATTTTATGCACCTTTGTTTGTTCTCGTCTGAACAACTTGATAAGTTTGTAAACTTATTACTTAATACTTAGCTTAAAATCCGAGCGAACCAAACCACGTCACTTCTAACACCCTCGCTGCTGATTGGTCAGATATGTCTGCTGTAAAAAAGGAGTAAAAAAGTGTAAATACAAGGAGACGATCCTGTGTTGTTGGCTAACCTGGTTCTGCTGGGGATTTTTATAACTGGGCTTATCTTGATAAATAATTAAATTTGAAAGTACTGCTGCAGATAATTTGTTTAATCCAGAAAGCACTTTAGGTCTCACAAAAACTTGAAGCTTCAGTTCTAAATACCACATTTCTGATTTTTTTTATCTCAACCGATTCATTAAATATTGACGCGTGTGTGTCGCAGCGCCCCCTATGGACGAAGTTTCAGTAAATTTGATAATTGTTGGTATCATGTTTGAGTCATTACATCACAAGATACAGACCAAAGACTAACTTTGTACCACATACCTCACATAATAAAAACAATAATTAAAAACAAGAAGAAGAAGAAGAAGGAACAAAAACAAACCACACAGATGTTTCGGTCCCGGTATGTCACATGGTTTCTAACGTGACTTCCCTCTGCAGTTTCGGTCGGTCGATGAGACGACGCAGGCCATGGCCTTCGATGGGATCATTTTCCAGGGTCAGTCTCTGAAGATCAGACGGCCTCACGACTACCGGCCTTTACCCGGTATCTCAGAGCAGCCGGCGTTCCACGTCCCAGGTCCTGCCTCAGTTTCCTCTTCTGTTAGCTGATCCGTCATGTGACTCTAATTTCCTTTACTTCCTTGTTGTCCGTGCAGGTGTCGTCTCCACCGTTGTTCCCGATTCGCCCCACAAACTCTTTATAGGCGGTCTGCCCAACTACCTTAACGACGACCAGGTATCTACCTGACAACCACACACGCCGCTGCACTCACGTCTCCTCACTTTGCTCTCACCCGCTGAGGTTGTTGTCTCTCTGAAACGTTCACGTCTCTTTACGACATAAAGAATGAAAGATGGCTCCCTGTAGAAGTGACTCGTGTAAATGCACAAAGAAAGAAAAAAAACTCGATACTCGTAGAGTTCTGTTGAAATGTCTTCTATTTGTGGACGTGTAGTTTTCACTGCTGCAGCTTCATAGCGCAGCTTTTGTGTGTAAGTTATGAATATTCAGAGTCCTGACAGCCTCTCATGCTAAGCATTGTGATTAAAGCAGGTAAGCAACGTTCAGTGGATTTACATGAAAAGCAGATCAGACACGTCCGTTTCAAAGGAAAAGTCCAACTTAGAAAGATGAAAATACAAAGAAGGCCAACTGTTATTTGTCTTTCTGAAATTTTCTGTTGTGTGGTGTTACTTTTCTCTCGTTTCTGCTAAAAAAGAAAATAAAAAAAGGCCCGTCTACCGTCATATTCATATACAAACACGTGCAAACACGTCTCCTCAGTCCTGTTGGTTTGTTTTTTATTGTGTAAAAACTTCATAAAAAAATCATCTGATCTTAGTGGATTTTAATCAGACAAACAGAACCTCAAACTACAAACATGTAACTTTTTTAAAACAGTGTTATTATTTATAATAATGAATCAGATGAACACAAATAAAAAGTAAACAATACCAAGTACCTCCCAACTGCTTTTGTAGGATTTAAAAGGGTAAGTTGCATCCAAAAACCTCAACGAAGAGAGATGATTTGTTGGTTTGGAGCCTTCAGGTGTCTTCACACACTGCCGAGAAAAACATAAGCAGTGGTCTTAGAGAAGCAACTGTTGAAGGTTCTACAGTAAAAAAGATCATTCAGCGAATACAGAAATACACAAAGCAGTACAGAAGTAAAACCCTGGAGCTGCATCTCTGATGGTCCAGACCTCACTGAGCTTTTAGATGTCAAAGTCCATGACAGCACAGCGAGAAGAACCAGGACAGGTGTGTTTGGAAACGTTTCCAGGAGAACCACAAACCTGCATCTGAACAAACTTCTTCTGGACTTCTGGAACAACGTCCTCTGGACAGACGAGACCAGAGACCAGAACCATGTTGGAGGAAACCAGCTCAGACCCGGTGAAGCACGGCGGTGGAGCGCTGATGGTTTGAGGTTGTGCTGCAGCTACAGAACCTCATCTGGCTTTATTTAACAGAAATACTGAGGTTGTATAATTATCTAAGACCTGCTACAATCAGATGATTTATTTAAATTATATTTTTTACACAAAAAAAAAAAACAACAGAGGGGGGCGCTAACCTTTGCACGTGACTGTATAAGTTCTGGACTTTTTTCTTTGACGACGACGTCTGCTGGTAATTTCAAACTTGTTATTTAGAGAATTAAATCCTAACTTTCCATTCTGTGTCGTTAACTCTTCATTAGCCGCCAGAGCACATTCAGCCTGATATCTATTATTCACTGACTTATTTCATTAATTTATTTATTTTATTAATTCTTGCAGTCACTTCCACTGCGTTGATACTCACAGCTCTTTCATTTTTGTCCCCCCACTTTGTCCCCAGCTAGGGGCCTGTAAGATCGTTAAGTCTGCGCTCATAATTTGTTCAGTAGTACTCATCTACTGCTGCCATGCCAACATGTAACACAAGGCAAGTAAGACCTTCTGGTCCACACACGGATACACTGCCGGCCGGCAGCCTCCCTTTACTGGACTCTTTCTCTCTCCCTTCATGCTTTTGGAGCGCGCTTACGAACCCGACGGACTGCTGGTCATTACGATTCTGTGACGATGTTGGTGGAGACCATTTTAGGTTAAAAAAAATCACAGCATAAAACCAGTTTCAACACGCTGCTCTGCTCAGCTTGTTAACTCTCAGTGTGTCATTACATTTATAAATGCTGTTGTTACGTCTCAGCATCAGTCCTGATGACATCATTGATTAATCATTTGGCAACGAGTCTGGCAGTTGAAAAGGCTCCAGATTTTACTGATTCCACCGTTTTGACTCCCAGCAACTTCTTTTGTGTAGTTTTACAAAAGGAAACTAGTTGGTAGGGGCTTGATTTCCCATTTATATATATCAAATTTGATATATATAGACTTAGTGTTTTAATCAGTTAACTGATAAAGAGTCAGGGTGACTAATCCTGAAAATTAGATTGTTTTATAGGTAAGGGGCACGTTAATGCACCACCTTCACCTTTTCATAGGAACTAACCTCAACCTATAAATGTAAAATGATCACGCTCTGTATTTTAATCTCTATCATAATTACATTCATTTTCATTGATCAGCTGTTAAAGGAGACATATTATGCTTTTTTTTTTTTTTTAAGTTGCTCTGATTAAGTAGCACTAATAAAGCTGCTCTCACGGTATTTCAACCAGGTTGAGGTTGTGCCTCTTTACAGAAAAGTCATGCAGCTTCAAGCTTCCAGGAAAAATCCAGATTTTGACACAAATTCACTGCATTGTGTTTTTCCAGCATTTCTTAGCTGCTACTTGCTTGAGACAGCCAAACGTATGCTCTCAAGCACTGACAGTTTTCATTTTTAAACTTTTTTGCATAGTGTGTCCCCTTTAAGCTGATTCTGAGTACCTCATGGACATTTAGACTTCACTCAGTAGTCAGATTCACGTTCACGGTGACTTCTCTGTCTCACATCTGGCCGTCTGACTCTTGTTTGCAGGTCAAGGAGCTCTTGACATCGTTCGGGCCGCTCAAAGCCTTCAATCTGGTGAAGGACAGTGCCACGTCACTGTCGAAAGGTTACGCCTTCTGTGAATACGTGGACGTCAGCGCCACTGATCAGGTAACAGAGCCTCACTGTTTCCCTGAGTGATTGGATCATCGGCCGCGTTGTTTGCTCTGCTGTTTACGGGTCTGTGTTTGTTCTTCATCAGGCCGTGGCCGGACTCAACGGCATGCAGCTAGGCGACAAAAAGCTGATCGTCCAGAGGGCGAGCGTGGGAGCTAAAAACGCCAATCCTGTGAGTGGAAGTAGAGGGGAAGGTGTCCCAGTTAAACCACAGAGTGAATAAGAAGAACTGGACAAAACCACTGTGATGTCATCCTTAGATTTGTCTTGGAGGGTGGCTCAGCTGCTGGTAGACTGTGAGGCTGCCAGTAATTGATGCACAATTAGAGACTGTTAACAGCACAGCAAAATGTATTAACGTTAATATATAAATGTCCCTCTTAGATCTTTATTCCCAGCTCAGAGGTCAAGTCAAGACAGAGCAAAGTGATGATAGCTAACCATTGGCTATGCCAGCTGTCAATCAAAAGATCACAGCCTGATCGTACACTTCCCCTTACCCGTTAACACTAGCCACGATCAACAAATTGCAGGTATAGGAACCTCCGCTAACCACTAATGCAATCTTCCGCTCGCTACAGCCGCTACCCGTTATGCCGACTCGCTTACTCACTTTGTAGGTGTGGCAATGGGCGTGTCTTTTGCCCTTTCTGCCAACTTGTAATCTTGCAATCGCGGGTTTAGGGTAGCGGGTGGCAAGGTTATTATCATTAACGGAAACGAACGAAATACGAAACTAGAATTGAAAAAAACATTTTCGTTAACTGAAATAAAATAAAAACGAGTTTTTTAAACAGATAACTAACTGAAACTGTATTATGTGTTTATAAAACGAACTAAAATGAACTATAATAACGTCAAGAACGTCCTTTGTTCTGGTCTGCTGGTCAGTAAATACACAGGAACACCACAAGAGGGAAGACGCATTGATAAATATGTTTATTGAGACCAGAATCTAAACACGACTATGTGATTCGATAGCCTTCAAAAAGTTCAGTGCTTCACTCCAACCAAAATTACAACCCTAATTTACAAAATAAAACTAAAACTAACACTGAAACTAATAAAAACTAAACTAAAACTAAGTATTTCAAAACAAAAACGAATAAAAACTAGCAAAACTGCTCTAAAAATGATTTAAAACTAACTGAATTTGGAAAACTAAACTAAAAACTAAAACTAATGGAAAATCCAAAACTATTATAACCCTGGTGGGTGGTCTGACCACGGGGGAACGCCCCTCCCACTACCCGCTATCTCTAAATAGATTAGTAGATCTGGCCGAAGATCGGGCCCCACATGCCTAAATACACATACATTTGCTGCTTTAAATAATTTTACCTGATTTGGTGTAAAAAAGTTCACGACGTGGATCTCACTGCAGAGACAAAAACAGTTTCTATAAACCAGGCTGTAATTATGTGTGTTTCTGCTGTAAAGTTAAATTTTTTAGCGCAGATGTCAACGGAGACCGACTTGTGACACTAGTGGTCAGACAGGGAACTGCAACTTTTCTTACTTTAGCAGTAGATTCAACAGGATTTTGTCTTTGGGTCGCAGCTGGTCAGTAGAGGAATTGCAAAAAAACCTTCTACCTGGTAGGTTGAGCTCCCACATCTGGACCCTAAAACCACTCCCAGATAACATATGAGTGACATCACAGAAGGTTTGTCCAGTTCTTTACAGGGTTGACGGCCTCGCTGTCGGCCTGAACATCTCATGTGCATTTTTAGTGGTTTATCATATATTATATATAGAATTGGTTAATATGCACAAGTTGTCCGGTATGTAGTTAATCTAATTAACTAGTTAATTTATTATGATCATGATCTCTGAGGAACAGCTCAAACTTCAGATCAGTACATAAACCCGTAGGGTTTCTTTGTTTGAACATACTGTTCTCAGAAACATTTTAAATGTTCTGTGAACAAACCTGAGTCTGCAGGACACACTGTGGTTTTAAAGTCTAAGTTCTGCCGAAACAGAAGGAGCTCAGTGTTTCTACAGTTGCAGATGGTTGATGGGTGAAATGTCAGCTGAAGAAGCTTCCAGTATGTTGATGGATCCTGAAAATGCCAGAGATGCTGAGATTAGGGGGCCAGGACACACTAAGGGCTTATTTTCCTCTTTTTATGTCAACTGTAAACTGATGAGCTAAGTCTTCCTCCGCCCACAGACCTCCATCATAGAGACCCCGGTGACGCTGCAGGTACCGGGCCTTCAGGGGCTTCAGAACTCTGGGATGCCCACAGAGGTCCTCTGCCTTCTCAACATGGTGATGCCGGAGGAGCTGGTGGACGACGAGGACTACGAGGAGATCCTGGAGGACATCCGTGAGGAGTGCTGCAAGTACGGCAGCGTCCGCTCCATCGAGATACCCCGACCCGTGGACGGCGTGGAAGTCCCCGGCTGTGGAAAGGTGCGCCAGCTCACGTTCATCTACTCAAAACGGGCTGCGCTGGTCAGAGTCAGAGGGAGTTAGCAGCACCTGCCCCCGAACTGGGTTCTTTCTGGCTTTTTTACTTTAATACTGGAAAAAAAATCAAATCTGAGATTCAGCTGCTTCACCTGTACACCAGCATCTGACACGATGATGCAGAATGTCAGGGTGGCAATTTGATGTCGTTATTTCCAGACACATAATAATGACATTTTGCCAGTGGGCGGGGCCAGTGGTTGACCTGCATGCTCATTGGCTGATCCTTCTCCATTCTACGCTCTGACATCGACTAGTTTTGGCCGTGAGGTCCCGTTAGCAGCGGGCCGTGGCGTCATCAAGGTGCGCTCCTAGTCCGATTGTAGCTATGGCAGCTTGGACTGAGCTACGGGAAACCTTGACGTTTCTTAGTCGATGTCAACTTTTAACCGTAAACTGAGGTGCATTCTGCCACCTACTGGTCTGGAGTATATACATCGCACCTCTCGCCCACTATCGATATTCACTGTTCTGTTGCTTATGCCTGAATGAAAGAGCAGCCAATCACATAAATGGCTCCGCCCTCTCTGCTGTGATTGACACACAAATCATTCTTATGAAAAACAAAGCCATTATTATGTAAAAGCTCATGCTTATGAAAAACGAAACCATTATCATAATAATAGGAAATATTTCATAATAAATAAATGCCTGTATTTCATAATAATAGACTCATTTATTCATTGAATTATACAGTTCTCTTTCAGAAATGTTATTTATTGCTTCATGCGCCTCTTAAAATGACAACTAGACAGCCAGAAATCTGGGTATATGAGAGCTAAAGAGAAGTGAGTATCTTTGGAAGTTTTAAAGCCACCCTGTGCAGTAATACAACATCTGACCACATGGTGGCAGCATAGCACAAGAAGGTCCATCAGCCCTCCTGTGGCTCAGGACGCAATGAAGTGCACCTCTAGTGAGGCACAGTGGGAAAACAATCCCTGCCGCCCCGAGAGTTTCTAAAAACACCTGCAGAGGATGTGAGGAGGTTCAGCGCTGGTGTTCATCCTCCGTTCTGGCTCTGAAAGCGTTTTCCTTCTTTCTCTCCAGATCTTCGTGGAGTACGTTTCTGCAGCGGACTGTCAGAAAGCCATGCAGGCTCTCACCGGCCGCAAGTTTGCCAACAGAGTGGTGGTCACCAAATACTACGACCCCGACATGTACCACAGACACGAGTTTTGATGCCCCAGACGAGTCCTTCAGCCTCCCCGTTCGTGAGCCGGCGTCACTTTCTTTCCTGAATATTGTGAACATGTTGTTTGAAGACTAGAGCTGCAGTCGTTTCACTACATCGTCTCAACAGACTGGACTTCAGTTTTCAGCTCTCAACAACTCCCATCTTAACCTAAAACACCGATGGTGGACTATACTCTGAACATAAACAGATTCTAGTATACGATATATTTACAATGGAATGATTGTGACGTGTACCTGATTTAATACTGCCTGAAAAAAAACAACAGTCAGAAGTTTCGTTCTCCTTCCTGAGCACAAACGTTCATTTCTGGCTCACGTGAAGATTTGGGAGGGAGGGTCTTTTATTTATTTATTTATTTATTTTCCCAAATTAATATTTCCTAGCATACGTGCCACATATTTATGTTGGTTAAGCGCACCGTCACCTGTTATGAAGACCAAACGTTGACTTGTTTCGTCGCAGGTGGGAAGATGGATTTTTGTTCGCGCAGCCTCAAAGATATATTATAGATATATTATATTTGCACATATAATGTGATGATGCACATGCGACTGGTGTCAGATGCCATTCCAGACGACGCTCGATCAAACAAATTTAAAATAAGACCGTGCGGTTCGGGGCGTTGATTGTTTGTTGAGCTCCGTAGTGACGGAAATGTTCCTCAGGGTCTGGGAGGAACTGTCATGGTGGCATTTCTACAATTCTACATCATCATATCTCGCCGGAGGACTACTCCGGTGTCAGAGATGTGCGACAAAAAGTGGCCGAATCTCTGGTTCCTCCAGAGTTCCTCATCCTTTTCCTCTTCAATCCAGAAAAGTAGTCTGGTTCATCTGGATTCGACTTTGATTTCCAGGGCGCAGTACCAACGGATGCTGAGGGAACAGTCTCTGGACGCCACTGGATGAGCGTCAACCAATCAGGAACGCGAGGCTTATGACATAGAGCGACCAGGCTTGTGTGGCTGGTCAGGCAGCTCTACGTAACTCCAAAAGCCTTTAATTATTTCAGGATGGCAAACACCGGGAACCACAAGGAGAGGATCTCACAGAAACAAGCACATTTGGCTCAAGTGTTCTCTGATTGGTCGAATCCCTGGAGGCTTTCTGATGGCTCATAAACACACAGCACCTGTCACCGGTCACACATCTTCACATGTCTCTTCAGATTTAGTCTTTCTGCAAATCCAGCAGCGTCCTGGGTCTCGTCACGATAATGAAAACACAGAAATCTCCTTATGAACCATCTTGTTACGAACTTTCACACAAAATGGTTGTCAAGTCCAAGTTAGTGAGTAAGGATCGAACACATCCAGGTGGAGGCAGCGGTGAGGCGGGATGCTCAAGAGTCAAAAGAGGCTGATTATGGAATATCTGAAAAATGCAGGGCCCGTATACCCTAGTATGATCGGTAGGAGATCTAGACACCTCACCTGTTCAGGTCGACCCAGAGAGGTTCTGGTCATGAGTGAACATGACAACCGCAGTCCGGTGGCTTTAAAACTCTCTCATAGAGTTCTGGTTTGTGGTTCGTTAGAGGTGTGAAAGCTCCAGACCTCGGAGTGCAAAACACTAATAATAAACAATAAATAGGTTGTTTTGAAGCAAATAGTTTTGACTCAATTTGTCCTCTGAATGATCAATATTATCTGATGAACATATACAGCAACTGGATTTTTCATCTCTACCTTTAATTTTGATATTAACTAGGTAGAATATCGCAATATATCGTGACATTGTGATATTATAATATTGTATCGTGACCCAAGTATCACGATACATATCATATTGCAAGGTCCTTGCCAATACTCACCCCTAGTGTCTGTCTACATCGTTATTTTAGTTCTCCGGTCGCGTCTAAGATGATGATTCCTCATGACAACACTGTAGATTTATCAGAAACATGGAAAATCAGAATATGGCCACTTTAAAGAACTGCAAAAACCAAATATCTGTTAATTTACCAGCTGACGGCTGCTAACCATCAACAGCCTTTTCAGTTTTTAAACTCACATATTTATGAAGTAATCGAGGGTGTGACCGCTGGCGACACATTGAAAAGAGCTCGACCTGAGATGATGTATCCTGGACTCTAAGGACGTCCTCGTGTCTTTAAAAAGACAGAGCTCTTAACAACGAGATTATGTTTTCAAAACAGAAGTTAGTGGAGATCTTTAAGACAAAAAAAAGTCTCCCTCATGTAAGCGTTGCTGACAGACGGCAACAAGGTGTTAAATCAACCGACTACAAACGAGCAGCTGTCTTTGTCCACCTTTGTCTTAAAGGTAGGGTAAGCGATATCTGTCCGACATAACATCCGTTAATATTTGGAACAAAACAATCCTCCAGAGCTCCCCGAAAAAAACACACACCTTCATGGCATATTGGATGCTTCTTCCTGACTTCATGAACCCTCTTCCTGTTTTGGGGGCACCCCCCTCCCCCAACCCCTCTAGTTTACAGAGCCAGAACTGGGTATGAAAACTGTTTTTTTTTGTTTTCTTTTTACACTTGATGGGCAGCTAGTAGACGTAGAGAAGATTTTCAATGAACGTGATGAAAAGTAGAATTGCTTACCCTCCCTTTAAAGTGTTGATCCGTCAACTAAATCACCATCATTAGACCGTTATCATTGTACATTATTATAATAGAAATAGATGATATATTATTGATGTAGCAGCAGTATCTCTGGCGTGGGGGATTGAGAAAAGAACAACTGCGTCCATTTAATCATAAATATTGAACAAATTATTGTCAAAATCAGAACAACACAACCAAGTTAGTGCCTGTGGTTTCATTTCAAACAATAAAGCAAATTACCCACGTTGACAAAAGCACCTTTCAGTTCTGTAAATGGCTACCGATGAATTCTTGTCCTGAGCTTTTTATTCTTTGCTTGCTGTTTTTTTTTATTATCTGTTAAAGAAAATGTATGAATCAAAATCATTAACTTATTATAAAATGTCAATCTGCTGATGTGGTGCAGGCACAGATATATGCCGCCTGAGCTCAACTGTGTTGTTTAGTTTCAAAGTAAACTGTATTTTAGTTTAATAACAGCTACTGTATTTTATACGATTTTTGGACGGCCAAAAGTGTAAAAACATTTGTAGTTTGTACAGTCCCTGCCACTGCCATCGCCTTGAATAAACGCTTGCCTCCACCGTCCGGCTGCATATGTGACTTATTTAAAACAGGGGGAATAATACGCTGATAAATCCAGAGTGACTTTAATTCTGATTGTTTGGTTTCCAGCAGCTTCTGTGAGACTTTCTGAAAAGAAACCACGTGGTGTTGCTCGTCAGTGAAGCTGATGGAGGTCCTGCCATCATGGAGGGTTTCATTTCTTTCACCCGCTGTATCAGACGAGTCTGGCGCCAGTCCTCCGAATCATTCTGCATCTGTGTTTGTTTTTGATTTACTGTTGTGAAAGTTTCATCCAAAACAGAATTCATGAAACAGCAGGACATTAACATGAAGAAAAGAAACTTTAGAATATGAACATGTAGTATGGAACGTCATTCTGCAACATTCTGGAAAGTTGCTTGTTTAAACAGAATGATGTTTTTCTTCTTTATTTTGTTTTTTCTTAGAAACAAAAATGTATAAATAATTATATTTTCTTTCCAGGTAGATTTCTATTTTTATTTGCATATTTTTGTGATGAAATGACTTATATGGAAATGTAATGGCTGGACTGAACTGGACCAGGATTTTTGCTTCAGTTTTTTTTTCCAATTTTGTCTTGTTTTATTTTATCTATTTATCTGTCTGTTTGTTCATTTTAATTTTGACTATATGTCATGCATATGAAATGGTGGAAGAGTAATTTTTGTATGTTGGTTACTTTATCACATTTTTTTTATCACATTGTATCGATCAAATCAGTTTGTCTCAAGTCCCCGTTTATGGTTCTGAACTTTACTTTGAAGTACAGAAAAAAAACATTTTATTTAAGGATTTTTGAAATCTTTTCTTTCTATTTTTTTTCTTTTTTACTTCATTACTCTATGTGTGTATAAAAATATTTTATAGTGCTATATATTTAAAGAATTTCAATCTTTATTATTAATTCATAGTAGATTTGTAATTTTATTTTATTTAAGGTTTTTAATTGAGTTTTTTAATTTACTTTTTTATTTTAATTTTTATTAATTTTAAACCTTTTTTTTTTTTAACTAAGTTAACATTAATTTACTTGTGACTTGCAACATCACGGCATGATTTTTTTCCTTAATTAAACCAAAATATAGATTTTATTTTGAAGTTTTGAAGCCGGATGTTCTACTCTACGACGTAAAGCGAAGATGTTTGACACCTTTCAAATGGTTATAATTGGAATAATAGCTTTTTATTTATTACTACTTGTGGTTTAACATTGCTTTTAACAGTGTTTTTTTATAATAAAAAAAATACTACCTAATTTCCTTTTGTCTTTATTTATAACTGGATGTGAAGTTATCAGCGAGCTGTAAGATGGCACAATCATGACAGTATTATCAGCACTCGTAAATTTCAAAGTTTTTATTCAATGGTAGTTTTTTATTATGTGTGTGTTTTTTATTTATTTTATTTTATTTTTTTTTTTTTTATCTTGTGTCGTCCCGTCAAGGGGAACGTCGTTGGTAATTAGCTTTATTTTGTAGGTCTGGACCGGATGTGGAGCGGGGGGTATTTAATGTCAGACGACGTGACCATGACGACAGTCGTCAACAGCTACGTGAGTGACAGATGTTCCCCGCGGACGAACCTCTTCATTCAATGCCGAGCGGCGGAGGACGAGAGCGGCTTCTGTGTGGATTCTTCCCCTCGCTGGAGGAGACATGTCCGGGGAAAAGGCAGCGGGGCCCTGCGGCAAGTTCCAGGCCAACATTTTTAACAAAACTAAATGCCAAAACTGCTTCAAGTCGCGAGAACTGCATCTGTTGAACGAGCACGACATGGAGCAGGTAAGTTTGGACGACGGTTAAACTCCGAAAAACAACTTAAATGAGACGCGTTTGTGCTTAAAGTTAGCGTCCTCTGGATTTAACTGTATTCAAAATAAATAAACTTTTGGGTATTTCGAGATACGAGGCATAAAATGTGTGCAAATGTCTTTTCCTGCCTTTTTAACGGATAAATCTGTTATTTGTGTTCTCATAAGCAACTTAAGCAACTGTCTTAATTAGGAACTGTAGACAAATTATTTGCCGAGGAAGATAATGTTTTAAGCTTTGAAGGTTGATGTTTTTTTTAGTCTTTTTGAGACTGGAGTTAAAATTACATTAACAAAAACAAACCTTTGAGAAGACAGGAATAAAATAGGTTTAGCATTATTATTTTTTCCTTTTCTTGCCTTTCTGACTGATGAAACTAGTATTTGTTGTCTTATAAGCAACATTGACAGACTTGAGGTTTAATCAGGAACTGTTGACAAATTATTTCCCAAGGAGGGTTTGAAATGGATTTTTCTTGCCTTTTTGACAGATAAAACTATTATTTGTTGTCTTATCAGAAACGTTGTGAAACATTTGATTTAATTAGGAACTGTAGACAAACTATTGGTCAAGGAAGGTCATTTTATTATTTAATCATCTTTTTTTAAGCATTCAAGGTTCATGTTTTTGAGTATTTGAGACTGAATTTAAGATAAAATAATAACTTAGAACCCTTTTGAGATGTGAGAAATAAAATGGATTTAAAATTAGTTTTGTTGTTGCCCTTTGACAGATTAATCTGTTATTTATTGTCCTGATGTGGTTTAATTAGGAACTGTAGACAAATTATTGGAAGGAAGAGAACAGGTTTATTTTTTCTTTTCTTTAAAGTGTTGGTCTTTTTGAGACTGAGATTTAATGTTTCTGCATTCCTTAAAAGGAATTTATTTAAAAGAAAGAAGAGGAATTATCAGGTCATTTTTATTCATTTATTTATTTGTAGTTTTTAGATGGTCAGAATTCAGTTAACCCTTTTAGACTGAAATTTTTTAATTAAAAAAATATATATATCCAGTTTATTTATTGCTTTGGTGGATTTCTTTGCTCCTTTTTAAGACCTAAAATTTTGGAAAATTAGGGACTGTCAATAAATTACCAAACTTGCTATTTCAAATGGATTTTGTTTTCTAACAAAAGAGTTAATATAATAACACAGAATCAAATAATCTGAAATGATGGTGGAGCTGTGCTACAATAACTGATTTTTCCTTTTATCTAACTGTCTTTTTTGACACATTATGTAGTTTTAAAGTATTAAAGTAGACCTCACAACGCTGATTTATTCCAGCTTCATCAACTGTGATATTTCTATTCTCCAGAAAGTAAGAACACCACTAAACAAAGAAATAAAACACTCTTACTTGATGAAAATGTCCTTTTTGTTTTTAAGTGGAGGTATCATCAGAGAAATGTCCTTAGAGACTCTGGAGGACAAAGTTTGTCCCTGTAACAAAAGAAGCCTTTCATCCAGGTTGCATAATTAGATTAATGCTGAAGGACCACCACATAAGTGGTTTATACTGGTGACTGTGGTGCAGCAGCGCTCCAGTTAGCAGCCTTTTGTGTTTTAAGATCTCTGATTCATTCTGTCCTCGTCCCCTGGATCCACGCCTCCCTCGGGTCGGTCGGGTCGAGGGGACGCGAGGCGCCGGTCGTGAGCGCTTCCTACATGCCTGGCATTGTTAGAAAGTGTTATCATGCTGCACCCTGTAATTTCAAAGCTCAACCTGCAGACTGTAGTTAGCGCGACGCGCTCCGCCGGGCTCAGAGAAAAGCTGTTTGTGCACCGGCCAGGGTCATGTGGTCGCGGGGAAACTTACGTTTCCTGTAGTTTGTTTTTAGGATGTCAGAGTTTTATTAAGCCTGTCAGTCTTCAGAACTGTGAGCTCTATAAATAACTGGCAGGATATGAACGTCTGCAGGGATGAACCTTCTGGTGTCTGTTTTCAGACGGTTCTCTGACCAGTCCACCCAGAGGTTTCTTTTTTTGAAGTTGATGCAGGAGTGAAGTTCCTTCAGTGACCACTAGGGGCCGGTTTCCATTAACCCCCAAATTCAGATGGCGATAAAGGCTTTTATTCGTGTTAAAGTGTTAGTTTGCGTCTACGAGGCGTGGTCTAGCTCGGACTGTCTCCCGTCCAACTAAAACTAGACAGAAGAAGAAGAACAACTGGAAACATTAGCTTGAACCTGGAACGTTGAATGTTGCTGCTCTGGAGGGAAAACAACAGTAAAATAACAGGCTTGTTGTTTGAGTTTGCAGCATGGCAGCTTTTAATGCTCCAACAGCGGAAACATCAAAGTTAACTGATATTTTAAGGCTCTGACAAGACTCAGAAAATGTCATTCCACTTAACTGGAGCTGTGGCCCGGGTCCCTGCAGACGAACGCGGGTCATTTTAACTCTGGATGTGTGAACGTTCTTGCAGGAGGCCACAGATGTTGGGTCAGTAGGTGCAGAGTGAGGAGGACGGTTCAGAGTACAGGGCATAAAAATCGTGACTAAATGGTCGTTAAATGTGACTGAAATTTGACCATTTCAACCGTTTTTTCCTGCCTTGTCACCAGTGGTCACAAAATCCATCATCAACTTAGAAAAAAAAAAATTTTTTTCTATGATTTCTGCACATTCGTCATGTGTCACCAAGGGAAACATATCTAAATAATTTTAAAACAAAGTTTATTTGGTGAAAAGTGGCCATGTTTTGGCACATCACATCGTTTGCCGGAAGTCATAACTACACATGCGTCTAACCCAGCGATGGACAGATGGACAAAACTGAAGACGGACGAATGCAAAAACCTATCAGTGAATCTACTCCACAGCTAAATGGATTGTTTTGGTAAATAATCTCATAAAAATACACAAGTTAACAAGAAAAAGAAAGAAAAGAAAATTATATTAGTTTTCATAGTAAGCATCATGGAAACAGAATAAAATGCGCTTTCATGCTTGTAAATCAGACCTGTCAAGTATCCTGTTTTATTCGGGAAAGTCCCGTATTTTACTCTTCTCTCACGCCGTCCTCCCGTATTAGTATTTTTACCGTAAATCTTCCGTATTTTAACCTGCGCTATTAAAAATAAAATAATAATAAAAAAATAATCGGGCAGAGTAAAAAAACAGAAACACATTTCCAGTCTGAGAACTGTCACTTGTCTCACAATAACTGCGATAACAGCTACCACAGGTGCTGTAGGTGGTAGATGTCACCAGGTTAGTGTGTGATATCAGATGTGTGACAGCGCGAAGACAAAAAAGATTGTTACAGAGAATAGGATGAACTGTTTGCACTCTTCTCGCATGTAAAATAAACTACTCTGGACCAGTCCACAAATACACTCCTTCCAAAACAGAATTCAAAGTCTGCAACAAATGAGTACAATAAGTGATTAAAAGAGTAAAGAAAAGTCACGTGAAATGAGATGAAAAACTGTAAAAGAAGAGCAACATGAAACAAAACCAATGTGTGGAATGAAAATCAAATGTAAATGTAAATAAAAGCGATGTTAAATGAACAAAAAATATGCAAATCCCTTCAAATAAATACTCTTCATATTTACCCTTTTAGTGTTTTCATTTAGGCTGTAATGAAGGTTCACATCATGTTAATGTGGCTTTAATCACAGCTGCACTACTTCCTGAACTTTAGCCAGCTGCTTTGTTTCCTGTGTGCCTTTAATTAACAAACTGATTAATCCAGGTGTGTCTGACCTCACAGCAATGGTCAGACACACCTGGATTGATCAGTTTGTCCAATAATGGCACACAGGAAACAAAAGAGCTGATGATGTCAGCAGTCTACAGGGGCGTATGGGGCGATGACCAAAATTTCTAGCTGGCTAGCAACTTCAAAAACCTGGTACCAGGGGCTACTTGGTAAAAATGCTAATTTTATGCCCTGGAGTAACAGTTCCAGGTACGACTGTCCTCATTGTTGCGTCCATTGACTGGGCCGTTTTTACTGTCCACTGATTAACGCAGGGATCTGTTTTTATTACATGAACGCTAACTGTCCACCTCCCCGCCAGGCGAAGCCCATCTACGCAGGCTGGCTGTGTTTGGCTCCCGAGGGGACGGATTTTGACAACCCAGCGCAGAGGTCCAGGGTAGGATCCGGTCCCTTCCATCGCTGTACGTTCTCCTTTCACGTCCAGCGGCGGCTCAGTGACTCTGTTTCCTGTTGTTGACAGAAGTGGCAGCGGCGCTTCTTCATCCTGTACGAACACGGCAGACTGAGCTACGCTCTGGACGAGCTGGTAAGAAACGTCTCAGGGCGTCAAACTAAAACACAAACACTGGACTGTCACAGTAATCCTGACTCTGGAGTAGGGATGGAACGGTTACCGGTATTACGGTAAAGCGCAGTAAAATTTTACGCGATAACGATTACCGTTTATGTTTGACTTCATCTCATTATCGCGGTCGATTACCGGGATCTGTAATATCAGCCTCATTCAAGTCTGTGAACGACTCGTGTGAATATGTAGCTTGTAACATCGGCATCGTAACGTTAGCATGGCGGAAACTGGTGTTAGCACGCAAAGATATTTACCAACCCACTAAAATGATGAAATCCAAGTTCCGTGCATTTTTTTTTTTTTTAAATGCAGAGGGACAACTCTCTTGTTTTGTCTTGGTTGCACCTGTTTACATTTTATTGTAACTTGTAGAAGCAACTTGAAGGAGCTAAGGCTAATGCTTCAACCTACTGAGATGTTTGACCAAGAGTAACCTGGTCGACGCGCTTCGCTAACTCACATTTCGTAAACGTTACCGTTGCATGTTGATCTAAAAATGACCGGAACGATGTTCTTCTGATGCATTTAAAATATTAATTTATTCCATTAACTGATCCGACAACCATAACGCCGACAGTTAGCGCCACAGCGGTCAAAAACCTTTTGCCCTTCCGGGTCAAACACCTAACCAATAACAGGCAGCTACCTTTATACCTGACCCTCAGGTAACAACACAGCGCCACCCACAGACACACAGAGTGAACTACAATTCAGAACAACATATTTGGCTCCTAAACAACTGTTTCTTTATTTACACATTTATACGTATTTAAGGTTCAGCTTAAAGTCAAAAGTTTATTTCATGTGAACTGCATATTTTGACCTACTATGGTTGTTAAAGTGTTTATTTAAATTTGCACCAGACAAATAAAACTTTGTTTCTGTTATTTATTTTGTTCATTTAAGATAAAACCTCTTTCTGTGCCAGTTGTTTGCTCTTTTAATGTGAAAGTTTCATTTTGATAAAATTTTGGCTTCTGATGTTTTAATATGACAAGAAAATCACAAGATTTTGTGAAATTATTCAAATGTATGTGTTTTTTGGACATTTATAGAGCAATGAAGAATACCGCGATAATATCGTAAACCGTGATATTTGGTCACAATAATCGAGATATTAAATTTTCTATATCGTTACGTCTCTAGTCTGGAGATGAATCTGCTGCTCGTTGGGATCAAGCAGCTTTAGTCCAGATGTTGTTTGCTGAACCACAGCAGATGATTTGGGTTTAGCCGGTGCTTTAATGCCCCCCCTCCCCCGCTCTCATCCCCTCTTATTTAATCCCCCCGTCCCTTTATCCCCCCCCGTCCCTTTATTCCTTCCTCAGCACCACATCTGTCCAGCTGCCGCTTGCTTGATTCCCAGTTTCAGTAACTCAGACGCTGTTTTCTCCTGCAGCCGAGCACGTTACCGCAGGGCACGCTGAACCTGAACCTGTGCACGGACGTCACCGACGCCGAGCCCAGGACGGGCCAGAGGAACGCCCTCTGCATCGTCACCCCGGCGCAGGAGACGTTCATCCGCGGCGACAGCAGGGAGATCATCAACGGGTCCGTACGCAGCCGCGCAGACCAGCAGGGTGGCGGTTCCCGCCTCTCACCTGAGTCACCTTCTGTCTCTCTGCACCTTCACCAGGTGGAGCGAGCAGCTCGGCGTCTACCTGCGGACCAACAAGCAGACCCAAAAGAAAAAACGCAAAGTTGCGCCGGTGGCCAGTCAGGTAGTAAAGATGGCGGCTGCGGTTTCTGCACACAAACACGTTCTGGTTTCAGGTCTCTGATCAGGTGTTAAAGACACCTGAAAACTGGAGCAGCATCTCCACAACAAGTCCAGGCCTCTGGATGCTGCTGACTTCCTGCACAGGCTCCGCCTTTTATATCTATTTATAGTCTATAAAGTCTATAAAACAAAAGAATTAATGCAAAATCTTCTTTACTGATACGACTCAAAGAGCAGCAGCTGTTTTCAGTCGGAGCAGCAACATCAACCAGTAAATGTGACAGAAATGATCAGGTGGAAACCAAACAATGAATCTTTGTGAACAGACGCTTCCAGGTCTGGACGACCCACAGGTGAAGCGTTGGAGGCTCTTTCACCTGTAGAGATGTTTCTCATGATTAAAATGAGAAGAAATGCAGGTGAAACCCTTAAAAAAAGAATTTAAAATCTGTTCTGATCTTCATCAAAGTGAAAAACACAATCTGATAACAGAAATAGTATGATTTACTGGAGTCTGGAGTCCGGGTTGTGAAATGAGTTTGGGGGCGTGGCTTAGAGCCACATTGATTTAATAAAAACACTAAAAGATTTAAAGTTTGCTGCCGACGTGACTCACAAAAAGATCTCTGAAGACGTCCAATCAGGAGGACTGGAGACGGACATGAAGTCAGTCCATAAATGGAGACGGTTCACTGATGTGGTGGACTCAGGACTCCAGAGACCCTCCACGGCGGCGGAGGAGACTCCAGAACCAGCTGACCCGTCAGACTCCTGCAGGTTCATTAGTTACAGCTGCTCCACCACCAAAACTGCAAATCCCAGGATGCACTGGAGTTGCCACTGCTTTGTTGCAGCTTTGCTCTGTGTCGGACCCGCTCAGATGGACTCCCTCATCCTTACACGGACCTTAATGTTGGACCGGTTGTGTTAAAGACGTGAATTACGGGTGTTAAACTAAACGTGTTTTAACGTCTTCTCTGATGGTCACCAGGAGCCCAGTCCAGCAAAGATGGCGGCGCCCGACCCCTCCGTTGATGGAGGCTCCCCAGAGTCCGGTCGGTGGCGGGAGGAGCAGCGGGCCACAGGACCAGATGTGACCCCAGTCTGGACCGTCACCGATACACATCCCCCGGGCCCGGACTGGACAGGTCCAGAACACACATACACACACAGCTTTCATGTCCTTCAGCCAATCACAGCAGCTTCCTGTCCCAACGTCCTGCAGATGTTGACTCACTCAAAGCTTTTTATTTGTACTTTTTAATTCTACTTGGACCCGACTGGCCGCCGCGGGACGATGAGTTGACAGGAAGTAGAGTTTCATAAACACAACAGACAGAAGCGTGCGGAGAGACGCTCGGGGAAATAACGAGTCTCTGACCTCCGGGCGTCGTTAAAGCCGAGCAGACGTGATCCAGGGAGGAGCTGGACGGTCGGCGCCGGGCCGGGGTGGAGACCGGCGTCCATCTGGATCATCTGCTGCTCCCAGAGTCTCCAGGCTGCTTCATCAGAGCCGAAACACAAAGACGCCTCTGTCTCTCAGCGCCGCTCCGTTCGGATCTCTGACCGTCTCTTATTGCAGAATCAGGGAATTCTGGGAATTTTTTTCAGTAAAGGTTTGTTTGCTTGTTTTTCAGTGTTTGAGGCTCGATCATTTCCATCCATCCATCCCAGTCCAGCAAAATGGTTAAAACCAGTTTATTAAAAAAAAAAAAACTAATAAAAACAGAGATTTATTGTCATAGAACCAAAATGGCAGCCAGAGGAAGTAAAGAGTAGGACGTGAACATAGGGATGCACGATAACCGATAACACACACATATACCTAAGATCATTACAATACTATGAACAAAATCAAAATAGTTTTGACTCTTTAAATTAACAGATATTTATTTTTTCCAATGATAAACTATTGTCAAGCCTCCAAACATTTTCATAAAGCTATCAAACAAACCTATTTGATATCTCACATTAACTTAAATAAGGTTAATTACTGACTGATATAAAAAATAAAGGCTCCTTGAACTGATGGAAATACATGCATCAGAATTACTAACTGAAAAAGATTAACATTTAAAGGATTTTGGCTTGTGGTTCCATTTAAATTAATACCTTTAATTAAAGTAAATGAGGTTCAGTAGTTTTTGTTTTTTATTTTTTAATCTCATGGAAGCTTTAGATGAAAGGAATGAGGGAGAGGAGAGACTGCTGCTGGCTTGCGCACGTTAGCATTAGCTTCCATTAGCTCACGTTAGCGTGATTTCAAAACTCCATGGAAGTGATTGTTATGTTGTAGGTGGCTGATCAGGTTTTACGTATTAAAGCTTGTGCTTCCCTCCTCGTAGAATTCACTCGGAGGATTCGTCACAAATAACCACCAAACTATCTTCTTCTGAAACTTTAACGAAGTTCCACGCCGCCATGTTTGTTGTGATCAGCGCTGTGCTGCAGGCTGCATTCAAGGTGTAACGTAAATTCCTCCGTTCCCTCGTTTGCTAGTCGTTCTTTCAACCTTTTCTATTTTTTTCTTTTTTTATGTGTAACATGTGGGGAAATACTGCAAATATCAATTCAAGTCATCAACTATTAAAATTATGACCAAGTTAACGAGTTGTTTTCTGGCATGAGGGGGTATTCTTGATTTTCCTTACTGAGAAATCATTTTTCTGATTATGCCAACGTCACTTGAACACAACATTCACTGCCGGTCATTCAAGGCTCAGAGGGAGCGAGACACTGCTGTGTTGACAGAAATATAAATGTTATCGGGGCTATTCGTCATGATATCGGACTTATCGGGATGACATCATAATTTCCTGTTATCGAGCCGATAATTATCATGCACCCCTACGTGAACAGACGGCCTTCAGATTGTTTCTGTCTCTGGCTTCATCTGATGTCGTAAATGACGAGTTTCATCAAGAGACGATGAGACGTCAGTCAACTGGATGATGGTTTGGTGTTTGGTGACATCACTGGGTCCGTTAGGATACGATGACATCATCTGTTGATGTAATGGTTCACATGTTTCCATCTGGATTCTACTGGACGGTTAAATGAAGAAACTTCTGTTCCTTTCATGAAGATAAACCACCAATGACACTCGTTTCTGTCATTCTGGATCAATACTGCTGGGTCATTGATCGTTACAGTGATGTACCGGCGCCGGCCCGGTGGACCGCAGTCTTCTGACTCGGAGGTTCTCATGAACGTGAACTGATGTGAGATCTGACGTTCTACAGAAAGATCATCTGGTTTCAGACGTTTCTGTTGAAGATGACCTTCTAGGAACGACGTCTTCATGGCGTCCCAGACATCTCTCTGGTTCCTCTGCTTCGCAGTGACGTCATCGCCGTCACTGCTGGTTTTACAGCAGCGTGACCACATGCCGGGTCGTAATCTCTCCCGTCCGGTCTCGTTCTTTCATCAACGGTTTCCAACCAGCTGCAGTTCCGCTTTTTTACGACCGAACAGCTCATTTCTCAAACGTGACAACATTGTAAATCGTTAAAAAGTCGCAGCTCAGGCGGTTTTTAAACCGCGACGGTGCTCATCGGGCCCAGGAGGAAGTTCGTCCTGGACCGCCGGAGCGCACGTTTGTGAGTCAACATCTCCACGGCAGCGATCCGGGAGGATGACGAATCGGAGCGGGTCAACAGTTCAGAGACGCAGCAGCAGAGTTGAGCATGTGTCCTGCAGAACGAGCCGTCGCCATGGAGATGATGGGATGGAAGAGAAATAGATGCAGATTGAAAACAGCCGTGTTATCTGCGGCGGTCTCCAGAGACCCGCTGAGGCGGGATGAACCGGGTCAGTGGTTTCTGTTGGACGGTCTCGTGTGATTAAAAGATAAAGATCTGATCTGGGTTTCTGGCTGCTGTGGGGGGTTCGGTTTCTGGCAGAACGGATCTCAGCGTCCTTCAGAGGGTTCGTTTCATTGATCCGAGGTCGTGCTTCAATCTGACACCTTTCTGTGCTGTTTTTCCGTCTCCAGGCAACACATCCTCCCACCTGCGCCCCGCCTCCAGGACCGCCCCCACCTCGGATGGCGGCGCCACGGATCCGACCGCCGGTGGAAACTCTGACGTCCAGACATCAGTGAACGGGCCGGCCCAGAGCCAGGACAAAAGGTCAGGGGTCAGTGGAGGGAGGGGTCAATGGAGGGCGGAGTCAATGGAGGGAGGGGTCAATGGAGGGCGGAGTCAATGGAGGGAGGGGTCTCTGGGTTTTATTTCCTCATGTTTGTTTGCGTGTAATCTGTAAAAACAGAAACAGCCTTTTAAAATCCATCAGCAAAAGCAAAGGGGGTAAATGTGCAAACAATTATCACAGAGGACATCCAGACCCCCCCCCATCCCCCCGCCCCCCCGCTCACCCCCAGGATGAAGCCGTCACACAGCACTTAACGCCAGATCAAAGACCGGCGCTCTGCTCTGGCTGCGGCGTTCTCACATTCAGCCTCCCAGTTTGTGGCCCGGCAGCCGTAAACTGGTCCCATGAAGACGAAGCGGGTCGGATCTTCGCTCTCGCTGCCTTTTTGGGAAACAGAAACTCAGATACTCGCTGATCCGAACCCGGCCAGAAATTCCTCAGCGCTGCTGTAACTGGAGGAGCAGCGCTGTTTCTGATGATGTCAGCGCTGACATCGTTCCTGTCAGAGGGACCAGACTCAGTTGGTCCAGAGCTGCTCGGGACCACCGGGGGGGGGGGGGGGGGGGGGGCGTCCACAAACACAGACGCTCGCCAAGGGACTGAAAATGGGTTACGGTCGCTGTCAGCAGGTTTCTGAGGTCCAGAGAAGTTTTAATTCTTCCTGATAAATCGTCAAGTTTTCTTTTGATGATGGTGCAAAACGTTCAAAACTATCAGTGAGTCGTAGACGTCCTCATGTAGATCTGTCTCTGTCCTCGTCTCCTCGTCACATCTGCTTCCGTCCTCGTCACCTCTGCCGTCATCTCCTCGTCATCTCTTGTCTCCGTCCTCGTCACCTCTGCCTCCATCCTTGTCTGCTTGTCACCTCTGCCTTTGTCCTCGTCTCCTCGTCACCTCCGTCTTCGTCTCCTTGTCACCTCTGCCTCTGCCCTCGTCTCCTCGTCATCTCTTGTCTCCGTCCTCCTCACCTCTGTCTCCGTCTTCGTCTCCTTGTCACCTCTGCCTCTGCCCTCGTCTCCTCGTCATCTCTTGTCTCCGTCCTCCTCACCTCTGTCTCCGTCCTCGTCTCCTTGTCACCTCTGCCTCTGTCCTCGTCTCCTCGTCACCTCTGCGTCCGTCCTCGTCTCCTCGTCACCTCTGTCTCCGTCCTCGTCACCTCCGTCTTCATGTCCTTGTCACCTCTGCCTCCGTCCTCGTCTCCTCGTCTCCTCTCCTGATGATATCAGCTGTTAGATGCTTCAGTAACAGACGAGACAAAACAAATCAACAGATTTGTCACAACTCGTCAGGTTTAATTAAAAGCAGAATGTAATGATAGAAAAATCTAATGAACTTGGATTTTTTCCAAATAAAAACGACTTGTGCAACACAAACAGCTTTACAGGATTCAAACAGAAACAGGTATTTAAAAAGAACCGGCGTCTCAGATCAGTTGGACAGAGACGTTCACCTGTCTTTAACACCAGTCCATAAACATCTGGGAACTGAGACCAGTTGATGGTTTTAGGAGGAATCTTGTCCCATCCTGGTTGGATCTTCTCAACAGTCCCGGTTCTTCTGGGTCGTATTTTTCCTTTCATACTGGTGTTTTCAGCTGGTCCAGGGTCTGGACTGCAGACCGGTTCAGGACCTGGACTCTTCTGCTGTCCTGATGGATGCAGCTTCTCCCTGAACATCGTCTTTCAGGAAGATCTGAGGCTTTCCAGGAAAAAAACAAAAATGTTGTCTGGTTTTAGCACGCGTTGCTCTAAAACCTGCATGTAGCTTTTATCTTTGATGTCTCGTCTCCAGATGTGTCCTCTGACCGTCCCACAGTCACCAGCGCCCCCCCCGAACCGCCAGAGTGCAGGATGGGGAACCGAGCCGGTCCGTCTCCTCTTTAGTTCGGAGGATGTGGTTCCCCAGAAGAATTTAGAGGTTTGATTCATCAGACCACATGACAGTTGGACAGTTTGCCTCAGAGCGTTTTAAATGATCTTTGGTTCGGGGAGAACGGCGGCGTCTCTGGATCGTGGTCACGCGTGGCTCCGGAGCTTTAATCTGCGTTTGTGGCCAGCTGAGCTCTTGGCGACTTCCAGGAGTCATTTCCATCACGTTTTAACGTTGGTGGCTGAGGATGTGAAGGTCAGATCCAGATTTACAGCTTTGTCCCCGGCGCACAGAGATTCCTCCAGATTTGTTTTTTTTTTTTAAAACCACATGATGTCACTGATCTGTTGACAGTTAACCTGAACAGCTGTTGATGTTTTTTCAAGCCTTATATTTTCCAGGTCCCAACTTTTTTGAGGTGTGTCGCTTCCATCAGATTTAAAATGAACTGATATGTTACCTTTTAGCTTTATAAACGTTCACAAATCAGGTCCTCGTCACGCGGCTTAAACAAACGGGTTTCTGATCTCGGTTCGGTTAAACAATGTAGCGCTGCTGCCGTCTGAGATCACGTCAGTCCTCGCTCTGTCTGTCAGTAACCTCGGCGGCGGCGGTGAGACCACTGCACAGGTGATGACAAGCAGGCGTGATGTCACAGCCCACCTGTCTGGGAAGACACGCACACGAAGAGCGGCTTTAATCTGAGAAACGTCTTTCACGCAAACGTCGTAGCAGCTAAGCAGCAGAGACGCACGGCTCAATCTGTCGTTGGTGTTTCCCAGCAGGGAGGGACCGCCAGAGCGGCCGCCGGGGCCGAACGCCTCCAGGACGGAGCCGGGAGGCGAGACGGACGTCTCCAGACACGGCAGGACTGAGGCCCGCGGCGGCAGAGCAGAGGTAACCACGCCACGAACATGTTAGACACCACACCCACCCAGCCCTGACGCTGGAGCCTCCAGCATCACTGTACTGGGCTGAACTGGACTCAACTGGGCTCTACTGGTCTGTACTGGGCTGATCTGGGCTGTACTGGTCTGATCTGGGCTCTACTGGTCTGTACTGGCTTTACTGGACTCAGCTGGGCTCTACTGGTCTGTACTGGCTTTACTGGACTCAACTGGGCTTTACTGGTCTGTACTGGTCTGTACTGGGCTGATCTGGTCTGTACTGGGCTCTACTGGTCTGTACTGGTCTGTACAGCCCACTTCAGCCCAGCATCACTGGCCTCACCAGCCTGTACTGGGCTGATCTGGGCTGAACTGAGCTGAACTGGGCTGTACTGGGCTGATTTGGGCTGAACTGGGCTGTACTGGGCTGTTCTGTACTGGGCGTATCGCTGGCTGGACTGGTTTGCAGCCAGGTGTTATGGAAACATGTGATACACGTCACTGAAGCTCTGACGTGATGAAACGCCTGCGTCTGTGATGTAGGTCCCTCTCAGACACATCTGTCCACATCTGTCCGTCAGCAGGAGAGAATCGGAGCCAGACGTGACTCATCCTGCTCTTCGGCATCTTCGCCAGTTTTAAATCGGGTGATGAGCGGCGTGAGCGGGGAGCATGTCAGCAGGTGGAGGAGAGGCGGTGAGTCATCCAGCGCCGAACAAAACTGGTTTTGATGCCCCCGAAGGCGTCGGGTCCGCCCGCCGTCATCTGCCAGGCGGCATTCCCGCTCCTCAGACTCCCAGGCTTGACATTTGTTTTGGGCCGCACATCTGTTCGTCAGTCGGCGCTCGCTGATGTCGGGTCGTACGGGGGTGACTCAGGAGGTGGCGGGAACCCGACAAGAGTCCGACACAAAACACAAACGTGACTCACAGACGTCCCGCAGGAGCGACGCATCAACAAACATCACTCATGAAACCGTCACAGCGACGGAGAAGCACAGCTGGAACCGACAGCTGGAATCTACCATGATGTCATCGTCATCACTGATCTCCTGAACATCAGTTCTTTCCATGTCCGTCTTCTGCTCCGTGGACTGACGTGAAACCAGACTTCAGATGCAGTTTGATGCTCATTTATTGTTCCTGCCACCTTTTTACAAAGATGCCCCCCATTTAGACGCTGATGAAACCAGATCTTTTACCTCTAAAACGCCAGGCAGCACGTTTATGTTGGTTTCTGTGCTCTTGTTTTGGAAGCCTGAAGGTCAAACGAATGAATTCTGACCTCAGATCAGCCTCTTCCTCCCATCCTCCTCCTCCTCCTCCTCCTCGGCTGAACAGAAGACGGTTGTGTCTCCATGAAGGCAGAGCAGATCGTTCCGTCCTCTGTTTGCTGTGTCCTTGGATAGTTGTCAACATAAATGCCAGAAAGAAGAGCACAAAGAGAGTTCTGTTGCGATTAAAGTGCTTTTTTTTTTTAAGTGGTTATGTAAGTGGAAAGAATGAATCTTTTGAATCACAGAGGGTGAAGTTGGTGAAAAATGCGCCCCTGTTTCAGTAAATCCAGTTTAAACCGGACCGACAGGTGACTGAAACCTGATCAGAACCAGAATTCAGGACGCCTGAATTTTGAAACGTAAGACAGGAGCGGGAACTGTGCACGCTCTCAGAGCCTTTCATCATCCAGCCCTAATCCTCTGGATGCAGGTGAGATTTGAAGAGGCCCGCCGGGCTCCCTGCGGAGCTCTGACCCAGGCCCGGTCAGAAAACGACTCACGTCTCTGCAGCCTCCGTCTGAGGAACGATGTTTCACCTCGCCTTGTCTTCCCGTCTCTGCAGAAGCTGCAGCAGCTCGGCGCCCCCCCTCCCCAGAGAAGATCCAAGTCTCTGGACCGCAGGACTTCGGACACGACCGCCACGGTAAGACGCCGAACACGCTCACCGGGACAGCAGGGTTTCCTGGAGCTGGACCGGTCCCAGTTCTACAGATCCAGCACAGCAGACACATCTGTACAGCTGTGCTCACAGCAGCTGGGTTCACGGCGCCGAGACAGATGGACTGAGATTAGGGGTTCACGATAACTATCGACCCGATAACTATCGGCCCGATAACAGGAAATTATGACATAATTCCGATAAGTCCGATATCATGACAAATAGCCCCAACAACATATATATTTTTGTCAACACAGCAGTGCCTCACTCCCTCTGAGCCTTGAATGACCGGCAGTGAATGTTATGTTCAAGTGACGTCGGCATAATCAGAAAAATGATCACTCAGTAAGGAAAATCAAGAATACTCCCTCATGCCAGAAAACAACTCGTTAACTCGGTCATAATTTTAGTAGTTGCTGACTTGAATTGATATTCGCAGTATTTTCCCACATGTTACACATAAAAAAAGAAGAAGAAAAAAGAAAAGGCTGAAAGAACGACTAGCAAACGAGGGAACAGCGTACTGATCACAACAAACATGGCGGCGTGGAACTTCGTTAAAGTTTCAGAAGAAGATAGTTTGGTGGTTATTTGTGACGAATCCTCCGAGTGAATTCTACGAGGAGGGAAGCACAAGCTTTAATACGTAAAACCTGATCAGCCACCTACAACATAACAATCACTTCCATGGAGTTTTGAAAATCCGAGCTAATGCTAACGTGCACAAACCAGCAGCAGTCTCCCCTCCCCTCATCTCTCTCATCTAAAGCTTCCATGAGATTAAAAAAAACAAAAAATCACTGAACCTCATTTACTTTAATTAAAGGTATTAATGTAAATGGAACCACAAGTCAAAATCCTTTAAATGTTAATCTTTTTCAGTTTGTAATTCTGATGCATGTATTTCCATCAGTTCAAGGAGCCTTTATTTTTTATATCAGTCAGTAATGAACCTTATTTAAGTTGATGTGAGATATCAAATAGGTTTGTTTGTTAGCTTTATGAAAATGTTTGAGAGGCTTGACAATAGTTTTTTAATGGAAAAAATAAATATCTGTCCATTTAAAGAGTCCAAACTATTTTGATTTTGTTCATAGTATTGATGTAATGATCTTAGGTATATGTGTGTGTTATCGGTTATCGGTATCGGCCTTTAGGAGCTGAAAGTTATCGGTTTAAAAAACAGTTATCGCGCATCCCTACCTGAGATGGATAAATTTAGCTGCTTATGATTTGGAGTTGATGACTGCAGACTGGAAGTCTGTTTATTTTTAATTTTTTGGTTTTAATCTTGGTTGGGTTTAGGTCTAATCTCGGGTAAAAGGATCTCCACGTAAATAAACAGTATTCTGATGCGCATGTCAGATCACAGATCAGTTTGGCGTTAAGACAAAAGTGGAAAACTTCATTAAACTACGTTAAACGCCGGCGAACCTCTGGATTATTGCAGATGTTTGTTTCCGTCTGTGCCAACAACCGTTTTTATCGTCTTCACAGCCGGATTTATTGAACTTCAAGAAAGGCTGGATGGTCAAACTGGACGAGAACGATCAGGTAAACTAACCAGACGTCTGATGGGTCGCGGTTGGGTTTGAACGGGTCTAAAGGCTCGTCTCTGTGCTGCCCTCTAGTGGAAGAAGTACTGGTTCGTGCTTTCGACAGACAGTCTGCGCTTCTACAAGGACTCAGCAGCCGAGGAGGTATCACGCTTTCATTTTTTCTCACGTCATGTTCTTCCAGCGCTTCGCTACACCTTCTGCTCTCTCCTCTCAGGCTTCAGATCTTCGAGGAGAAATCGATTTATCGACCTGCTTCAACGTCTCCGAGTACGAGGTCCACAGAAACTACGGCTTCCAGATCCACGTAAGGCCTCGCAGCTTCACTTCTGTTTTTACAGAGAGCTGATCCGCCGCGCTGAACCGGACCTTAAACGCTTTAAATGTCACAGACGCAGACGGGCGTCTTCACGCTGTCGGCCATGACTGCAGGGATACGCAAGAACTGGATCCAGGCGCTGATGAAGAACGTGCACCCGGCCAACGCCCCCGACGTCGCCAGGTAGTCGGAGCTTCACCTCCCTCAGTAGCGAGAGCAAAAACGGGAACGTCAAAGAGGACAGTTTAAAAAATGAATGAAGCTCCTTCATTTACAGACTCTAAAGAGAATCTCTAAAGTTCTCAACTTTAAAAGTCTCAAAAATCAATTTCAAGTCCTGATTTTACATCTGAGGAATCAGAGAGATGAAAAGGAGTCTCACTGAGACACAGAAGCTTTTATTATTTATGAAGCTTTTATTTTGAAAGGAGATGAGTTGTCTTTATTGATTATTTAGAGGCGTTTACATTCAGGAATGTTCGGTGGAACTGAGTTCTGGAAAATTACGAGGAGGGCGAAGAATTACTGTCGTATTAGAGGGAAAAAAACGAGGCGTGTCGGCTGATTGACTCAGAGAACGAGAGCAAAAACATGACGGGACACGAACAGGTAGAAACCGGAGAGGAAGATTATCTCTGTTTGGGACGTCAGAGGTGACGGAGAGAATAAATGAGCAACCGAACGAGAAGGAGGAGGAGGAGGAGAAGAGCCAAACTGAATCTGAATCTGTCAATGAATCACAGCTAAAGAGAGATCAGATTTATCAGCTAATTATTGATCATGTGATTACTGATGACTGAATACTATACAACATATATACTTTAAATTAGACCCCAAATCAGAAGAAGTTTGGACAGATTATACATAAAAAAAGCAGTAATTCCAGTATTTACTTTGACTTTTATTTGATGGTAAATAGGGCTGTAGCGATACACTAATCTCGCGATACGATACACGATATTCGGCTCACAGTACGATATACAGTCATAGAAAAAATGATTAGACCCCCCTTGTTTTCTTCAGTTTCTTGTTCATTTTAATGCCTGGTACAACTAAAGGCACATTTGTTTGGACAAACATAACAATAACCACAAAGATTGCTCATAAGAGTTTTATTTAAGAGCTGATATCTTACCATTTTCCATGGTTTTCTTGATTATAACCTAAATCACTTAAGTTTTTACATCAATAGCTATGGCGTTGTACTGCCAAAAACACTGCTTTTATGCATTCATCAGTGTTTTCTTTCTGTTTCTGTCTGTTTTAGTCACATCACATGATGACGTTTAGTGGTACCAGGTATTAAAATGAACAAGAAAGTGAAGAAAAAATGGTGGTCTAATAATTTTTTTTTTCCATGACTGTATATCGATATTCATCTTACAATACATTTACATCATTTTCTGAAATATTTTAAAGGGACAAAGTGATTTTGGTGACATCTTGTGAGTGTTCCAATGACTTTGTTTGAATTGATTGAACTGAAATCATCAATTACACATTATATGGTTGACAGGCAGCTTGCAAATTCTGGACAAAATGAATAAAAGATTTGTTGAGAAAAATAGTTTCATTTATTTAAACAGTGCAAATTGTTGCTTGCAAGCTTTTAAAGGTGGGACGCTGGGGTTTTGAAAGAAGATTAGAATATCAATACCCATGGCTGAAAAATCGATACTCAATAAAATATCGATATATATCGCAGAATCGATAAAATCGTTCAGCTCTTATGGTTAAAGTGTCATAAATTATTCATAAAGATTTTATAAACGTCTGTTCTCAGTTTACCGGGCCACCACGGCTCCTGCAGGCCACCCGAAGTTCTTCCCAAACCAGACGTGACGCAGGACTCTGCCTCCACCGCCGACGGAGAGCCTCGGCCCAGACCCAGCAGCGTGGCGGAACGACGGAGGGAGGGCTGCTACAAAACCTTCGACTGGGCCGAGTTCAGGCCCGGCGGCCAACCGGCAGCAGATGCCCGGGAAGCCCTGCACCCGCTGGAGCTGGGAGACCTGGAGAGGCGGAGGAGGCGGGAGGAGAGGAGGAGGAGGTACGAGAACACGCTGGGCTTCTCTCTGGGGTGGGAGGAGCCTGGAGAGACGACGGCCGGCGTCGCCGACCCAAGGTCACGCCACAGACTGGAGCTGGAGATGGAGAGGTGCTGGAAGCGGGTGGAGACGGCGGAGATCAGAGCGGGGAGGACGGTGCCGCTCTGCGCCAACGCCGGGGACGCCGCGGAGGTGGAGAAGCTGCTGCAGAGCTGCAGGAGGAGGGTGAGCCGACGCGTCCACGTCCTCACGGTTGTCTTTGTTCTGTCCGGTGCAGCGGCGCCATCTGGCCGGTGAATTAAACCGCCTTTCTGAGAAACGATGGATGCACAGACCAAGGCTATTATCGTTAACGAAAACAAACGAAATAACGAAAACTAGAATTGAAAAAACATTTTCGTTAACTGAAATAAAATAAAAACGAGTTTTTTTAAAAACTGAAACTGTATTATGTGCTTATAAAACGAAATAAAATTAACTATAATAATATCAAGAACATCCTTCGTTTTCGTATTTGTAATTTTTTTCCTCATAAACGTTTGAAATCTATTAACTTTAACCGCAAAAAAAATAAAAACTAAAGTGATCAGCAGTGATGGCTGCGGCAAAAGTTGGGAGAAAGCGGCTCAGTCCTATTTGGGATTTCTTTGACTATGACTGTGTTAACGATAAAAATAAGTGCCTTGTTGTAGAAACAGGTGTAACAATGTGTGGAATACTTCTGAAGGAGAAAAAAACCACGAATCTGAAAGTCCATTTGAAAAGCTCGAACAAGAAGGCTAACCAAGACTAGCTGGATAAGCTAGCCTAAGCTAGCCCCCTGGAAAGAAGGCTAACCAAGACTAGCTGGATAAGCTAGCCTAAGCTAGCCCCCTGGAAAGAGAAGCTACAGCTGCAGGCCAGTCAGCGTTGGGAAGGAACGGGAGAAAACAGCAACTATAATGGACTGTTTCCATGGAGACCAGATAGCTGCTGGTCAGTAAATACGCAGGAACACCACAAGAGGGAAGACGCATTGATAAATATGTTTATTGAGACCAGATTGTAAACACGACTATGTGATTTGATAGCCTTTAAGAAGTTCAGTGCTTCACTCCAACCAAAATTACAACCCTAATTTACAAAATAAAACAAAAACTAACACTGAAACTAATAAAAACTAAACTAAAACTAAGTATTTCAAAACAAAAACGAATAAAAACTAGCAAAACTGCTCTAAAAACGAATTAAAACTAACTGAATTTGAAAAACTAAACTAAAACTAATGGAAAATCCAAAACTATTAAAACCCTGTTACAGACGGGTCTGACGTCTGTTCATCTGTGTTCTGGTTCATCGCAGGTGGAGGATCTGAAGGTCCAGCTGGCCGAGTCGGAGCGCTGCAGGCTGATGCTGGAGGCTCAGCTCAGCGCTGCGACGTCACACCAGCAGCAGGTCTGATTCACCCAAAACTAATTTAGATCATTCTGATTCTGATTGTACATTTTAAAATAACTTTTTTTTTCCTTTTTCTTCAGCTGGAGCCTCCTCTTTCCTCTGCAGCAGACGTGGAGAAGGAGCCACCAGGAGGTCAGCAGGATTCGTTGGACACCAGGGAGCTGCAGCAGCGTCTCATCAGTCAGGACGTGGAGGAGCAGCTCCGCCTCCTGGAGCCTCCGTCAGCTCCGCCCCTGACCCGCCTCCTGCTGCAGGACGCTCAGAGCCGCCTGCAGGACCTGGAGGGTTTACCTCCAGAGACGGCTGCCGCTCTTTTACTCTCAAATCTCTCAAATGCGTCAGGTGGCCAGAAGAAAGCGTCTCAGAACGACGGGCGAGACCGTCAGCTGTTTCCCACCTCAGAAGCTGAAATGAAGAACTTTTTGATTCTGGAGAAGCGGGACGGCACGGCGCCGGACCCGTCGACGCTGGAGAGGCTTTCCCAGGAGGTGGAGCTGCTCACCGGCCGGAACGAAGCCCTTCACCAGCACAACCAGGAGATGCTGAACCAGCTGACGGAGGCGGACCGCGAGATCGAGCGGCTGAAGGCGGAGCTCAACGGCGGGAAGGTGGGAGAGAGCGGCGTGGAAGATCTGGAGAGGGAGCTGAGCTCCAAGAACCAGCAGCTCCTGGAGGCGCAGACGCTGATCGTCTCCCTGGAGGAAAGTCTGCTGCTGCAGCTGAACGCCGTCTCAGAGTCCGACGGGTCGGGAGACGCAGCGACCGAGACGACCGCGGTCCAGCTGATGGAGCCTCAGAGGCTCGACGAGGAGGATCAAGAAGAGACCCAAACAAGTGTTTCTGGTGAAGAAAAGATCCAGCAGGTGATTGGAGGGATGAGCAGGAGGCTGGGAGCGTTGATGAAACTACTGGACGTCATGGACGGGATGGACCTGGTGGAAGAAAAAACTGCAGAAGAAGAAGAGAGGAGTCCTGCAGTAGTGAGTCAGCTGAGACGGGAGGAGCGGTTCTGGAGGTTGTTGCTCGACAGACTGAAGGATGCTCCGTTGAAACTGGCGGATCCAGATGAAGTGGTTCTGAAGGGAGGTGACGGAAGGTTTGATGCTGGAGGAGCAACTGCTGCTCGTTGTGTTTTCACACTCAGAGGAGGTGAAGGAAGGTACGACGATGATTTGTGACGGTGGAAGTGTTTCAGACGCCACAACCGCAGATGAAAACCAGCAGAATCTGTCTGAGATGGAGGAACTCAGATCCGTCACGCAGATGAAAATCTCTCTGCTGAACCAGCTCTCGTCCTCCATCGGCGCCTCGGCGCTCCACGAACTGCAGCCGGCTGCAGACAGACTCTACCACCTACACTTCTCAGAGCGTCCTCGGTCGCCGTCATTCAGTCGCTGCGCGGCGGCCGAAGCGTTGTCCTGCTGTCGGTGGATCACACGTCGGTCAAGATACGACCGAGGACTCAGTGTCGGTCTGACGGAGGAAAACGTGGAGACGAAAGTGAGATTATCGGTTCTGGAACAGGAAGCGTCCACCTCACCGGGTGTCGAGGTGGACCAGAGTCGCCAACAGGATCCAGAGCTACAGAGCGCCGCGGGAAACGCTGCGGAGGAGAGAGAGATCTCAGCTGGAACGGGAGATGGAGGCGATGAGGAGGATGCAAACGAAGAGACGGAGCTCAGAGGGAAAGTGAAGGAGCTGGAGGAGCAGCTGTCGGCCTCTGCCGACCAGATGAGAGACCAGATTGAGGAGAGGATGAGATCGATGCAGCAGCAGCACGAGAGGGAGGTGGAGAAGCTGAAGGTAGGTGGCGCCGCCGCGGCGGATCTGAGGTCGTACGATCTGTCAGCAGCAGCGTTGTACCTGAAAGCTTTCATTGAACGAAAGTGAACGTGAACTGAGCGCGCTCTCTCCTTCACCAGCGGGGGGCGTGAACGAGTTCATTTGGGCAGTTGTGAACGACGCTCTTTCAAAGTTCACGCACGGTCAAAACCGTTCCAGGTTTCCAGTGAACCCCATTTAAAATCCACCACAAACGAGCCTGATATGTATCTGAGGAAACCAATCAAACATGGCAACACGGCTGTCGCTGCTGTCACGCTAACAGTTACGTCATCAAACGTTTAAAACGATCATGAAGGAAGATGAGAGCTATTATATTGAATATATTGAGAATATTGAAATGGGGGGAAAAAACATTTGCACCTTAAGGACCTGTTTTTGTCTCATAATAAAGACCATTTGGCAGTAAGTTTTTCCTCATATTTTTAATCTACTGTAGAGCAGTGATTCTCAAAGTGTGGGCCGCGGCCCCCTGGTGGGCCGTCGTGGGACTGCAGGTGGGCTGTGAGAGGTCATTAAAATTAAACAAATGTGTTTTAAATCCTCGATCTTTTTTAAATATGTTTTAATTACTGTAAAATATTCATGTCATGATTAAGAAACATTAAGAAGTAATAAAACAAACCAGTTAAGTGTTATTCTACTGTCATCTTAACTTAATATGACAAGTGTCACCTTCTTTGTTGACCCCTTACATTAATATCGGATCATGGTTCCTGGTCCTGTATGTTGATTACAGTTGTGATTAAAGGTTTTGGTGGGCCGTGGAGATTTTTCACATTTCAAATTGGTCCTTGGTATTCTGAAGTTTGGGAACGGCTGCTGTAGAGAGAAGCTGAAACGGAAATGACAGTTTTACATGCTAATGCTAATGCTAATGTGAACCCTGGTTGGTTAAGGATTCAGAATTGGACCAATAGTTTTCGACAGTTAAAATGGATAAAATAATTGCTGTTTGTGGTGGGGTAGTATATGGGCAGTGGTTATTATTTTGACAAATAATTGCTCGCAGCAACATTAAAAAAGAATTTTTAAAAAATGAACTAAAAATGAACTGTTTAGTTCATTTTTTGAAATGGTGAACTGAACTAGTTCATTTTTATTTCTGTTAACTCTGAACTGAACTAGTTGGTGTAGAAAGTGAACGCTGGTCAGCGTTGACGTAGATCCGTTCGTGTCTCCAGGTCACCTGTGAGCGCGGCTTCACCTCCATGGAGGAGTGTCACCTGAAGGTGGTGGAGGAGCTGCAGCGTCTGCACCAACAGGACGTGGAGCGCCTCCTGGTGGAGAGAGACAGGTTGCTGGAGGAGGAGATCGCCGCCACCGCGACGGGTGAGATGTCACGGCGACTGATCCGAGGGGCGAGCGCGCCTCACGGGACGAGTCGTTTTGTCACTGACATCACTTCCCGCTTCTCCCCCCAGCGATCGAAGCCATCAAGAACGCTCACCACGTGGAGCTGCAGAAGGAGGTCCAGAGGAGACGTCAGGCAGAGAACAGAGACGGAGACACACAGCTGGAGGACGTCTACAGGTACCTCAGGTTCTCTACAACCACTGCTTATGTCTTTCCCTCTTGGCTTTGCTTTGTTTTGGTCACCGTCTCTGAGCAGAGACACTGCCGTTCTTTTTGTTTTCCTTCCTTTTCATACTTCCACAGATGTTTAAAGAGATTAAGAGCGTAGACATTTACTCGTGGCGTGCCCGGGCACGACTGACCCCGCCCCCTGACCCCGCCCCCCTGACTCAGCAGTGACTCATCACGACTGACTGACCCTCGTTTGTAAAACGAACGTCACTGAAAACACGACCACAACGCCAGGGATCGTGTCACGCTTGAGCCCAGCATGCAGCAGAATTCACGGGTCAGTGGCGCTCCGACACAGATCGCTGGTGTGATGTCACCTGAGATCTAGTTTCAGACGCCCTCCTGGTTGACCAGCTGCGGTCCCATAGAAGTATCACCTGCAGCTGCAGTCGCAGGAACATGGAGCTGCTCTCGTAGCTTCTACATTTATGATGCTGATGCAGAATGTCCTTCCTGAGCTCCTCAGACGTCTCTGTCCTCCAGTTACTCTGCTGAATGTAATCAGTTTTCTGGAGGAAGGAAGCGTCGTTTCTCCGAGCTGTGAGGGTACCGACGCCTTCGTCTTCAAACATCAGTAACGTGTATTTTGCAGCTTCATCTGCAGATGCGTCTGACTGTCCTCCTCACCTGTGTGACTGTCCTGCTCGCCTGTGTGACTGTCCTGCTCACCTGTGTGACTGTCCTGCTCACCTGTCTGACTGTCCTGCTCACCTGTCTGACTGTCCTGCTCACCTGTGTGACTGTCCTGCTCACCTGTCTGACTGTCCTGCTCACCTGTGTGACTGTCCTGCTCACCTGTGTTTAAGGGAGGAGCTGGCCTCCTGCCAACGGGAGCTCGATGTTTTGTCCGAGCAGTTCTCCATGAAGTGTCTGGAGAACGGACACCTGGTCCAGGCTCTGGACGCTGAGAGGACGGCCTTGTCCCAGTGCCAGCAGGAGAACCAGGACCTGAGGACCCGGAACCAGGTGAAACACACACTTCCATCCGTCCTCCACTTCCATCCGTCCTCCACTTCCATCCGTCCTCCACTTCCATCTGTCCTCCACTTCCATCTGTCCTCCACTTCCATTCGTCCTCCACTTCCATCCGTCCTCCACTTCCATCCGTCCTCCACTTCCATTTGTCCTCCACTTCCATCCGTCCTCCACTTCCATCTGTCCTCCACTTCCATTCGTCCTCCACTTCCATTCGTCCTCCACTTCCATTCGTCCTCCACTTCTATCCGTCCTCCACTTCCATTCGTCCTCCACTTCTATCGGTCCTCCACTTCTATCCGTCCTCCACTTCCATTCGTCCTCCACTTCTATCCGTCCTCCACTTCCATTCGTCCTCCACTTCTATCCGTCCTCCACTTCCATTCGTCCTCCACTTCTATCGGTCCTCCACTTCTATCCGTCCTCCACTTCCATCCGTCCTCCACTGCCATCTGTCCTCCACTTCCATTCGTCCTCCACTTCCATCTGTCCTCCACTTCCATTCGTCCTCCACTTCCATCTGTCCTCCACTTCCATTCGTCCTCCACTTCCATTCATCCTCCACTTCCATCCATCCTCCAGCGCCTCAGAGCCTGGCTCAAAGTATTTTTGGTTTCTGGCAAATCCAGAAGTCTTTATTTCTGGAATATTTAAACTGAAGTGCTTCACAGATCAAAAGATAAAATGCAGGGAAGTGCATCATCCAAGACCAAATAATGGCAATAAAGTCTGATGTAGCAGAACAAAGTAAATAAAAATATTTTACTTTCACATCAACCGTCTAAGTTTAGAACCAGAGCTGCTAAATGCTGATTTAAATAAAACAGTCTTTGATGATCTGGTGGTGGATTCATGAGCTTCAGTTCATTTCTGATGAGAAATGTGAGCGAGCAGGTGACCAGGCTGGTGAAACAAAGTTTGATGGTTCTGGATGTGTGTTGTTCTGGACCGGTCCAGGAGCTGAGCGGTCACCTGGCAGCTGAGATCACCAGACTGTGTTCGCTGGCCAAGCAGGACTCGCTGCTGCTGGGTCGAGGGATGGACGCCTACGAGATGGAGGTGAGTTCCAGCCGGGAGCCATTTTGAAGAGCGTACAGTGATCCCTTATTTTTCACGGTTAATGGGTCATCATAACATCATGACATCATAATTTCCTGTTATCGACCCGATAGTTATCGTGCACCCCTATGATTTTTGTTAAAAAGTAGCACCATGACAACAGTTCAACGTTCACCTGAGGCTGTTTGTCTAATACTAAGACCCACTATGATCAGACTATTATTATGTTTTTGACACAGTCAGGTGACGTTTGAGCTTGTCTCCTCAGATCATGCTGCGGGTGAAGGAGTCCGAGGTCCAATGTCTGAAGCAGGAGGTCACGTCTCTGAAGGACGAGCTGTGGTCGGCGCTGAAGGTGAGAGCGTCGCACTGAGCAGCCGCTGCCTCGTCAGCCATGATGACGACATCCTGATTATCATAAAACCGTCTCGTCACAGGACAAGAGGAGCGCCGCCAGGAAGCTGAAGGACGTGTTCGACGAGCTGAGCATCATGAGAGCGAAGGCGGAGCGAGAGGCCGAGGAGCTGAAGGAGAACCTGAGGCTGGCCCGCCACGCTCTGGACCAGACGAGCTGAAGGAGAACCTGAGGCTGGCCCGCCACGCTCTGGAGCAGACGAGCTGAAGGAGAACCTGAGGCTGGCCCGCCACGCTCTGGACCAGACGAGGTGAAGGAGAACCTGAGGCTGGCCCGCCACGCTCTGGAGCAGACGAGCTGAAGGAGAACCTGAGGCTGGCCCGCCACGCTCTGGAGCAGACGAGCTGAAGGAGAACCTGAGGCTGGCCCGCCACGCTCTGGAGCAGACGAGCTGAAGGAGAACCTGAGGCTGGCCCGCCACGCTCTGGACCAGACGAGCTGAAGGAGAACCTGAGGCTGGCCCGCCACGCTCTGGACCAGACGGCGGCGTGCTGACGGCGGCTGGCTTCAGGCTGTAGGTCCTACTTCTGATCTATTCTGAGTGTATTTAACAAATATTTGAATAAGTTTTCTTTGTGTTGTAATATATTTTGTATGCACTGACGTTAACCTGCCAACAGAAACAGGCTGTTTTTGTTTTTTTTGCAATTTTAAATTAAACTCCTCACCTGGCACATATTTCTGAACATTTATTTATGTTGATAGTTTGAGTACATTTAAAAACAGACTGATTATTTTTATTTAACTGTCTCATTAAAATGTCTGGAATCTTCTCTGGTGTCTTTTATTTATTTATTTATTTTTAATTATCCACCAGTGAGCTGGAAAAAAATCAACATTTTTCAAAGAGAAAGTCAGAACTTTGTGAAGCAAAGCAGCCTGAAGCAGCCGTCATTGCTCCTGTTTCTACCTCACCAGCTTCTACCTCCTGCAGGTAGAAGGCAGCTGGATCCTCCAGTCCAGCGACCTTCACCTCGGATCATGTCAGGACTCCTCCAAGCTGACTAACCCGACTACTAGCCAGCAACGTCCAAAACAAGCACTGCCTGAGCTGGAATGAGAAGTAACAAGAGTCTAGTGGGACCGGCAGTCGCTCGGCTGATTAGTAAAACAATAAACTGATATTCGTCCCCACTTTCAAACGCTACACTTTACTGAGAAATTGAATCATTAAAGTCTTTTTAAAAAATCACATTTTTTTAATGCATCCCTATTTTATATATTCTGAATATATTTTCTTTATATTATTAATATTTGTTATAATTATTAATATTTTAGTTAGAATGCACGTTTAATTCAAGTCACCAGGTGTTCACTCAGTGCTGTTACTGCAATACTCCCCCGCTTCCTGAAAAATGTGGAACATTCCTCAGGTCACGTGCTCCCCAGGAAGTTGCATCATGTAGATATTCTGAAGGTCATGAGAAGGTCAAAAGTGACTTCTCCCTTTTTGTTGTCTACATATTTAATGATTTTCAAACTACGACTAACGAGGTCAAAAAATCCTTTCAGGACTCGTCCTGTTGGAGCTGTTCTGGGACCTGCAGTATATCATCCCAGTAGCGGGACATTCAGCCTCCAACGTTGTTTCAGCGGTGACATGAAATGACCGCTGCGGTTCGCGTGGCTAAGCTAAGCTCCTTCTTTGGTACTCGGGTCTTTCCAGACCAACCACAGCCCATCACGGTGGTCTGTTAGCGCCATCAAGCACAAGAACACATATTCTCTTTATGAATAGCTCTGAAGTTAATATAATGTCAAGCGCTAAGTTGCTAATGGTATCAGCCAACACCAGATACAAAGGCTAGCTAGCGACCAAATATTGTCAAATGTGGTACGGGCATTTGATTGGTCAGATTTATTGATTTTATTGCTGAGTATAAATGTATCTGACATGGTACAAAAAACTGTAAAATTGTACTCCGTATTTATAATCTTTTAAGGTTGTTGCTTTTTGAATCGTATTCTCACAGACGAAAACAGCAGACAAAATACAAATTAAATGACTTCATGATTTTACTCATACGAGAATAAAAATATAATTTCCTTTCACAATTTTTGTATTTATGCACAACTTTAGATGAAGATGCATGAATGCTAACTTCTGTGCTCCCATTATTTTTGTCAGCCATCTCACTCCATACATCCATTGTAGAAACTTGTGACAACTGTCCTGATCACCAGCTGTGGGGACCCTGATCAGGGTCCAGCTGAAAGGAGAAGAAGAAATAAAAAGTCCCTTTAGTTATTAGCATTAATGGTATGTCGCCATATTTTACATATTTGCTAATACTGTATTAAAAGCTCAATCCTGTTACTTTCACTGCTGTTACTCCTATGCTTTCTTCATGCTTTTTACAATGGGCTGAGAAAAATGCAACTGTCGCCAATGCAATTCGCAGCAAATGTTTTTTTATATGAAGTTTAAATTTAAAGTGTTATAACAAGCAAATGGCACCTATTGGCGAATTGTTCATGCATGTGTAGATATGTAGATATTGTAAACACTCCCGTATATATAGCTTATTTTCTAACAATTGGTTAATTTTTTGTATATTTTCTGAGTGCTATATATACATTTTATATTATTATTACTTTTTAGTCTATTTCATAAGTACTTACTGCAAACGCTGTGCAATTAGTTTTTTACAATTTTTTACTTTTTCATCTGTCCAACTTGTGCGGCTGTTGCAAATGAATTTCCCCAGTGTGGGATTAATAAAGTTCTGTTCTATTCTATTCTATTCTATTCCATTCCATTCTATTCTATTCTTTTCTTTTCTATTCTATTCTATTCTATTCTATTATATTCTTTTCTTTTCTATTATATTCTATTCTATTTCTATTCTATTTTTTCTATTCTTTTCTATGCTATTCTATTCTTTTCTATTCTATTCTATTGTTTTCTATTCTATTCTATTCTATTCTATTTTTTTCTATTCTATTCTTTTCTATTCTATTCTATTCTATTCTATTTTTTTCTATTCTTTTCTATTCTATTCTATTCTACTCTATTTTTTTCTATTCTATTCTATTCTATTTTTTTCTATTCTATTCTATTCAGTAGAATGTCCCAGTTACAAAAAAAAAAAAAAAAAAAAAAAAACATCTTATCTTTTTGTTTAAATAAACAAAATAGCAAAATGGTAGGATTTTACGCTTAGTTGACCAGAGCAGGCTTATGACGTAGTCATAAATAGTAATTATTTTGACAAATGCCAAGTTTCCAGTTTCTTGAGGCTTTTACTTTGAAAGCGCCCGCTTCTTTTCCGGTGTGGTCAAACGTCGTGTGACTTGACTCCGTAAGAAGAAGGTGACCAACCACGATGACAACTTCAAAACATCAGCAGTAACCAGGAGCTTTGGGAACCACCTGCCGCATCTATTTCTCTGAAATAAAGATGTTCGTGGCCCGCCGCCTCGTCGAGTGTCGCCCCCGGTCCGGAGCCGCTCCGCGGGCCGACGGCTGCTGCTGTTTACGTCCAATCCAGATGATGGCGGGCCTGGAGAGGCGTGTGAGCTAACCCCGCTACCCGAGCTGCTTCCAGGGAAGGCCGTCCTGAGGGAAGGCTGAGCCCGCTCCGCGAGGACCGGGGAGGTCCGTCAGGTAGGAGACCAGCCGGGGCTTTGACACCTGAACCGGTGGGTCAGCAGGCGGCTGGGACCCGCGTTCACACCGGGAACAGTGAACGGCCTACCGGGCAGAAACGGAGCCGTGAAACGGAGGAAAAACGTTCTCATTAGTCAGACACCAAAGTAGCCTTTTAATAATTAAAATTCACTTTAAAAACCCATTTAATATCGCTAGCTAATGAATACGTTTAAAATTAAGTAAACTAGTTTAATCCAGTATTTTTCTTTCATGTTACCGCGCTTAGATTGAAATGTAAAATTGTGAATCAATCATGTAAAAATATATTAAAGATAATCTGTAGTAGTGGGTCTTTTAATGAGACTTAGGAGGCAGATACTACCTAAAATTAACAGTTAAACAGTTTTCACCATGTTAATATTTTGTTTAAGAAAATATTAAAGCAAAAAAAAAAAAAATCTAAAATCCCGCGGGCAATCATAAGTACCATTTTACTGTTTTATAGGTTTTAAGAGGTTAAGCAGGTCTGCAGACCTCTATAAAAACACGTTTTGTCAGTTTTGCTGGTTTAGAGCATTCAGGTGTTTTTACACACAATGCCAAGAGGGAAAGACATCAGCTACGGACTTACGATTGCTGGTCTGGAAGGGGTTATAAAACTCCTTCACACACTCCTGGGTTATTTAATTGGTCGTTTATTTATTTGCAGTGATGAAGATAGAAAAGGAACTTTTTACTGTTATGTTGCGGTTTGCGGTTGTTTGACTGGTGACTTGTTAACGGCGCTGTCCCGTCTGTCTCCAGTGATGGACATGTCCTCTCAGGACCCGCCCCTCATGGCCATGGACCTCTCGAAGAGCTACAACCCTCTGACCTGCAGCCGCTCCGAAGCCATGGACCTGGCCAAGAAGCCCGAGTGGTACCACAGACGCCCGCCGAGCTGCAGCACCGACATGACGTCCCCGTTCAGGTCCAGGACTTCGTCCTACAGCTCGCTGTCCGCGCAGCCGGGGGTCCGCTGCAGGGACGTGGAGCACGGCGGCGAATCGTTGGGGGGCTACGTCAACTCGACGCTCGCCCCGGGGGTGGACCTGTACCACGACGGGGTCCACGGCGGCCTGTGGCACGCCGGCTTCTACAGGACCGACCAAAGCGGCGGCCCGGTTCCCGAGAGCAGCGGCGGAGAGGAGAGCGACAGCGGCTCCGACGTCATCTTCCTCGTGTCCTCGGCGAAGGAGCCGCTGCTCTGCGGTTCTTTCATCCAGGACGGCGTGGGCCACATGATAGAGCCCGTGTCCCCCGCCGTGTCCTCGCCAGACGAAGGGACGGGCTGCTTCCTCCTTCCTCAGCCCATGAGCTCGCCGAGTCCCGACAGCTCGTACTCGGAGGACTCGTCGGACAGCTCCGTGGACATTCCCGTGCAGCACGCCAGGCCCGTCGTCCTGCTGTCGGACCTCGGCGCCGTCTACGGCAACCACTCCGAGTCCGCCATCGACATCTCCAGCGACGACAGCGAGGTGGTGGAAGTGTCGGTCACCGACGGTAAAAGGAAAAACCGAAGTCCTCCCGGGAGCGAGGACGAGAAGGCTCCGCCCAGAGAGGTCCGGCGCAGCGGCAGAGTACGAAAACCCGTGTCGGAAATGCCGCTGTTCACCTGCGGCCTGACGCGGCAGAGCCTGAAGAGGCGGGTCAAGCGCGACGCCGTGGGCATCTATAACGAGATCTGCGACTCGGACGACCTGATGGAGTACGCCGTGAAGGTGTCCAGCTCCGAGGAGTCGGCGTCGCGGCCGGACGCGTCGCGGAGAGCGAGCAGCAACTCGGAGGAGTCCGACGTCGACGCCCAAGCGGACGGGAAGTCTCCTCCGAGGGAGCGGCGGCTTCGCCGCAGAGTCGGCGGTCACGAACCGGACGAGCCTCTCGCCGTTCTGGAAACGACGAAGTTGGTGAAGACCAAGCAGAAGCGGGAGCACGCAGTCCAACCGTCGGCGCCGCCGCCGCCGCCGCTTCAGAAGGCGTCTAAGAGGATGGCAGCGAGGAGGAAGAGGCGCCATCGCACCGGACCGTTGGCGCCGTTTCCTCCCAGCGAGCCCGAGATCAAGCTCAAATATGCAAACGCTAAAGAGAAGAAACACAAGAAGTCGGACGGGTTCTGCCCGTTCGTCCACGTGGAGCGGCGGCTGTGCCGGGTGGTCAACTACGAAGACGAGGACGCCACCGTCCCCAGCAGCAGAGGGGGACCCCGGACGGCCCCCCCGTCTCTGTCCGGCTTCGTCCCCACCACGTCCTGCTTCCAGCCGGGTCGGCCCGGCCCGGACAGCCAGACGGCGGCGCTGCTGTGCTGCCTGTGCCGGCAGACGGCCAACGCCACGGGCCTCGGGGACCTCCACGGGCCGTACTACCCCACCGGCCCGTCGGCGGACGGTCCGACCCGCAGGACTCGGCACGGACTCACTAACGGGCGTTCGGCCCACTCCTCAGAGGACGAAGGTTCGCTCAGGAGCGACGCGGCGTCGCCCACGAAGGCGCCTCTCCGCCTGGACGAGTGCTGGATCCACGAGGACTGTGGCGTCTGGTCCGCCGGCGTCTTCCTGGTCCGGGGACGGCTGTACGGGCTGGAGGAGGCGGCCCGGCTGGCGCAGGAAACGGTGAGGGACCCAGACCCGCTGTCCCGGTTCAGATTAATGTTTTTATTTGCACCTTAACTGACACCTTCAGGTGAGTTCGTGCTTCAGGTAATATGAAGGAACAACGTTATTGACGACTGTAAAACTCGTCCTTGATGAGCCGGATGTTGAACAGCAACATTGTTTTATTTTTCTCTAAAACAAAGACTCGATTGTCAGGTTCTGGTTTCAGCTCTGGAATCTTCCAGAGTCAGATCAACTCCAGGTCCGTTCCTGGGCGGTAACGACCGCTGCAGTGATGGCGGCGACGCTGCTCGTTCAGATGAAGGTCGTTTGTGCAGGAAGGTCCTTGTGTTTGCTGCTGAGTTGTCAGAAGTCCTTGAACCAGCTGTGATTTGGTGCAGAAGTTATCGACCCGATAACACTCGGGCCAATAACACGAAATTATGACGTCATCTTGATAACTCTGATATCATGACGAATAGCCCCGATAACATTTATATTTTTGTCAACACAGCAGTGCCTCGCTCCCTCTGAGCCTTGAATGACCAGCAGTGAATGTTATGTTCAAGTTATGTCGGCATAATCAGAAAAGCGATTACTCAATCAGGAAAATCAAGAATACCCCCTCATGCCAGAAAACAACTCGTTAACTTGGTCATAATTTTGGTAGTTGCTGACTTTAATTGATATTCGCAGTATTCTCCCACATGTTACACATAAAAAATAGAAAAGGCCGAAAGAACGACGAGCAAACGAGGGAACATGGGAATTTACATTACACCTTGAATGCAGCATTCAAGCAGCACAGTGCGTTGATTTAAAAAGAAATAAAAAATACAACATGGATGCGACTGCATGGAACTTCGTTTAAGTTTCAGAAGAAGATAGTTCGCTGGTTATTTGTGACAAATGTTCCAAGCGAAGGAGGGAAAAATAGCACAAGCTTTAATACATCAAACCCGACCAGCCACCTGAAACATAACAATCGCTTCCATGGAGTTTTGAAATCACGCTAACATGAGCTAACGTGAGCTAACATGGGCTAGCCAACACCAAGTCTCCTCTCCATCATCTCTCTTACACAAGTCTTAACTTGTGTCAGTACATTATGACCTGTGCATTATTTTTATTGTCATTTAGGAATGTCTTTTTTCAGTTAGTAATTCTGATGCATGTATTTCCATCAGTTCAAGGAGCCTTTATTTTTTATATCAGTCAGTAATGAACCTTATTTAAGTTAATGTGAGATATCAAATAGGTTTGTTTGATAGCTTTATGAAAATGTTTGAGAGGCTTGACAATAATTTTTCATTGGAAAAAATAAATATCTGTTCATTTAAAGAGTCAAAAGTATTTTTGATTTTGTTCATAGTATTGATGTAATGATCTTAGGTATATGTGTGTGGTATCGGTTATCGGTATCGGTTTTAAAAAAGCAGTTATTGTGCATCCCTACCATTAATTGTGAGGTTTTCACTCATTTCTGTCTAATAACAGACCTGTGGTGGATCTGACTCCAGAACTTTCCCTTAAAGGTCTCTTTCATCATCTCGGTGAGCTCACTGACGGCGTTTTTGTTTTTCAGACCTGTTCAGCCTGTCAGCAGCCGGGCGCCATCGTGGGCTGTTTCCAGAAGGGCTGTCCCAGGAATTACCACTACACATGTGCCATGCAGTCAGGTACGGGTCCAGACGGACCAGTTAAACCAGTTAAACCAGTCAGCTGGAGACCCTCACCTTCAATTCAATTCAATTCAATTCAATTTTATTTGTATAGCGTCTGTTACAATGACAATTGTCTCTAGGCGCTTTACAGAGACCCAGAGCATGACCCCCGAGCAAATATCATTAACTAAGATTATAATATTAAATCCAATCAGTGATAATGGCAGGTAAAAAACTCCCACGTAGGGAGAAAAAAAACCTTAATGCCAAACAATGGCAAGGAAAAACTCCACTTTAAGAGGAAGAAACCTTGAGCAGGACCTGGCTCATATGGGGGGACCCTCCTGCCGAAGGCCAGCCGGGTAGAGAAAGAAAAGAGGGGAGACAGGACAGAGAGAGGATGGAGGACGGAGAGAAGATGGAGGACAGAAAGAGGAGAGCACACAAATGACTAAATACAATGGCCATATAAACATAAACAGATGGAGGTAGCAGCACTGGGATGAGATGGCCAGAGGACCAGGTCGCCGATCACCACGTCAGTCGGCACCCAAACACAAGTGGAGGTGAACCCCGGGATGGACAGAGGATGGAACTGCAAGTCAGCATGAAACCCAGGAAACTCTGGCCTGCAAATACACAGAAAGAAAAAGGAGGCAAAACCAGCACAGCAAAACCAGAGGAAAGCAAAGAATATGGGGCACAGTTTCAGTAACAAGGTGCTCCCAAATAATTATGAGCTGGAGGAGGAGGAAGGGAGGAGGAAAGGGAAGACAAAGGAGAAAAGCAGTGGAGACACCACTCAGCAGATCATGTTGGTGTCCCCCTGTAGCGTAGGCCTATAGCAGCATAACTATGACGAAGCTGTGATTAAGACGAGAGCTACTCTAGTCTGAGCTACTACAACTATAGTTATAACTATTAGCCCCTACACACACTATAGATTAGACTAATTGTAGGCTTTACTAAACAGAAATGTTTTCAATTTAGTTTTAAAAGTGGAGGTGGTGTCAGCCTCCTTAACCCAAAATGGTAGCTGGTTCCATAAAAAAGGTGCCTGGTAGCAGAAGGCCCGTCCTCCAAATCTACTTTTAGATATTCTAGGAACGACGAGTAACCCTGCACTCTGAGAGCGGAGAGCTCTATTAGGAGCATAACATGCTATCAAGTCTTGTAAATAGCATGGAGCTAGGCCATTAAGGGCCTTATATGCAAGAAGCAGAATTTTAAACTCAATTCGAAATTTCACGGGAAGCCAATGGAGGGAGGGCTAACACGGGAGAGATGTGATCTCGCTTACGGGTTCCTGTCAGCACCCTCGCTGCTGCGTTCTGGATCAATTGAAGGCTATTCAGCGAGCTTTTCGGACATCCTGCTAACAACGCATTACAATAATCCAGTCTAGAACTGACAAAAGCGTGGATTAATTTTTCGGCATCACCCTGGGAGAGGATGCTCCTAATTTTGGCAATATTTCGGAGATGAAAAAAGGCAGTCTTGCAAACCTGATTAATATGCTGCTTAAATGACATATCCTGATCAAAAATGACTCCAAGGTTTTTCACAGCTGTGCTGGAAGCCAGCGTAAACCCAGCTAATCCGTTCCTCAGGTGTTTTGGACCAAAGACAATAACCTCTGTTTTATCCGAGTTTAAAAGCAAAAAGTTAGAGGACATCCAGGACTTAACGTCATTAAGACACCCTTGAAGTTTAGCCAAAGGTTTTGTTTCCTCTGGTTTCATAGATAAGTACAGCTGCGTATCATCAGCGTAGCAATGAAAGTTTATGCCATGGCTCTGGATAATTTTTCCCAAGGGCAACATGTATAAAGTAAAAAGGATTGGTCCCAGAACTGAACCCTGTGGGACACCATAGCAGACCCTAGTCCGTGCAGAAGAAACGTTATTAACATGGACGAACTGGAACCTGTCAGACAGGTATGACTTAAACCAGTCTAATGCTGTCCCTTTAATTCCAACAGTGTGCTCTAATCTATGCAGCAAAAGGCCGTGATCAACGGTATCAAAAGCAGCACTGAGGTCCAACAGAACCAGGACAGAAACTAATCCATTATCCGAGGCCATAAGGAGGTCGTTGGAGACTCTAATCAGCGCAGTTTCTGTGCTATGATGAGATCTAAACCCTGACTGAAAGACCTCAAATAGATCATTTCTATGCAGGTGTTCTCCTAACTGGCTAGCAACTATTTTTTCCAGGATTTTAGAGATAAATGGAAGGTTGGATATTGGTCTATAGTTTGCCAAGATGTCCGGGTCAAGGGATGGTTTCTTGAGCAAAGGTTTAATGACTGCAACTTTAAAAACCTGTGGTACATATCCTAATTGCAAAGATAGGTTAATCTGATCCAAAATTGATATACCAATAGAGGACATAACATCTTTGAACAGTCGAGTTGGGATGGGATCCAACAGACATGTAGATGGTTTAGCTTTACTGATAGTTGAGGTCAACTCAGAGAGGCCCACAGGAGAAAAACAGTCCAGAGTCAAATCAGAAACGGAAGAAATCAACGAAGCTGCAGGGACGTTCACAGCCGTCGACAGTTGGGCCTGGCCAATCTCATCTCTAATTTTAATTATTTTCCCGCTAAAAAAGCTCATAAAGTCTTCACTACTGAGAGTAGCAGGAATGCATGGACCAACAGAGTTGTGACTCTTTGTCAGCCTGGCTACAGTGCTGAACAGAAAACGTGGGTTATGTTTATTCTCTTCTATTAACGAAGAATAATAAGATGTTCTAGCTCTACGTAGGGCTCTTTTGTAGACTATTAAACTATCTCTCCAGGCACGATGGGAATCCACAGATTTACAGGAGTACCACCTCCTTTCCATTTTACGTGCATTCTGCTTCAGCATACGAATATGTGAATTATACCAGGGAGCTGAGCTCCTAAGATAAGAAACCCTCTTCCTCAGAGGAGCGACGGCATCCAAGGCTGAATGTAACATATCAGCAGTATTGTTAACAAGGTAATCAATATCTGCTGGAGTAAAATTCAGGTCGTTGCCTTCAGTTATTCTATCATATTCCACCATAGGGAGATGAGAGAGAATGACCTCCTTGAAATTATTCACAGCATCTTCAGAAAGACATCTGCTGTAATGACACGTTTCATTTTCTGTTTTAATGCCACAAATGCTGAACTCAAATGTAACTAAAAAGTGGTCTGAGAGAAGAGAATTCAGCGGCGACACTAACAAGTGATGAGTATCTATACCATAGGTGAGAACCAGATCCAAGATATGATTAAAGCAGTGAGTCGGTTCTTTCACTTTTTGTGAGACGCCCAGTGAATCTTCACCGCTGTCCGTCAAGCTGTTTTGATCCAGACACTCGGCTGTCTGGGTCTTTGTAGAGGTCAGAGGTCAAACTGGACCGGAACCTTTTCTGGGTTGAACTCAACTTTTCATAAAGTGAACTTTACCTGAACTGGTTCTACCAGGACCAGACCACCGTCCTCTAGTTAGTCCTTTTCTGGGTTCAGTTCTCTGGATTTAACTAGTTAGTGGGTGAATAAATCTAAAAGTCTTAACGGGTCTTTAAATGGATCTGGAGTTGGATCACGATGTAAATTATAAATAAATCTTCTGAAACTACTTCCAGAATCAGTTTAAGGCTGATGATTCGACCTCCAGTCAGTTTCACTGTTAATTTGAAAATTTTGACCAATAAATTTAACCTCCATTACAACTAATTAGCGATTATTTAGGTTTTATTTTTTTACCCTCCTATATAAATTACAAAATTTATTTCATGATTTTTTTTTTTCCCAGTTGCAACTACTGAAAGTTCATGTCTTAAAATAAGTGAAGCTAAACTGTGACCATTTTATTGAATATTTTAAACACTTTAAATAACAGATATTTGCAGGATCACGTCGGTTCTAAGTTCTGCACGGCGGTTCTGGTTGTTCCTGATCGACGGACCCTGCTGGTCACGCGTTAGCGAACGACGACGCGCTGATGTTATAAAAGCTAACGTTGTGTGTCTTGTGGTTCGCAGGCTGCGTCCTCAACGAAGACAACTTCTCCATGAGATGTCCAGAACACAAGGTCAGTCTCATAAATGTGTGTTTCTGGTTCTGAAAGAAAACCCAGCGGCGTCTCCTCACAGCTGACGTGGGTTTCTGTGTCCCGGCAGAACAACTCTTCACGACGGCTAACCGGCGGCGCAGGAGATGACGCTGAAGACGTGTGGGCGCCGCGGAGGTACTTTCATCTGATCAGTGACATATTCTGACTTTAATTTACCAACCAAATCAGAAAACAGGGAAGATGGAAACAAACACATCTATTTGTCTTTTACTTCATTAGAGACGGTGAGAATCACAGAAGAATTAGAGGTTTTATTGGGATTCAGTCAATAAGAGCTGATCAAAGAGTCTTTAGTAACTAAAAATACTATTTAGGATTCTCATCTGATGCTCTCCTATTATTAATTATTATTTTTTTCTTCACATCAATGATCAGAACATTGATTCTGCATCCTCGTTTGCTCACATGTGACTGCAGTTCCCCTCCTGGCCATCGGAGGGCAGCAGCAGTTCAGGATTAGAGAAGGAGCTGGTTTGATTGACTGAGCAGATTTAAGATGAGACGATGACTTCACTCTGAGTTACACCTGCTCATAAAAATACAAATAATAAAAAAAAACAGAAATGAGTAAAATCAGGCTGCTGAGAGTAGAAACAGGCAAAAATAATAAAATAAATGTTGAAGTTCAGATGACAAGGGTGTCAAATAATGATGAGGAAGCTCAAAGACGAAGACGTTTAAACTGGAGACGTTTCACGCTTCTCATCAGCAGAAGTTTTGACAGTCAAGTTTTTCCACGTTGTGATGTTGTCAGTGCTTCTCGTAACACCTTAAAGTCGCTCCGTCGTTGAGGAGACAAAGTGATGAAGTGTTCCAGGTGTTATTTTATGGGGGGGGGGCTGGCTCCAGCTAGGGATGGAACAGTTACCGGTACTGCGGTAAAGTGTGGTGAAATTTTACGCAATAACTATTACCGTGTATGTTTGACTTAATCTCATGATCGCGGTCGATTACCAGGATGTAGAATATCAGCCTCGTTCAAATCTCATGAGCGACTCGCGTGATTATGTAGCTTGTAACATCGGCATCGTAACGTGAGCGTGAAGGAAAGCCGTGATGGCACGCAGGACATTTACCAACCTACTAAAAGGACAAAATCAGAGGTCTGGACATTTATTCATTTTTTTTTTTTTAATGCAGAGGGACAACTGGTGGAGGACAGTTATCTGTCTGCAGAGCATCCAAGAAAAAAGTTGCTGCGATCTGTAATTAATTTTGTTCATTTAAAATAAAATCTTTTTCTTTCTTTGTTGCCCTTTTAATGTAAAAGTTTTTATCAAAGAATTCATTTTGATAAGATTTTAGCTTTAATAATTTTGTGAAATTATTTTAATGTGTGCGTCATTTGGACATTTGTACAGCAATTAGGAATACTGCGATAATATCGTAAATTGTGATAATTTGATCGCTGTAATCGAGATATTTATACGGTTACATCCCTAGCTCCCTAGCACGGGGACCACAGCTGTCCTGCAGCTGGACTGGGTTCTGGTCTCGGCCTGTGGTGCTTTGCTGCATATCTGATCTCATTTCCTGGATAATCACTGCTAACGCAGTCACAAATTAAATTAAAATAAAATAAAATAAGGTCAGCTAGCTGGGACTTCTTCTTCCCCAGTCATGTTTCTGTAATCTGGTTTTACGTCGTCTCACTGACAAACGCATTAAAGGTAAAAGTGATGATTATTCTGCCCCCTAGTGGACAAACATTTTAGTGGCGCAGCTGCACCCTGACTGTGAATAAGAAACAGTTTCACTGTTTTTCCTCGTCTGTTTGTCTCTGTCTTTTCCAGAACGTTCCTCAGATCTCCTCAGATCTCCTCAGGGTGTGACGAGACCTGCATGACGTCACCTCATCTGTTTTGTAACGATAATTAACGTGTGAACTCGAGCGGAAAGCCGAGCTTCTGGGTAAGACTTTAGTCATCGGGATCAAACCAGAGGCAACCTAACTTTGGTTTTCTGTTTTTTTTTTTTTTCTTAGTATATAAGAAATGTCTTTTTCTGTTCTGTTTGTGTACTTTTGTAGCTCTTTAACAGACGGCTGCACCATCAGATTAATCGGATGACGAGTGTGCGTGTGCGTGAGAGTGTGAGCGTCCTGTCTTAGTCACAGAGGCAGTTCATTATTTGAAAATAGATATTCTGTCAGAGTTTTATTAACATGTTACATAGAATATAAAGTCTTCTCTACACTGTATAAGAGGGCCACTTTTTTGTACAGTTTTTGTACGACTTTTCTATTCCTGTTTGTGCTTCTGTCATAATTTATTTTCCTCATGTTGCATGCCCAGTTGACGTTCGCTCCGATGCACTTTATAGTTTAATTCTACGATCTCGGCCATTATTTGTCTGTTCTTCCTGTTGGGCTAAGATTATTCAAATTTAGTGTGAAGCCGCACTAAGTTAGGATTTCCTTATAAACGCAGAGTCTGCGTTTAAATGCTAAAGCTGCTCCATGTAGCAGTACCACTGCTGGCCACATGGGGGCAGCGTTTCACCGGAGAGTTCACGTGTCGGCAAATGTATTCTTAATTAAGTTGTTTTTTTATTTTTTGTTTTTTCGAGTGACAGATACGTTGCAGTCTGATTTTAACAGCTACTCGTCAGTCACTTGAACAATTTAACATTTTATCACATCTAAGCTGTAAATGAAGACCAAACAGAGCATAATAATTCTTATATTAAAGATCATACGACTTGTTGTGCCATGAATTGTAGTAGCAGACCAGCAGTCAACCATTAAACATTATAATACATTTAAATAAAAAATTACAGTACTTCTTTAATTCTTGAGGTTTCCCGTGCATCAGGCTTGACGTCAACATTTCTGTTTTCAAAGGCAAAATTTGTAAAAAAAAAAAAAAAATCACAGAAATAAATGTAATGAACTGTTAATTTATAAAACAATTGTGCACCAGCAAATAAAGAGGAATTAAAGAAAAAAGGTCTAGCGGCTGAAACTGAGCGTGCTCAGAAACAAAATAAAATCTTTCTTTCTTTCTTTCTTTCTTTGCCCTTTTAATGTAAAAGTTTTTTTCAAAGAATTCATTTAGATAAGATTTTAGCTTCTAATGTTTCAGCAAATAAAGTGGAAGTAAAGAAAAAAGGTCTAGCAGCTGAAACTGAGCGTGCTCAGAAACAAAGTCCAGCTCTACGTCAACAACAACGCTCAAAGCGAACGCAGCGGTTTAACTGCCGATAACCAGGTCACGTGTGTCGCGGATGTCGGGACTGATAGAAGAACCTCGGTATCGGGCCGGTGCGTCCGTAGAAGAGCTGGTCTCCAGCTCTGAGCCCAGCTGGTCGCCGCCGCCGTCGCAGCTGTTGCCAGCTGTTCTGCCAGAGCCAGGTAGCAGGCTAGGCTAGGCTAGGCTAGCAACAATGAAATGAAAACTGCTAATAAACAAACCTGTGTGACATCAGAAACTTTGTCCAGTTTGTTTATACAGTCTGTGGTCAACGCAGCAGATCTAAACGCCCCCCTGAGGTCAGACGTGGTGTTACTACATAGCGTGGCTTTAAAAGAACCTCCTGACCTCTTTATCTGAGAAGTGCACATTCCTCCGGGTCAAGAATATTTATTTTTCGTTGTGGTTTCTGGTCTGGATGCTCTTCCGCTTACAGGGTTCGTAAACTTAAAAACGAGCGTTTCCTACGCTAACGTTATGAGTGTTCTGTCGACTTTTTTTTTTAAATAAAATGGAAAGTTAAAGGGCCGGTTCAACCAAATCACGCAGCAGCTGAAGTCGTTTTGAGCCAATATGATGATTTTCTCTCTGCTGAGATTCGGGTTTCAGTTTCTCAGATGTGATGAGTCCGTGTTAGCGGCTCCTCTTTGACATATATTTATCCAGAACCCTTCGATCTCAACTGTCTGATTTGGGTTTATAATCTGCAGCTCATATGAGCGTATAAAAGTGTAATCAAAATAATACCACATGAGGTAGATGCAGCAGCTTCAGGCTGAACATCCTGTTATAGTGGAGCCTCTGCTGGTCAGATCCTGAACTGCTGGTTGATGACGTGGTTGAACCGACCCTCCGGTCCATCTGTCCATCTGTCCATCTGTCCATCTGTCCATCTGTCCATCTGTCCATCTGTCCATCTGTCCATCTGTCCGTCTCATTTCTCGCTGCCTCGTGTGGCTTTAACTGTTCATCTTTGTGAGAGTCACTTGTGTTTCAGTTGCAGGAATGAATTGTTAAAATAAAAAAAAATGTATTGGCCGGTTTCAGAGTTTGATTTCATGCCTGCACTTCCTCTTATTTGACAAGTTAAAAGATAAAATGTTGTTTTAATAAAAAGTCAGTAAAAGTGAATCGGTGTCTCTGTCTTGAGGTGGATGAATGGATTTAGAGAGAAGCTGTTGGAAGTTGTGGAGAAACTGGAACCAGTTATTTAACCGCTGAAAGTTGACCCGTGACCTTCTAGCTCCTCCCCCCGCTACCCTCCCACCTGACCCATGACCTTCCGGCTCCTCCTACCTGACCCGTGACCTTCTAGCTCCTCCCCCCGCTACCCTCCTACCTGACCCGTGACCTTCTAGCTCCTCCCCCCGCTACCCTCCCACCTGACCCGTGACCTTCCGGCTCCTCCTACCTGACCCGTGACCTTCCGACTCCTCCCCCCGCTACCCTCCTACCTGACCCGTGACCTTCCGGCTCCTCCTACCTGACCCGTGACCTTCCGACTCCTCCCCCCGCTACCCTCCTACTTGACCCGTGACCTTCCGGCTCCTCCTACCTGACCCGTGACCTTCCGACTCCTCCCCCCGCTACCCTCCTACCTGACCCGTGACCTTCCGGCTCCTCCTACCTGACCCGTGACCTTCCGACTCCTCCCCCCGCTACCCTCCTACTTGACCCGTGACCTTCCGGCTCCTCCTACTTGACCCGTGACCTTCCGACTCCTCCCCCCGCTACCCTCCTACCTGACCCGTGACCTTCCGGCTCCTCCCCCCGTTACCCTCCTACCTGACCCATGACCTCCAGGCTCCTCCCCCCGTTACCCTCCTACCTGACCCGTGACCTTCTGACTCCTCCCCCCGTTACCCTCCTACCTGACTCGTGACCTTCCGGCTCCTCCCCCCGTTACCCTCCTACCTGACCCATGACCTCCAGGCTCCTCCCCCCTCCCCCCCCCCCCCGTTACCCTCCTACTACCTGACCCGTGACCTTCCGGCTCCTCCCCCCGTTACCCTCCTACCTGACCCATGACCTCCAGGCTCCTCCCCCCGTTACCCTCCTACCTGACCCGTGACCTTCTGACTCCTCCCCCCGTTACCCTCCTACCTGACTCGTGACCTTCCGGCTCCTACCTGACCCGTGACGTTGCCAAAGTCAGTATTTTGCTACAAAGTTACAGTATTGAATTAAGAAATTACAATTTTACAACAAATACAAATTCACAACTTCTACAGATTTATGATTTTAGGACAAAGTTGCAAACATTATGAAATTCACAATTTTACAACAATGTAATCAGGGAAACCCGAGTACAGTGAAAGTGATGTCCACTAGGTGGCAGCACCGGTCCAAACCGGTCGTTACTGCTGCATTTGAGGCTTTTTCATGTCACGGTTTTGAAGCATCTACGTGATTCACCTCCACTGATTCAGAAGGAGCTGATATAGAGAAAAACATCAACAAGCTGAACCTCACAGGAACTTCACCGTCAATTCAGCGAGAACCAGACCAACGCCGACTGGGACCAGCGGCGGTCCCGTCTGCTCCTACTGGGACGACTGGAGGAAGACGAGGAAGAACGACGTTCAGCCTCCTGAGAGGTGAAAAATACAGAAACTTGTAATTATGCTAAACCTGCTATTTTATAACACAAATTTCAAAAGTTTTGCTTTTGGTTTAAAAAAAAAAAAAAAAGATTTTGATTAAAATGTGCTTTTTATGACAAATATTTTACAACAAAGATCTTGTGAACAAAAAGTTCTCATTTCATGTAATTCAGTTTATTAGTTATTTCATGTTGTAATTTTGCAAAAGTAAATATCTTCAAAGTTACAGTATTAAATTAAAAAGTTGCAATTTTACAACAATTTAAAAAGTGAAAATTTTGTGATTTTGTAAAAATTAAGTTTTTATGACAAAGAAATTAGCTTTTTACGACATAGTTGCGTTTTTGAAACCTACAATTTTACAGCAAAATGTTTTGATTTTTAGGATCGAAAGTTGTAATTATAAAAATCATAATTTTATAGTAGTTTCATATCAAAGTTTTTTTATTTAAAGTTAAAAAGATATGAAAAGATAAAAAGATTAAAAAGATAAAAAGATAACGGTGCAGTTCAACAAAAGTGTCGGTTTGGAAACAAAAATGGAAAACTTTGTAAATGTGACTTAATTGCGCAAAAAAGTTGTGATTTAAAAAAGTAAATCTTGAGTATCTGATTATATGGTTGTAGAAATAAATGACTAATTAAAACGTGTCGTTCTACAGTTTTCTTGTAAATAAATGTAATTTTACTGACTGGTCTTTGGTCGTAGCGTCAACACTTTTCTTTTTAAAGTGATTAAATATATCCGTCTACTACATTCACTCCTAAACTGACAAACATCAATTCTCAGGTTTTAATTCTTCAGACATTAAAAAAGAAAAATCATCTGCCTCTGAAAATGAAACGAATTCTTCGTCTAATGAACAAAAACCTGTCAGACGGCATCAACAGTGACTGCTGTTGTTTTTAGCTCTTTGGTGCCCCCCGCAGGCGGTGAAGGTTAAGTTGCTTTAACAGCTCTGTCTACAGTCACTGGTCTCCTCCTCCGTTGGGTCTCAGTTCCTCCTCCGTCGTTACTTTCTTGAGTTGCTGGACAGACGTGGAGCCTGAAGAGGTGAAGCTAAAACGCTTTGACATAAAGAACAAAACTGCTGCAAACAGCCGTGTTTCCTCTACGACCGAAAACAGACGCCTCCGACACCAGAAGGTCTTGTTTCGTGTCCATGTTGAGCTGAACACAGGAGACGATGTTCTTTGACAAACATCCTGGTGTTTGTGGAGCGTCTGCGCTGGTGAGACTGGCTGAGTGGAGCGTCTGCGCGGGTGGACCGGCTGAGTGGAGCGTCTGCGCCGGTGGAATGGCTGCGAGGAGCGTCTGCGTTGGTGGACTGGCTGCGAGGAGCGTCTGCGTTGGTGGACTGGCTGCGAGGAGCGTCTGCGTTGGTGGACTGGCTGCGTGGAGCGTCTGCGTTGGTGGACTGGCTGCGAGGAGCGTCTGCGTTGGTGGACTGGCTGCGTGGTGCGTCTGCGCCGGTGGACCGGCTGCGTGGAGCGTCTGCGCCGGTGGACCGGCTGAGTGGAGCGTCTGTGCCGGTGGACCGGCTGAGTGGAGCGTCTGCACCAGTGGACCGGCTGCGTGGAGTGTCTGCGCCGGTGGACCGGCTGCGTGGAGCGTCTGCGCTGGTGGAATGGCTGCGCCGGTGGACCGGCTGCGTGGAGCGTCTGCACTGGTGGAATGGCTGCGCCGGTGGACCGGCTGCGTGGAGCGTCTGCGTTGGTGGACTGGCTGCGAGGAGCGTCTGCTCTGGTGGGACTGGCTGCGTGGTGCGTCTGCGCTGGTGGACCGGCTGCGTGGAGCGTCTGCGCTGGTGGACCGGCTGCGAGGAGCGTCTGCGTTGGTGGACTGGCTGCGAGGAGCGTCTGCGCTGGTGAGACTGGCTGCGAGGAGCGTCTGCACTGGTGGACTGGCTGCGAGGAGCGTCTGCGTTGGTGGACTGGCTGCGTGGAGCGTCTGCGTTGGTGGACTGGCTGCGAGGAGCGTCTGCGTTGGTGGACTGGCTGCGTGGAGCGTCTGCTCCGGTGGGACTGGCTGCGTGGTGCGTCTGCGCCGGTGGACCGGCTGCGTGGAGCGTCTGCGCCGGTGGACCGGCTGAGTGGAGCGTCTGCGCCGGTGGACCGGCTGAGTGGAGCGTCTGCGCCGGTGGACCGGCTGCGTGGAGCGTCTGCGCTGGTGGAATGGCTGCGCCGGTGGACCGGCTGCGTGGAGCGTCTGCACTGGTGGAATGGCTGCGCCGGTGGACCGGCTGCGTGGAGCGTCTGCGTTGGTGGACTGGCTGCGAGGAGCGTCTGCTCTGGTGGGACTGGCTGCGTGGTGCGTCTGCGCTGGTGGACCGGCTGCGTGGAGCGTCTGCGCTGGTGGACCGGCTGCGAGGAGCGTCTGCGTTGGTGGACTGGCTGCGAGGAGCGTCTGCGCTGGTGGACTGGCTGCGTGGAGCGTCTGCGCTGGTGGACCATCTGCGGACTGGCTGCGTGGAGCGTCTGCGCCGGTGGACTGGCTGCGTGGAGCGTCTGCGTCGGTGGACCGGCTGCGTGGAGCGTCTGCACCGGTGGACTGGCTGCGCCGGTGGACTGGCTGCGTGGAGCGTCTGCGCTGGTGGACCGTCTGCGTGGAGCCTCTGCGCTGGTGGAGCGTCTGCGCTGGTGGACCGGCTGCGAGGAGCGTCTGCGTTGGTGGACTGGCTGCGAGGAGCGTCTGTGCTGGTGAGACTGGCTGCGTGGAGCGTCTGCACTGGTGGACTGGCTGCGTGGAGCGTCTGCGCTGGTGGACCATCTGCGGACCGGCTGCGTGGAGCGTCTGCGCTGGTGGACTGGCTGCGTGGAGCGTCTGCGCCGGTGGACTGGCTGCGTGGAGCGTCTGCGTCGGTGGACCGGCTGCGTGGAGCGTCTGCACCGGTGGACTGGCTGCGTGGAGCGTCTGCGCTGGTGGACCGTCTGCGTGGAGCCTCTGCGCTGGTGGAGCGTCTGCGCTGGTGGACCGTCTGCGTGGAGCGTATGCGCTGGTGGAGCGTCTGCATGGAGCGTCTGCGCTGGTGGAGCGTCTGCGCTGGTGGACCGTCTGCGTGGAGCGTCTGCGCTGGTGGACCGTCTGCGTGGGGCCTCTGCGCTGGTGGACCGGCTGCGTGGAGCGTCTGCGCTGGTGGACTGGCTGCGTGGAGCGTCTGCGCTGGTGGACCGTCTGCGCGGAGCGTCTGCGCTGGTGCACCGGCTGCGTGGAGCATCTGCGCGGGTGGACTGGCTGCGCGGAGCGTCTGCGCTGGTGGACCGGCTGCGTGGAGCGTCTGCGCGGAGCGTCTGCGCTGGTGGACCGTCTGCGCGGAGCGTCTGCGCTGGTGGACCGGCTGCGCGGAGCGTCTGCGCTGGTGGACCGTCTGCGCGGAGCGTCTGCGCGGTGGACTGGCTGTGTGGACCGGCTGCGTGGAGCGTCTGCGGTGAATGAATGAACAGTTCTCCGTAGATTACGGTTTCTGTTTGTTGCCGGGTTGAATGCATCTAAAAGCCAAATATATCCTGTTGTCATCTGTTGAATTCTGAGACATTTCACGCTCAGCTCGTCTCTTGAGTCAGACCTTGACAGCATCGGGATCCATTTGTTTCACGGGTGGCAGCTGTGGATGGTTTTTACACCTGATCGGTCACGCTGTCATCACCACCACGTCGTTCTGACCTGTGCTGGCGTCTCTCCTCTCGTTAGATTGCTTTATTTCTCCTCCAGTCCCTGCGTTCAGGAGGTTTGCTTTTCATCTTTGTATTTTCCCGCCGCTGCGTCGCCTTCCTCAGTCAGGTAGAACCACGGTGCTTCTGCTCCACGTGGGACCGGAGCGCAGTTGCCGTGTTTTCCCTGCTAGCATTGTGTTTTTGCAGAGGGTCTTTAAAGTCTCATTTTGCCCGCACTGCACGGCGCCTCGCTGCAAGTGAGCTGAGACACGCCCACCGTTGGCTGTTTCCGCACATACGTGTGCTGAAAGCTGGACGCCGTAGACTTAGCAACCGCCTGGAGGCGCGCTGGTCATTTGTGTCGCGAGCGGAAAGATCTTCGGTTGGAAGAAACGTCAGATGAGTCAGTTGCTCATGTCTTTCCCCTTCAGCGTTGTGTTAACCACAGCAGCAAACATCTGCTTTCATCCAGCCTCCAGGTCCGCTGGAGCAGCGTCTTCGTGTCGCCGTGTAGGGGTGTGAAGAAAAAATCGATTTGGCTTCAGCTCCTAATATCGATTTTTTTCAATTTTTTTCAAAAACACTAATAATAAAAAATAAATAGGTTGATTTGAAGCAAATAGTTTTGACTCCATTTGTCATCTGAATGATCAATATCTGATGAACATATACAGCAACTTGATTTTTCATCTCTACTTTTAATTTTTATACTAACTAGGCAGAATATCGCAATATATCGTGATATGGCGATATCGTGATACTATCGTATCGCGACCCAAGTATCATGATACATATCGTATTGCGATATATTTCGTGTTTTGTTTTGTTTTTCTTAAATAACTGGGGCGGTGACAAACGTCGGTCTGATACCTTCATCTGGGTGGAGCTTGTTCCTCAGGGGCGTGACCTTGCAGCGCTCGCGTCTTTCATTCGTTTGAGCCTCACCTGTGGCCTCGGCTGGAACTGTGATGCTGACTGTGCGTCGGTACACGTTCCCTGGTTAAACTCGGACAGATGGACTCTGGTTCGGTGCTGCAGATGAGATTTGCTGCTGTGGATGTTTGTAATCCAGCTTCCAGCTCGGTCCGGGAGCAGAATCTTCTCGCTCCTTCACGCCTCGGTGCTTCTACAGCTTTGTGAGGCGTTTGGAGCTCCAGCTCTGATCGCCTCGTTTCATTTTTAATGAAGTCTGAGCTGCAGAAACTGCAGACGGCGACATTACTTCCTCTGTCATCTTCTGACTGGAACGCTGAAGCAGCAGACGTCACGTGGACTGAAGTCCTCCGGCAGCCCGGTTCAGCTCAGAGTCACGGCAGCCATGTTGCTCTAAAACACTGTTTTTGTTCTAAAGGCTCAATAAAAATCAAGGCAAGTTTATTTGTAGAGAACATTTCGTGTACAAGACAATTCAAGGTGCTTTACATAAAACATTTGAACCATTACAGAGTCCATTAAAACAGGAGGAAATAAAAATAAGATATTCAAATGGAAAAAGTTAATCAACAGTTTTTGATTATTTTTTTTTTTAAGGAATTGAAAATGTAGATAAAATGCAAGAAATAAAAGTTAATTGTTTTGATAAAAGGTGGCAAAAAAAGTTCAGGTCCGAGTCCATGACTACACCCAGGTTTCTGACTTTGAAGCTGAGAGATGACCTTTAATCTTTCTTCCTTGGCTCCAAAAACTATTTCAGTTTGCCTTCATTTAACTGAAGGAAGTTCTGACACATCCAGTCTCTAATTTGATCAATGCATCTGGTCAGTGTTTAGATCGGACTGTAGTCTCCTGGTGAGATGGTTATGTAGATTTGTGTGTCATCAGCATAGTTGTGGTAACATTTTGTGCAAATGGGAGCATGTAGATGTTGAACAGCAGGGACCCCAAGATGGAGCCTTGGGGAACTCCACAAGTTATTTTAGTTTGCTCAGATCTATAGTTGCCTCTAGACACAAAGTAGTCCTTTTTTTTAGATGGGACTTAAACCAATTTATTGCAGTGCCAGAAAGTCCTACCCAGTTTTTCAGCCGTTCTAGTAAGATGTTATGGTCTCATCATAGCGGGTCTTTAGAATTAGAGAAACGCAACCTCAGATGAACAAACTAGTGTTTATTTAACAAATATGAAGCCAAAAAAAAGATGACAATCACGAGGTCAGTGGTGTGACGGTCTGTTCTTCGAGTTCAAGATCGCCATCCAAATGTTGGCGCTTCGTACTCGCCTTTGCAGGGAGCTGCCAACTTTAATGCGCAACGACAAGAACAACCAAAGTATTTGTAGTTCACATATTTTATTTCAAGAAATGTTCAACAACAGTAACGTCACTTCATGCAGTACAAACACACACAAAACACTGATTTCTGAAGCACTTTTAATCCAACAACCCAAAGATAATTGTTTTTTTTTCTCCCTCACATTCAGACAGCTTTTATCCCATTGTAGTAAAACAGAGGACAGCCAGCTGGGGTTAAAAAAAAAGAAAAAAAACACTGAAGCAATACCACATCTGACCACATGGTGGCGACTGGAGCCACCAACAATGCTGTGCCCATGAGTAAAGGTGGCCCGGCAAGTCTCGTAATACCTCTTTGTCCCACTAGAGGTTCACTCTCGCAGCAGGAGCTGAAACGCTGCCCCCAGCTGGTCAGACGTGGTACTGCTGGATAGAGCGGCTTTGAACCTCGTCTCGTTTTAAAAGCGTATTTCTGTTTTCCAGACGATCGTTTACAGCTAATTTTTTAAAACCATGCGAGTAGGAAAAAAAACATTCCCAATTGTTCTGTGCTTTTGTTCTTTTTAAGTCACAGTTCATGACCACGTACGGGCGTTTTTCTTCACCTCGTAGGAACGTTTTGCTTGTTAGCGTTACTGAAGTGTTAGCGGCGCGCCGCGGTTCACTTCCGAAGTTTTGGGCTTCAAAGAAAACAGGAGGACATTTAAAAGAGAATCACAACACTGACGTGAAAAGAAAGAAAGCTCACTGCTTTTTTTTTTCCCAACTTTATCTCCCTCCCGTCAGAGAAAACACGTCTGATAAAGCAAATCATAAATATATTATTTTGACAAATAAATTACTAAATAAACACATATTACAGAAACATGGAGATGATTCACTACAACACGGGTCACTTTTCCACGTAAAGCTGATTTTTTTTTTTTTTTTTTTTTCAACAGTTTTGCTTGTGGTTCGTCCATCTGGATCCTTTAAAACGATTCCAGAAACTGAACTACAAACCGCAGACGAGGCTGCAGCCCGACGGCCCCGCGGGTCATTTCCTCGGATTTATTCGTCATCAGAAACGCGTAATTCGGCGGTGAAGCTCCGACAAGCCGCCGATCGTTTCCCGATGCGGAGCACCACGCCGCCGTCGGCGCTCATCACCCCTCACAGAGAAATCCTCGCACCTGCGGACAAGCGGGGGGGAGGAGGGAGCCTGAAAATGTCGGCCGGCGCCTCTACACGCAAATCTCGATGGGCGTGGTCACCAGGATTCGTCCCCTCTCGTTGCCGTCCCTGGCGACTCGCTCGTAGCCGCCGGTGGACGATGGCGAACTGTTGGCGGACGCGGAGGAGTAACGGGTGTCCATCATGACGCCTCCCTTCGCCGGCACGCAGGCGGGCGACAGGCTCTGCTGCTTCAGTCTGTCCACTAGCGCGTCCTCCTCCGACGAGGACGAGCTGATGTCCAGAAGGGGCGCGCCGTTCGCAAAACCGCCGCCGCTGCAGTTGCCGTTCTCCGTGTCCAGCATCCAGCTGTGGTTGAAGTAGCAGAAGACCTCTTTAACGGAGCAGCGGCGGTCCTGCTCGACGGACAGCAGCCGGCGGAACATCCGCAGGGCCTCGTCCGTGAAGCGGCGCCACTGCGACGGCACCGCGCCCGACCGGCGGCGCTGCCAGCGCACGAACTCCTCGTAGAAGGCGTCGCCGGGCATGGCCTTCTCCCAGGGGAAGTTCCCCGTCAGCATGCAGAACAGCAGCACGCCGAACGCCCACACGTCCGTGCTGTACGCCACGCAGAAGCCCTCCTGCCGCGAGGCGTCGCACAGCTCGGGCGCCGTGTACGGGATGGTGCCGCTCACGCGCTTCACCGGGGAGCCGGCGCGCCGCGTCATGCCGAAGTCCGACAGCTTCACCTTCCGGCACTCCGTGTCGAAGATGAGGACGTTCTCGGGCTTGATGTCGCGGTGGACCAGCTTCTTGCCGTGCAGGTAGTCCAGCGCTATCGCCACCTGGTGGACGCAGCGCTTCGCCACCGCCTCGGGGAGCCCCACCTGCAGGGAGACGTAGCAACAGTCATACCTGGACGAACAGCGGAATATCATGCGTGTGGAACGAGGTCTCACCTGTGGAGGGATGATGTCGAACAGATCTCCCGCCAGAGCGAACTCCTGGGCGAAGATGTAGTAGTCGTCGGTTTCGAAGGCGATGCCGTGCATGTTGATGATGAAGGGGCACGGCGACAGGTAGAGCGAGATGCTGTACTCTCGCAGGAAGCTCTTCAGCTTGGTGGTCTTCTTCCTCAGGAACTTCAGAGCCATTTTTGTGCCTGAAATCCAGGACAGGACGAGTTTTAACGACGGCTTTTAAAAGAAACTCCAACCTGTTTGATGAATAATGAAAAATCTCAACACGGACTTGAATCCTTGGTTCAGTTTTTTTTTGTTTAACAGGATGATGTTTTTATAAAAGGCCTGTGAGGATTCTTCTCGTCTTCCCTCTGGTGCAGCAGACGGCGAGATGAGAAGAAACCTTCCCCCCGACATTAACGCTAGGAGCTGCCACGTCAAGCGATAGTTTCGCCTGCGTCAGCAGCGACGTCTCCAATAACCACCGGATCAGCTCTGCAAACTGCAGACGCTTCAGCAAAGGTCAGGAGGGGTTTTCTGGTTCTGGCCCACCAGGAGACTTCAGGGAAGTTCTGATGAACTACAGATATACAAACTGCAAAAAGACAAATCAAGTATCTTTTGGAGGATTATCCCAATCAATAATGGCAGGTTTACGTCTTGAGAGCCGTTTCTGAAGACAACTAGGCATTTGCCGATTGTGCTAGTAAAAGTGGCATATTATGCTAGTGGCAGTGCTCGTTTTTTGCTCAAATTATGCTACTTTTTAAAAAAATTATTCTGTGCACAAACTTCACAACTCACAAGACAAGTTTGAAAATGTATTTTATTAACCCTGGCCTGACGTTCTGGGCCCGGTTGTTCAAAACCTGGGTAACTTTATCCGGCGGTTAGGTCTATATGGCGGATAAATCTGCTATCCAGCGGAAAGTTATCCAGCGAACAAAAACAGGTTGCACAAAGCCTGGATAGTGTGGTTGATAACTATCCGTGGATAGCTTGCTAACCATCGCGTGTAGCAGAGCGTACACAGTTTTGCACTCAAATGGCCTCCAGTTACCATGGTAAAGTATGCAAATTTCGAGAAAACAACGAACTGTGCGTGCGCTAGCAACACTCGCTGGGTTTCAAAACAAATAAAAACAAATACAGTGAAACCTAAACCATGCAGTTTCTGACAAAGCCCTGGATAACAAATTTAACATTGAATAATCTCGCTCATTTCTGAACCACGCAGTCCGGCTTGACTTCTCTAATTCGTTCTCTAACAGTTAATTAGCACTTGTTCATCACACTTTTCTTGAATTATTCTAAAATTGTGCTATTAAGACAAGAAAATATACAGATTATGCTAGCAGTGCTACTTTTGGAAAAAGGGCAAAAATTATGCTCAATTCCTCAGATTATGCCAAAAATTATGCTAGCACAATCGGCAAGAGCCTAAAGACAACAGGACTGCTGTGGAGTTCGATCAGTGTGAACAGGGATAGAAATGGTCGGCGAGACCATCAGTATCACAAACAGGAAGACGATCCCGTCTCCTGTAGATCTGCTCGCTGTCAGGCCAAATTCATTTTTGAAGATGAGACGAGGAGGAAACTTTGGTCGGTTTTTCCCCGTTAAGGCTCAGATCGTTAGAAGTGTCATTTATCACCACGTCAGCTGTGCGTTTGCGTCATTTTGGGTTGAAGCTGAGCTTTCAGAGGACTGAAGGCTTTTAATGGATGCATAACCAGGTCATGTGGTCGTTACCTCTGATCTTGTGGACGACCAGGTCCACCTTCCCGTAGGTGCCCTTCCCCAGCTCTCGGACCACCTCGTAGTATTTGCCGATGTCCAGTTTCTCCAGGTTCTGAGCGGCGATCAGCTGGAGTTCCTCCAGGATGTCGGAGGCGTGGGAACCGTGCGCCGACGAGTTCATGGTGGCGAACGAGGAGAGAGGAGTCTGGACACGGGTGTTCCTGTGAGAAAGGAAGAACAGTTATCACTTTGCTTTTTCTCAACGCTCTTGGATGAAAAAACTACCAGTACTTGATATCAGACGACCAAACCAGGACAAAACGGACGGGAACAGCTCATGATCAAAGCAGATCTCATGTGTCAAGCACGGTGGAGGTGGTGTTATGGTACGGGCGTTTTACTGAAGACGCAGCTGCTGACAGAAGTAGATTAATTCTGGGGTTAACGGGTTTCACATTCAGACAAACGCTACGAACCGACAGGACTGAGCGTCACAGCGCAGACGGACGAAGACTGAACCTACTGAAGGCTTGGAAATGGAATATTCTACAACGGCCAAGTCAGTCGACTAATCCTGAAGACAAAACTGAAAGTCTGGCAGAGCATCTCCAGGGAGGAAACCCAAGAATCAGGTGACGTCCATTAGCTCCAGACTTCAGGCGGTAACACCAGTAGGGTTTAGGTCCCAAAACAGGAGACCCGACCCGACATCTCTCCGGGCCCCTGAGAAACCGCATCATTCCTGAACTGGACCCTTCTGCTGCTCTAAACCCAGCTGGACGTAGTTCCGGGCCTCTTCGTTCTGAACTAACCGGGGTTGTCTGTCTTCATGAGGCGACTATAAGAGACTTGAAAATGTCCTCTCCAGAAACTGCAGAGGTTCGTCCAGTTGTTTTTATACAGGCTTTATTTTAAAACACATCCAATCATGGCTGCCATCACAGATGCAAATCAACGGCTAAAACAGCCGTTTGAGGTGAGAAGTTGGCGATAAAAACACGCGTTTCGCACCATCAGGAACGCTGACGATCATTTAGTTCAAATATAGAAGCTCAGTGAGGAAGAAACTGAATCAGAAAAGTGTTGTTTGTGCTGCAGCTCGTCAGCAGCTGATTAACGATCGTCCTGCATTGATGAACGTCTAATTCTGACTCCCGGCCTCAGCAGATCTTCCTCCTCCTCGTGTTACGGAGCGAAGCATCTCTGAACGACCGCCGAGGCTTCGCGGCCCTGATGGTGCGGCGGCTTCGTAGCGTCGCTCATTAACGGGGACGAGAGGGTGTCGGAGGAGACGGGAACCCGGCCACATCCTGTTCATCGGGGGGGGGGGGGGGGGGGGGGGGCATCTGCGCCGGGCGGAGACAAGGAAACCAAACGACGACGGGAGAAGCTGCGAGTAACGGTCCTGCTGTTAGCTTGTAAAACATCAGCTGGTGTTTATGAGGTCACGACTCTCACAGTTAAACAGTTTTAAAGTCAGGACAGGAGTGAGACGGGAGCAGCGTCCATGAAAGGCCTTGATGTCTTTGAGGAGTAAAGGATCTCCACAGATGTGAGAAAATGACTGAAATGTTTAAATGTTCCTCAAAGACGGAGAGAGAGATTCACACGTTCGTCCTCCGGCAGTTCAAATTAAAGCAGAACATCATCTAACCTCCTTCAGCGTCCAGGCTGGACGTCCGTGAACAGCTGGACCGTCGTCCATCAACAGCTGGTAGAAACTCGTGGACGACGGAAACACTTCAATATGAAGATAGACTCAAATTACACTTAAACCTGTAGAAAAATAAAATAAAGAAGCCCTATGTTCATGTTGAACAGATGTGACAGATGTGGGATGGACCATCACGTAGTCCTGAGGACGACCACCTCGACTCTACTCGTCTCCGTCCTTTCTGCTGAGCAGCTATTTCACTGTCCTGACTTTACAAATCTGTTCACTCTAAAAGAAATAAGTACGTTGAAACCAGCAGTAAAACGTAATAAGCAGCATCGTCCTGTCTGGGTTCGACTGTATTCAGCAGGAACCATTAACGGCTTTCACGTTTCCAGTAGGGCTGAGCGATTTTAGCGATTCTGCGATATATATCGATATTTTATTTTATTAGAGTATCGATTTTTGATACTTTTTTTGATCGATTGCAAAGTGCAGGAAGAGCCATTAAGTCCTCCAGCCACTAGTGTCGCTGTAGAGCATTTCTAACAAGTTATCCAGAAGCTTCTTTCTCTTCTGGCTACAGCTGAGCCAGTCAGGAGGATGGCGGCGAGTATAAACGCAGCGCCTGCGTGCTTAAAAGTAGATGTGTGGGAGCAGTTCGGGTTTAAAAAGAAAAGGGAAAGTAAAGATTTAGACAAAAGTTTGGCGGTTTGCAAGCTGTGTCACACAAACGTGGAGTACTCTGGAAATACCACCAACCTGTGAACCCACCTGAAACGTCACCACCCGGAGAAGCTAATGCTAACTGAGAGCTAGCCCAAGAAGTTGCGGCTAGCTCCATTTCCTACTTTATTTGTCAGGATTTGAGACCGTATTCAGTGGTGGAAAACGCCGGCTTTAAGGGCTGTGTTACTCTTGCGGCAACGTGTCGCAGTTATGTTGTCGCCGGTATGCCGCAGTTACTTTTGATTTATGCTCAATTATGAAGCGCGTCTCCGCTATGTTATTCCACGCCACAACGGAGAGGGACAATCAGGAACTAGCTAAACTTACTAAACTTATCTCTTGCGTTTTTCCACTTCCTCACCGTCTCGGTCGTATCCAGACCCACATTCATCGCTATCTCCCTCCATGAATTACTAGAATAGATTCTGTCTTTGTAGTGTGGAGAACCAGAATCGTACAGATGTGGGTACTTCCTCATTTCTTCAATGACGCTCTCTTTTCTACGTGGATGTAGAATTGACCAATCAGAGGCCTCCTTTCTTTCCTCTCTGCAACACTGTCTGCGGTCACCTACAATTCAGTTCAATTAATTCAAACAGAGTCATTGGAACACTCACAAGATGTCACCAAAATCACTTTGTCCCGTTAAAATCTTTCAGAAAATGATGTAAATGTATCTTAAGATGAATATTGATATATATCGTATCGCGAGTTGATTATCGTGTATCGTATCGCGAGATTAGTGTATCGCTACAGCCCTAGCTTCCAGTGATGAGGGTCAGATCTGTAACATCTGTCTGATCGTCGTTTGGGTTGCTAGTGCTACCAGCGGGTTTTAAGGTGCCGATGTTTCCCTGCAGCTCACATCGAGCGACTCGCCAGCACTCATTTACGATGGAAACTGTCCGTCAAGCCGCCACGGACCGTCGGCTGACTTCACAGCTGGCAGCAGCTGGCGCCGCACGCTTCTGCCGCTCAGCTGCTCCTGCGTTTAAGACTGTTGACAAGCTCTCAGCCGATGACTGTTTGAACCAGGCCAGACGTCGCCGACGTGAACCACCTCCAGGCGACGGAAGAAGCTTTCACACCTGATCTCACGAGGATGACGCAGACGTTTGAAACCGTAAATGGAGGCGACGCATCACAGATGCTCAGCAGATGCAGTTTGTTCTCAGAGTGGCGGTTCAGCTGCGTCTAAATATATAAATTAAAAAAACTAGAGAAATGAGCTGAAGCTAAAAGGAGCCACCTGGCTGCCCGTCAGCGGTCCAGACACCAGCATCCCTCCCCGAGACCAGGTCGGTCCGGGACGGAGAGAACCGGGCCAGTACAGGAAGAACACCTGCTGGTGGATCAAAGGCACGCGGCCGTTTCATGTTCCCGATTCCTGAGTGTGTTTTAATTCAAATTCAGGCCCTTTTATGTGTCGGCGCAGCTCAGCGTCAAAGTACCCGCGTTAGCGCGACACATGAAAGAGCGGCGCATGCATAAAGAGATGGATCCATTTCACATCAAAGAGGAGGTTTTAAACATCTTCAAAATGCTTCGTTCTTCATGGCCTGAGTGTTTGTGGCGCTGCTTTGTTTTTATCAGAACAGGAGAAATTAAAATGAGCGAAGATGAGCAGAGGGAGCGTAGCCATGACACACATGATGCAGAGAGATTTCAGTTTTGTCTTTCATCATTTGGGGTTTGATGCGTCTAAAGTTACATCTTCTCATTGATGCTTTAAAACAGAACATGATGGCAGTTACTGAGAGTAGGGATGCACGATAACTGTTTTTTAATAACCGATACAGATAACGGATAACTTTCAGCTCCTAATGGCCGATACTGATACCGATAACCGATAACACACACATATACCTAAGATCATTACATCAATACTATGAACAAAATCAAAAATAGTTTTGACTCTTTAAATGAACAGATATTTATTTTTTCCAATGAAAAACTATTGTCAAGCCTCTCAAACATTTTCATAAAGCTATCAAACAAACCTATTTGATATCTCACATTAACTTAAATAAGGTTCATTACTGACTGATATAAAAAATAAAGGCTCCTTGAACTGATGGAAATACATGCATCAAAATTACAAACTGAAAAAGATTAACATTTAAAGGATTTTGGCTTGTGGTTCCATTTAAATTAATACCTTTAATTAAAGTAAATGAGGTTCAGTAGTTTTTATTTTTTAATCTCATGGAAGCTTTAGATGAGAGGAATGAGGGGAGGAGTGACTCCTGCTGGCTTGCGCATGTTAGCATTAGCTTCCGTTAGCGCAATTTCAAAATTCCATGGAAGCTTGTTATAGTGTAGGTGGCCGATCAGGTTTTACGTATTAAAGCTTGTGTTTCCCTCCTCGTAGAATTCACTCGGAGGATTCGTCACAAATAACCACCAAACTATCTTCTTCTGAAACTTTAACGAAGTTCCGCGACGCCATATTTGTTGTGATCAGTACAATGCAGGCTGCATTCAAGGTGTAACGTAAATTCCGACGTTTCCTCGTTTGCTAGTTGTTGTTTCAGCCTTTTCTATTTTTTCTTTTTTTTTGTGTAACATGTGGGAGAATACTGCAAATATCAATTAAAGTCAGCAACTACTAAAATTATGACCGAGTTAACAAGTTGTTTTCTGGCATGTGGGGGTATTCTTGATTTTCCTTATTGAGTATTTGTTTTTCTGATTATGCCGACGTCACTTGAACATAACATTCACTGCTGGTCATTCAAGGCTCAGAGGGAGCGAGGCTCTGCTGTGTTGACAGAAATATATGTGTTATCGGGGCTATTCGTCGTGATATCGGACTTATTGGGATGACGTCATAATTTCCTGTTATCGGCCCGATAGTTATCGTGCACCCCTAACTGAGAGAGCAAAAAAAAGAAGAAAATTTTGCTTAAAAATGAATGAACGCAACTGTCAGGCTGCTCCCTCTCTGCTGTGCTGCAGCCCTCCCAAAGCCCGTGAACTGAAGAGGCACTGATTGGTGCTGGGCCTGAGGGAGACCAGCCAATCAGACTCCAGGACCCATTTCTTTGATCCCCACCCCCACGTTTACCGTCACCACACCGTAAAAGCCACGGCGCTGCGGCATTCCCAGGTGGTTTCTGAATTTGGAACAAGAGACTTGGGCCTGGGACCGGCTTCCGCCCAGTTGGCCCATTGCATTGTGGGATACAGTATGCGAGGTAGACTGGGGCTGCTGCGAAATCGCAGACTACGCAGTAGTATGTAGTATTTGAACGAACTGCGAGAAATACCTGGAACTGAGCTGGAGCTCCAGGAGATGTTTCAGTAGCAACATCTGAAACTAGGATGGACCGTCTTGTTATGTTAGTTGATGTTAGTTAGCTTCATAGGCTAGCCATGAGGTAACTGAAACAGCTGGATTTCGGTAACTAAGAAAAGGTGAATGCCAGGCTTGTAGGTTCTGACTGACATCACAAAAACTTTGTCCAGTTTCCAGCTATATAATCGCCATGACAGTCGTTTTCTCGACTGTGTTCTAGCTACACCTGCTGCTGTCCATGCTACATACTACGGTGCACGGTTCTGAGAACGACCTGGTATCTGAGGACGAACGGTCAGTTGGTAGCAGGAACGTTTATCTGGCCGGTTGTTTTAATGCGGCCTGTTCGGTGAAATCAGTCCACGAGTGTCGTCTCCAGTTCTGAGATCAGCCATCATCTCCTCTACTGCCGTTTCTTTTCTTGCTGCAGACTTCAGCTCCACCGTTCAGACAGATTTTTAAAAGTATTTCTGTTGCCTAACTGCCCAGAGCTCCTTCATTTACTGCTGCCTCGTCTGACTCTTCACTTCCCCAGAACAATCTTGACATGTTTGCAGGCGGCGTGTTTCACGCTCGCCGTCTCTCAGCCAACCTCCTGAGCATAAGCTGTCAGTCATGTGGCCTCACGTTGCCGTGGTATCAGAGAGCGTGGAGACGAAAGACGTTGCAGCCAGCGCTAATTAGGAGCATCTCCAGTTCGCTGTGGCTCTCGGCGCTCGTTCTCGGGGAAACGGTGGCGCAGCTGCTCCCTCGAGCCCGTCAAAGCTCCGGGTTTGTGATGCCGCCTCACCGTCGCTCTCCTCAGACAAATGCTCGGTTTTAAACAACACACAGGTGAGATATTACACCTGATAATGTTACCTGTCTACTGTGCAACACACTGTACGTGAACAGATGCAAGCAGAGTCAGGCTCCAGGTGGGACCCGAGGCTCCTCCCCCTTTTCCCTCAGACACAACAGGTGTCCTTCCTGCAGAACGACGGCTAAAAAGCTGTTTAACCGTCAAAAGTAGCAGTTTTACGTCAAAAAGTTTTCATTTTGCAATAGTTGAGGTTTTCCAACAAAAATGTGCAGTTTTGAAAAAGTCCTGGTTTTTTTTTTTTTTTTTTTTTTTTTTTTTTTTTAACCAAAACTTGGAAACTTTGGACAAGAAGTCGCAATTTAGTAAATTTTCTGCTTTTTTTCTAGAAATGTTAGAAATTGTTAGAAGTAAAAAAAAGATCATTTTGTGAAATTTAAAATTTTATAACAAAACATTTGCTTTTTAAAACTAGAAGCTGTGATAGTATGAAATCCATCTCTTTTTTTTTTATTTAAACAAAAAAAAATCTTGATTTTAGGACAAAGTTGCAGTTATACAGAATTTACTATTTTATGACAAAGTTGTATTTTAATGTCAAAAAAGGTACAAAGTTAAAAAGCCCAGATTTAGCTAAATTTGTGACTTTATGGAAAAATTTGATTAGTTGCAAAAGTTGCGGTTTTACAATGAAAAATTTACAATCTTGTAAAATTCTGAATTTTACAGGATATTACAAGTCAGAATTTATTGTTTTGTATGCAGTATTTTTATGATTTTAAAGTAATGATTTTACAATGACAAAACTGATTTTACAACAAAAGGTTTTTGGTAAAAAAGTAGTAATTTTTGTAAAATTTGTGATTTTTATGACACAAAACTGAGTTGATGTCGTGACATCATGGTTTTTTTCAAAATTTAAGCTTTTATAAATAAATTTGATTTTTATGACTAAAGTGATATTGGCAAACTTGCAATTCTATGTCAAAACGTTGAGATTTTTGAAAAGTCAATTTTACAACAAAAATTTTAAGTCGCCATTTTGCTCAAATTGCAATTTTATAAGTCTTGATTTTACAACAAATTGTTGGTAACTTGTCAAAAGTCACAATTTTGTAAATTTTGTTATTTTTATGATGAAAACTCTCGACTGTGAAATTTGATGACCAAAATTAGCTTTAAGTTGCAATGCTGCAAAAAAAAGCCTTTTTTAATAAACATTTTTGATTTTAGGACAGATTTCTAATTTTATGTCAAAAGGTTTTGACATTCTGCCACAGAAGTTATTAATATGAAGTTGGGATTTTACGACAATGACAAATATATATATTTTAACTGAGCATGCTCATGTGATGGGTACCGCGAGTCTTTGTTAATGCTGATTTGTTTTTAATGGTTCCTTCCTTTGAATGCTTCAAGTTCTCAGGTGATCTTCTTGATGGACATCACTGCTGTTTCTGCTTTGAAGGTCCATGAAACATACGAGACACTTGGAGATATAACACATTGTTGTCAAAGTCAAAAATGCCACGTATCTGCTCAAACACATTCTTGGACTCAAAAAGGTGTCCCACAAGGCTCACGTCTGGGTCCTCTACTATTTGGAAATGCAAAGCCGAGCCACATCATTTCCACCTCAGACAGTCGATGTGAACACCACCAGTCACGCCACTGTGATGAGTGCTGTCCAACGAAACGTTGCGTGACCAAAACGGCTAAAGAACTCTGCCACAGCATGAGAACTGTTCAAGGGAAAAAAAAAAAAACTGGACAAACAAACAGTTGCAGACACTCCTAGACGGGCATGCAGGAAATGTCCGTGTCATAAATGGCTTTGACCTCAAATTAAAAACACGTCGTGTTAGAAGTCTTGACATAAAGAATAGGAAAACTGTAGGAGCCCGAGTGACTGGTTCTGGCCGTCTTCTCTTCAAACAGCCTCATTCTCCAGCGAGCTTCAGCTACTGCAACGCCATCCTGCCAAGAAGTCAGTAAATCAATTCCCGCTCACACAGAGCGAGACCGCTGGAGTTTTAACGGGACCAAAGAAAATGGATCGCACCGCCGACGCTGTCAGGTCCCTGCAGCGACACAGTTTCCTGATGGATTTCGAGCTCACGGTGCAAGAAGCAGATCTATCGGCGGCCTTTGACTGCCGCTGCAGAGAGACGCCGCTGAACTCACCCCAACTGAGACGCTGCAGCGTTTCAAGTCTGAGGACGACGTCAGCAGAGCTCTGATCACGTTCAGTTAGATGTTCATACCGCACGTGACATTAACAGACTCCCCCCCGCTCGCTGCTGGAAAAAAAAAAAAAAAAAACCTTCATCAGCCACCTCTCGTTTATGTTCAGGCTTGTAAAACATTGGCACCTCATAAGTCAATAGAGATGATCAATCAACATGTCACTCAGCTGGAAAAACGCTGCTACTTGGAAACAGATCTGAGGCTTCTAAATCCTCCGGAGAGTTCCAGAAACAGTTTCATCCTGTTGGACTAGACTTCACGTGTTAAAAACGGTAAAAACCAGCAATAATAAATGATCATAAAAGGACTAAGGAACAGTTTAATGCCGACTGCAGATGTATAGAAAGAACTGGACTGTGACATCACCCAGAGGCCTCTGTCTGCTCGTACTGCAGACCACCATGCTGGAAATGGCCAGAACCAGCAGGTCTGGAAGCCAGATGGACCACGTCCACCTGAGTCCAGTTGTCTTGGGTTAGCTGTGTAACCATCCCAACGTCCAGTTTGAAGCCAACCCGGTTCAAAGAAAAGTTGCAGTTCCCACACCGACCGCCGGGATCCTGCAGTTCCACCGCCGACCGCCGGGATCCTGCAGTTCCCCCACCGCCGACCGCCGGGCTCCTGCAGTTCCCCCACCGACCGCCGGGCTCCAACAGTGAGTCAAGTCTCCATCTACCTCCATGCATGTGTTGTCTTGAGTTCTGAGCTGTGAATAAAGACCTAAAAGAGCCTCATATCGCATTTCAAAGATATTATGGCTCGTTAACGGTACTAAGAGACCCCTGCGACTGGTTTTAGGGTTGGCCTGGAAACATTTGAGGGTTCAGCTTAGTTCAATTCAACTTTATTTGTACAGCGTCTATTAAAATACGACTTGTCTTTTTCAGAGACCCAGATCTTGACCCCGAGCACATATTGTTAGACACAAGTAATGTGATTAACCCTTTAAGCGCCAAAATCGCAATATTGCAACAAGCAACATTGCTGAATAAAACAGGCTGTATCTATAAATGTGAAGCCAAATCTTGTTATTACTTTTCACCAGGAGATGGCGGACATGTGCGCCTGTAATCTGAGAACCATTTTTGGTGGTGGCGCTATTCAAAGTTTTAGCGTGAAATGAGTTTGAAAAACACCCTTAGAGCCTTTTGAAACCTTGATATCAAAATTGAAAATTTTCCAATATGGCCGCCACCTTGTGACGTCATAATATGCAAATTAGATGAATAATTTAACTCCCATCACAGACTTTGAGTCATACTGAACAATTTTCTCATCGACAGTGTATCTTCATCTTGAACTGCTTTCAAGTTAGAGCCTTTTGAAATCTTGATATCAAAATTGTATATTTTCTTGAAAAAACCCCGGCGCCTAAAGGGTTAAATCTTAAGTGAAGAAACAACGCAGCTGGAGTCTCCAGCTCATCAGCTTCTAGCTCTTCATCAGTTCGGGCCTCCGGTCCAAATCTCTGATCATCCTGGGAATCTAAGTTGACGAAGGCCTGGAAAATGCAGCAGGCTTCAAAGTTACTCCTCAGAAAACCTGTTGGTGACGTCACAGACGCTTCATCCAGTTCTTCTCATACAGTTCATGGACGTGAACGATGACGGAACCAGCAGCCTCAGTTTTACACTGAACTCACAAAGAGGTTTGTCAAAAACTGAGAAGAGGCAGCCATCACCATGGAGACGGGTTACTGGGTCAACTGGTTATTTACCGTTTTGACTCAATCTGCATTCACCGACTACTGGGCCGGTCCAGCGCGGCAGCTGTGCAGAGACGGTTTAACCTCCATCAACCCCGCAGGACAGATGTGCACCAGGGACGGTTGCTACGTTAACGGTGTCGCGCCGCCGTCATCACGAACCACTGAAAACCGGCGCGCACGTGACTCTCAGCCGCCGGGTCAGACGGCAGACGGGGACGTCGGATCCGGTTCAGACGGCTGCAGGTTTATCACCACAGTATGAACACGACCCTTTAAAATAAAAAAAAAAATCAGGGTCAGTGGCTCAACAGAACCGGGATTTGGGTCACGTCGCCAGACCGTCTAATTAGAGCAAAAGTGAATCCAAAGATCACGAGGGCGCTCTGGACCGTTCAGGTGTGTAATAACACAGTGCCAAGAGGGAAGACATCAGCAGAGAAGCAACTGTTACTGCAAATCAATCTTTACGGAATCCATGATAAATAATTTGCAACTTCTGCGACTTAAACCGAAGAAGCAGTGAAATAAGAGCTCAAAATCTATTTATTGATCGATTGAAATGCCAGTCGACAGCTGTGGACAGGTTGATAGATGATTGATCCGCTACAAGTTACTGCTGCTGAAGCTGAATCTACGTCTGAATCCTGCAGTTAGACTGAAATGTCATCGTTTTATGTGTCAGCGGTCGCCAGCTGCGTGAGCAGAGTTCAGTGAACCGTCTGAACCGGCGACGCCGACCGAGATTCACGTCTCTTCAGCAAATTACCACCAGGTAAGGCTCAAAACCCGAAGCTGCAAAGTCGGATGAAAAGGCGCCGCGTCCTCTGGTGATGGACTCAGATGGTCTACTGGTCCATCTGGATCAAAACCATGAATGTTCTCCAGCTGGTTTCACAGCTGCTCCTCTCCTCATCAGCAGAAAACGTTTGTTTAGCCGCTACAACCTGCTGGACCAGATGTTGACGCATCGACTCAAGACGTCACCTGAAGATGTGAAGACGTCATCCATCTGGCAGATGAGCAGATTAAAAAACGGTTCAGCTTGTGTGAAAATACAGATTCCTGGTGAAAAATGAGCAGGATGCAACCAAGATCTGTGAAACATTAATGGCCTGGAGGAGAGACGTCAGCCGTCCAATACGAATAAGAACTGAATAAAGACATTTTTAGAACAAAAGACACTTCAGCAGAACTGGAATAGAAGAACAGATGTTGACTGATAATCATTGACAACACATTGGCCACCGTTACATGATGTTTTTTAATTCAGAAATAATTATTCCGAATTAAATAATTCATAATTAAACTATTTTCCTTCTAGTTTACATAGAAATAGTAATTCCGAATTGAGGTTTACATGGAAAACACGTTTGATCGGCTTCATCCAATTCCTCTTAAGGTCTGAGGGTTGGGAAGGGTTCTGATTGGATAGGGGGTTGTACGTCTTTACGTATTTACGTCTACCGGAAGAAAACAAACTTAATTGATTAGCAACAACATGGAGGACGACATTATTAGCACCCTTTTTGGATTTGTTTTGATTTTATTTTTGAAGCAACAAGCCCAGCGCGGAATATAAGCGTCATAGCAACAGATGGAGAAGGGAGCTAGCATGCGCAGAAAGACCGGAATTAATTTAAAGCGGAATGAGTGTTTACATGACCGTGGAATTATTCTATTCAGATTTAAAATCAGAATGAACCAGCCACTTACTTCGGAATTAAGGTTAATTCGGAAATGACATTTTCTTTCAGAATTAGGTGTTTACATGGTAACTTTTAATCATTTTAAATTGGATTTAATTTTAATTCTGAATTAAAGTGGAATTAAACTTCCCATGTAAACGCACTGATTGAAAAAAGAACTTATCTCTTATACAATAAAAATAAAATCCTAGAGGGGAAGCTTCTAAAATGGGGCCCAGTACAGAAGCTTGAGGTGCCCCATAACTAACTGGGGCCACAGCTGAGGAGCCCTGGGAGCAGGTGAGGGTTGAACCTCCAGGGACATTGACTTTACGGCAAAACATCGAGTCACAAAGCTGCGATTTTAACGACAAAACGTCTTGATTACAGAACATAAAGACGCCGTTAGAAGAAACTCACAGTTTGACGAATCATAATTTTAGGTCAAAAAAGTCACATTTTTTTTGCAAAATTTTGCCGTTTTACCCAAAAAGATTCTTGATTTTTGTTGTGATTTTTGCCAAAGTTGTATCAATAATTATAAAGCAATATTAATCAGCATCCCAGGTTAGCATCAGCTAGGCCCGCCAAGCTAAAACTGTGATTGACAGGTGGGCGTATTCTAGCGTTTCTCTTCAGAAACCTGCGTGTGACGCCACATTTTTTTGTCCAGTTCTTGTTATAAAGTCTATGCTTTAAAACCTAAATAGGGGAACCTAAATCTGTATTTTTCATCTTTTTTTCTGTTGTCATTCCCAACCCGCCGGTTCGGTCCAGTCACCGACCGTGTGAAGTTCGCCTCCGGTCCACTGACGCGGAACTAACCCGCGGAGATTATTTCCGTCCCGCCAGCAGCTCTTTCTGCTGGAAATGTTTGTAGAAGTCAGTCAGCCCCTCGCCGCCGCTGCAGACGCGCCTCCCCGCGCGCTCGGTCCCGCGCCGCCGGCTCTCCCGCGGCGATCACGGGGCGGTGGAGCACATCAAAGCAGCCGCCTCCAACCGGCTCGGCGCGCGGCGTCTGCGAGCTCAGAGGCTTCACGCCTGGACGCTCCCCGCTCCGGTAGGGGACGTTTCCCGCTTTGTCTGCTGTCATCACTCTTTCCGCCTCTCTGGCGCTCGTGCGGATCAATCATTTCTCCAGAACGACCGCCTCAAATTTAAAGTCTAAAAACATGATAATTAAAGTGTCTCAGCCTCGACTTCCTGCAGAAACGTCTCAGTTTGAGTCTCCGGCCTCTAAAAAGAAACAAAAACGCCGCTGGTTCGTTTATTTTAATTCATTTTTTTCTCTCCAGCTGTGGACTCAGCAGTCACGTGACGTCCTGTTAGAGCACGAGCTCATCATCATCTATGGAGATGAAAGTCAAAGTCTCAAAAACGACTTTATTCACATCGGCCTGATTTTGCATATTTTCCAGGACAGCTATGTGCAAACGTTGTTCCCGCCCTTTGAGGAGTCTGTTAACACACTACCAAGAGGGAAAGACATCAGCAGTGGTCTTAGAGAAGCGACTGCTGCTGTACGTCAGTCTAGAACGAGTTATAAGAACATTCCCAACCAATTTAGAGTTTAACCCCTTACTACTCCTGTATAATTAGCCTAAAACGCCTATCCAAGGCAAACCCAAAGTAAACTGAAAGCTCTTGAACCATTTGTAGCACATGGATGGTTTTGGTCTCATGTGACTTATTAGCTGGAAAACACAATGGGACCACAGCATGAAGCCTTAGCTAGTGCAAGTCAAATTTGATAACAATACCACAAAAAATGAATATTTTACACATGTTTTTGTAAGAGTATGTCTAGGCATTTCCAAAAATGTCCATTTGGAGACTCCAAAAGGACACTTGGGTAACCATGGCCACATACCGAGGATAAGAGTCATAACTAACTTTTACAACACAGCAAACATAGCAAACTATTCACATATTTACACACATTTACAATTATAACCAATTACAGGTTATTTGCAGCATTTTTTATATAAACGAGCCACACAGCAATTGACCACTGACGCACGCTTGATTCACGTAATTAATTTCCAGTTACGCAGGTACTTCCTGGTTGTGACTTTGTCTCCGCCTCCTGAAGCGAAACATCGCCGTGTTCAGAATTTCATTGGCTATACAATGCGCCAGTCATCAGCACGATTGGCCTCCCTTTCAACGCTGGCCCTCATTGGCTGTTGTAGGCTGTGGACAGGACAGGGACGCTGCTATATGGACGTATGAGGTGTCAATCTAAAGGTCAGCTGACACCCTCCATTTTAAAACCAAAGAATCCATTATGATCCACGCAAACGGCGAGTCACAACGAACAAAGCCCGGAAGTTCGACCACCGACTGGCAAATTTTTAAATGATGCAGCGGCTGTTTGTGGATATTTACTGGTATAATAATAAATTTTGGACTAAATACTTTACTGGATTGGATCAACTGGACCTTTGTGAATGTAACCAGACCATTTTTGTGGGAATATTTTTGATCAGATGAGTTTTATAAGGCTTATAAAGGTGAGTTGCGTCGATTTCGTAACTATTTCTTTGTTTGTTTGTGGTGTGACGCAGGTGTTGATTGTACCTGCCGTTATGATTTTACCCTGAAATGGTTTAGATCGATTGAATCACAAGAATCTGAGCTTTCCAAAGATATGTCGCATGACTACCTCACGTAACATATGAGCTGTGTAAATTACGGTTTCGTTATGGAAATTATGGACCGACGGCCCGCGGGAATGTTAACGGGTTCACTTTCTTTAGCAAGAAAGATTGTTCTGAAGTGGAGAATCAGTCTTCTCAGGGACAGACGTAGTCAGACTTCAGAGCAACATCTGACATCCTGCAGGCCTCACTGCGCACACGTGAAACGACACGGTTAATCAACCACGTTCAGGGAAAACCTCAGACCCACTGTCATGCACGGAGGAGGCGGAGTCATGATTTGGGCTTTTTAAACTAAAACAAACCCCGGACACAGAACCTGGAGCGGTCAAACAGGAAATAACGGGACGACAATCCCCAGAAAACACTGCAGCCGATCAAGGTTCTGGGACGTTCTAGTCCGAGTCCAGACCTCAGCCTGGTTGAAACGCTGCTGTGGGACCTTCAGAGAGACGGGAACACCTGGATGCAACTCCGTAAAGAAGAAGAATGGACCAGAACTCCTCCAGAACCATGAGAGACGCCGATGAAGTCGGACGGGAAACAACAGCCTCCAGCTTTGCAGCTGACGGTGGATCTAGAAGGATCTAGAAGGATCTAGAAGGATCTAGAAGGATCTGGAAGCTGCTGAATCAGCTTTACTTGGTATGGACCAGATGATTTTTATTTTTTTTGCCTCATATTTGTTAAATAAGCAGTGAAACAGTGAAAAAGTTCTGTTGTTTATTTGAGGCTGAACAGTCAGATGATTTTATTAAGTTTTTACAAAAATACATTAAAGGAGGAACGAACCTCTAAACTGTTTAGCTTCTAAATATCTCTCACTTTAATTACAGTTCGTGTCCAGAGCAGAAAGGTGACGGGATGAAGAATAAAACTGTCCAGGTGAACTTGTTCAGTTTTATCTGTTTAAAGACTTTAAAGATTTTCTTCAGACTGAATTTCAAATCTCAAGCAGAAATGGTGACTTCACATTTGACTGCATTAGATTAAAAATTTGAGGATTTTCTTTGGAAAATATAATTTTTAAAAAAGTTTTTTGGGTTTTCTGGACTTAAGTCAAAAGAAAACATTTAAGGACAAAAAAAAACTACTGACATACATGTCCATCACATTTTAAAGTTACAAATATCATTTTTATCTGCATGTTCTAGATTTTCTGAGCTTTTTCAGTCAAAAATAGGACAAAAAAAAAAAAACAGCTGCTGACATATAACATGCTCATGGGGTAATCAATCAATCAATCAATCAATCAATCAATCAATCAATCAATCAATCAATCAGCCAATACCTTCACGCGCGTCACTGGACCCTCGTGGGTACCAGACAGCACAAAGACCCGAACTGGGCTCAGATGCGCAGACACAAAAGCATGCGCTGCGTGCGCGTGAACGAAAACAGGTGTAGCAGTGCAGGCTGAGCGGGAAGCGACCGGACCCGGTAGCATTACCGGAGCCGCCGGCTGGACCCGGTAGCACTACCGGAGCCGCCGGCGTCTCAGACCGGACACAATGGCTGCACGTCGGCTCCATTGTTCTGCTCGAGCGCGTCTGGAGCGAAAGAATGTGTCATCACATTTAAATCTGCGTTTGGTGGGAAAATAAATAAAATAAATAAATGAAAACCAAAAAGCTGTAAACACAGAATCAGCGTAGCGGTTCACAGCAGAACCGGAGCTGCGGAGCCATAAAATCACACCTGGAGGTTCGACCAGCAGTTAGTTGGTTTCACTGGCAACACTGGACTTGTGTTCCTACCTCTGGTTCCGCTCCCCCTGGTTCTGGTCCCTCTGGTCCTGCTCCTCTGGGTCTGGACCCTCTGGTTCTGGTCCCCCTCTCGCCGGGATAAGCTCCGACCTCAGCGGCGTCTGTTCCGGAGCGAAGCCGCGGAGCTGCAGTCCTCAGCGGGCAGCCCTCTGTCTCCACCACCGCGCCTCTCCGGAACGTCTCTGTCTGCCCGCAGCCGCTGTTCTATTGTCCCCCCGAAGCCCCGCCCACCACCTCCACCGGCCAATCAGAGCGCAGAGGGGGGCGGTGCCCCCTGTGAGAGCGTGACACCTTCAAGGACCGTAGAAATTTACGCTTTCCAACCAATACGTGATCGCGAGCGCTTGAACGGGGTCATCACACGTCTAGATCAGGATCCGGGGCGGGTTCCGGGTTTCTGGGCCAGATTTATTTTTTAAAAAGTAGAGTTTAAAACCTTTGAGATGATCTGTGGAAACGCTTTAATCTGTTACACTAAAACTGAACACATTTGTGGCATTTAAATAAAAAAGTAATAATAAAAAAAAAACGGTGGCAGGGAAAGATAAAAAAAAGAAAAAAAAAAGAATATCTGGCTTCATGCACTTACAAGTTTTTTAATTAATTGTTAAAAGAGAAAACTGGGAACTTTGGTCTTGAACTTAAATTTTCAAGAAATTTTTAATTTGTTATAGAATAGAACTTTATTAATCCCACACCGGGGAAATTCACTTGTTACAGCAGCAAGTTGGACAGATGAAAAGTAAAAAAAATAAAATGAAATAAAATAAAAATTGCACAGGGTTTCTAGTAAGTACTACTAAATAGACAAAATAAGTAATAATAATAAATAATGTATATATAGCTCTCAAAAAAGATACAAAAATTAACTCATTGTTAGAAAATAAGCTATATATACAGGAGTGTTTGCAATATCTACAATATCTACACATATATGAACATTTCGCCTATTGATAGATATGAGATTTTACAGTGGAGTCTAATAATAAATTAATGTGGCTTAGATGAAGAAAGTGTAAACATAAAAATATTACATGATTTATGTTATTTATTTGACACAAATTTCTGCTGAAAGCAGACACCATGTCAGTAGTAGATTTGAGGATTTATTTTTATATTAAAAAAAAAAACGTTTTGACTTTATAAACTTGAATTTTCAAAAAATAAATATCTTCATACACTGAGATTTGCAGCAAAAATTTTCACTTCAAATGACATGTTTTTTAACCAATATTTTGACTCTATACTTGAATTTAAGGAAACAACTCAGAATTGCTGACTTTAGAAAATTATTTAGAAAATTACTTCTTTAGCATGAAAGATAACTGCCCAGCAGAGATGGAAGCACTCCATGAAAAAATAAAATACAATTTTGGATTTTATTAACTCAGTTTTTATAGAAAAAAAAGCTAATTTATGACTTTATAGACTTATAAATTTGAAGCAAAACACTTACAATTTTGCATAAAATTCCATGTTTAAAAAAACCTTCAAAATCTTAATAAACTTAAATTTTCTAGGAAGAAAAAAACGTGAATTTCTGACTTCGGACACATTTGCAACTGAAAACCAACGTCAGGAGTAATTGTAGTAAAATAACTACATGGAGGGATGGCAGTAAAATTCCATGTTTTTAAAAAATGATGGTAGATCAGAGTCATTTGATAAAAAAAAATAACTGCAGCAGGGAGCAGGTTACAGTCCTGTGTAAAAAATAAAAATAAGAAAAGCTCAAAATTCTTAACTGTACACATTTAAACATCTGCAGGGAAAAACCTCAGATATTTAGGTTTCTGGGGGCCGATGAGAGATTCTGGTGTCTCCTTGTTCTGGAAAGCTCAAGTGTGATGAAGACTTCAAACCTTTTTAATCTTAACCATCTCCAGAGTTTCCAGAGGAAGAGAAGATATCCAGCTGTGGATGTCAGAGGTCAGAGGACCTGGACAGACTGGTTTGAGGTGATGGAGGTCTGCAGAACAAAGTGGACCAACATCTCTGAGGAACGTGAGTTAATGTTTACGTCTGTATCTACAAACTGACACATTTACCAGCTCATTCTGACTTTGATGGCAGCAACACGTCATTAAAAACCTGGAACAGGGTGATGCTCACAGCTGTCTACCTCTTCTCTGAACATCTGTCTAGGAAGACCAGTTTTTGAGTTTTAGGAGAGGGGTGTTGTCTCATTCTTGTCCTTTTTTGGACTTCAGCGTCCACCGTCATAATAAAGAGCTGAATTACCTGTAAAAGGAACATATTTTTAACCTCACAGTTTTAAATGGCACGGTCCCTAAGGTTTGGAAGGTCGCTCACGTATCACCGTTACATAAAGGTGTTGGAACAGACAACTGTAATAATTACAGATCTATTTCTAAATTATCATGTTTAGCAAAAATATTGGAATCTTTTGTCAACACGCAGCTAAAATAATTCCTCTCAACACATGACATTCTCAGTAGGGAAAGACACAGCACTACTACTGCTGTAACTCTTGTTTTAAGCTTTACAGCTTTACACAAGAAAAAACACTGTGCAGCTCTTTTTATCGATCTTTCCAAAGCATTTGATACAGCATTTGATATGTTGCTCTTAAAAAGACTTCAGAGTCTTGGATTTGATGATTTATCTTTTAAATGGTTTAAGAGTTACCTTAGCGACAGGCAGCAGTGTGTTGCTATTGGTGATGTTAAAGGTGTGCCACAAGGCTCAATTTTAGGGCCCATTCTGTTCTCGATTTACATCAATGATTTTACCTCAGCTGTCACTGGGTGTAATATTCATCTCTATGCAGATGACACCGTTTTGTTTTGTATTGCCAATGATGCACACTCAGCCATAAGTTCCCTCCAACGCTGCTTTTCTGATCTCCAAGTTGCACTCAATAATCATAAACTGGTCCTCAATGCAGGCAAAACTAAATTCATGTTGTTCACCAGATCAAAAAATAGTATACACGATGATCTCATCATTTATGGTACAAATATTGAAAGGGTCACTGAATACAAGTACCTTGGTATCTGGTTAGATGATAAATTAACCTTTAAACATCATGTTTCTAAGCTGATGACGTCTTTAAGAAATAAAATTGGTTTCTTTTATAGAAACAGGCTCTCCTTTCCGCCACATTGCAGGAAGATGCTTGTTGAGGCAACTTTTTTATCAGTGTTGGACTACGGTGATATTTTGTACATGCATGCCTCTGGACTTTGTTTATTACTCTGCATTAAGATTCATCACTGGAGACAGCTATGACATCATCACTGTGACTTATATTCTAATATTTGGTGGCCCTCTCTTGCTGTAAGACGTGAAAGACACTGGATTTTATTTATTTATAAAGCTCTTATTGGTCTTTTACCTCCTTACATCAGTTCCATGCTTTCTTTTAATGAGGGCTCTTATCAAACTCGGTCTCGTGATTGGATTACGTTGCAGGTGCCAGATGTTTTTACTGAACTTGGAAAATCCAGTTTTTCGTATTGTGCACCTGCAGAACTATTTAAAGCTTTCATCATTTTTATCCATCTTTAACTGTATCACATTTTACTTCCAGCTGTTCCTGTTTTACCTGATTATTGTTTTTACATTTTAACTAAATTTAAATGTAATTTTGATTGTTCATGTTTTTATTTATTTTTTTTTACATTTTAATTGTAATTTTATTGTGTTTTTTTAAAGGAGCCGTTTGTAAGATTATGGCCAAAACTGGTACTGCAGTCACTTTCAAATTACTGTTGAGCGGCGTGTACCCTCCCCCTCCTCCCCGACCAGAGGTTGCCAGGTCGGCTGCAGAATGCAGCAGGAACGTAGGCTGCCATGGCAAGCGACGAGTCCTACACAGTAAGTTTATTTTCTGTTAATTATATTTAATGCTTTATGAAAGATCTTTTCTTTCTTTGATCTTTCGTAACTAGAGGAAATATTTTCCCGTTGAGGCGTTTCGTAACCTGAAAGTTTCGTATGTAGAGGCGTTCGTAAGTAGAGGTACCACTGTTACCTTGTCCAAGTAAATTAGCGTTAGCCAAACATTTAGCTATGAATCTTACCTGTCCAGGAGAAAATCAGCAACGTTGGCGTATGTCTTCAAATTCTTCTCCGCTTTCAGCCGTCTCCATCTATCAAAAGCATCTCCTATACAAATCCTTGTTTTATTTCGGACCTTGTCACGACGTAACTCGAGGTCTTTTAGGTTTTGGAAAGCTAGACATGTTTTCATCCAACACGTTCGTAGCGGCTGCTGCGATAATTAGAGCCGAACTGGCAACCCGGATGTAGAAACACTACTGACTTGGTGATTGGGAGATAGGTGGAGGGTGGCGCTTCAGGCCAAAACAAAAAATGACAACATCAACATCAGTTGAGGGCTGCAACTCCTCTTTTTAAACGGGAATATCCTGGCTTGAGTGCTGTTGTCAGTGACATAAGTATTTGAAATGAACATGATTTTTAAATGTCTGTTGACATATCGGGGTCATTTTATGATTCGTTTTATTAGATCTCTTACATACGGCTCCTTTAATTCTTGTCACTTTTATGTACGTTTCTCTTTGGCTTTGGTGTCTAAGCGCCCTTATTTTTGTTTTTGTTGTTTCACTCGGCTGCATTGTAAATGAGGTCTCTACCTCAATGTGTCTCCGAGTTTAAATAAAGGTAATAATAATCAGAAACCACCTTCAGGTTTGACATATTTAGTTTAAAGGTTGTTTTAAAAGCTGCATCTGTGTGATTTCAGCTCTGATGGACGAGCGGTTTGTCCTCTGGACCGAGGTGCTACTTCGCCCTTGTTTACGGATCTCTAGTAGCTTCCTGTTGACGTCTGAGCATCTCGTCTTGAAGCGATGACTCCGGTGTCCTCGGACAGATCTGTCCTCCGTCTCCGTCTCTCTGATTTACGGTGTTGTCGGCTGGTCAGTCTCATCCCTGAAACTTGAGAGGACCCCTTTGTCCCGGACAGCGTAAGCTCCTTGGAGAGGCCTTCAGACATACAGATCAAACTCGTTCGTCTCTCCGTCCGTCTCCTCTGACAGCGTTTCCTGCAGATATGCTGTGGTGACACCAGCGATGAGTCAGTCTGGCTTCCTGTCCTGAATGAGGAGGCCGTCGCAGGTGAGGACACCCCGGGAACAACTAACGGACAGTAGGTTAACGCTGCTTTCATTGTCTGTGACTCACCGACACTCTTTTCTACCTGTACTCGAGTACACGCAGTAATGGGAGTAACTAGAGCAGCAGTAGAGCTGCATAGACGGTATGAGAAGACTGGACAAACCCACCTGTGACATCACCTCAGTCAGTTACTCATTAGATTTTGTTTAAAAAGTCCCAACTTTTTTTTTTCACGGGAGAGCGTCTCACGTATTAAAACTACAACCGTTGCAAGATTGTGAGTTTTTTTTTTTTTAAATAAAACCGGAGCTTTGTTCTGCTAAAAATCACAGCTTCTTTACACGGGCATCGACTAGGTTTGGGAATCGAGAACACGTTCCTGTAGAGAACCGGTTCCGTGTGTTTCAATTCCATGGAATCGTTTGGCAGTTTATCCAGCGATTCTCTTATCGATTCCAACCAGCACGAATCTCACGTAATTTACGCAAGTTACGCACAGTCAGTTCCAGAAAGCACTTACGTGATTAAGTTACGTCGGTTTAGCACGTTAGCATTGCAGTTGTAAACAACAATGGCGCCCACCAGGTTCAAACGCTCCAAAGTTTGGCTTCACTTCACCAAAGAAAGATGGCAACAAGGCAGCTAGCAGTCATTGTAAAGTGGAGATAACAGCGTCGGGAGGGAACACGGCTAGCATGCAGAAACATTTGCGCACGCAACATGTGATAACGAGTGTCGTGTTTTTGACGCTTCGGACTGATGGATCTCAACCCAGCGGCAGTAGCCAAGCTAAGATCACCTCTGGTAACTCTGGTATGTAGCTATCCCGCTGCCTATGTGCTTCTTTGTAAAACACGCTATAACATTAGCGCTATGCTATTAAACGAATGCCTTCTGCATTACATTTAGAAGATGACCGTGACGAGAGAGAGAGTCTGACTCGCTCCTGCTCACTACCTACCTCCAAAAAGATCACGTATCCTTCCTAAAAAAGCAGACATGCTTATTTTTCTTCGAAAGAATTAATTCTTCATAGTATTTGCAGATTTGTACGAAAAATCTGTTAGTAAAATGTTCCACATTCTTGTGTATTTGCACAGTTACATATTACAATAGTTAACATGTTATCTTTGGGCCTCTTTTGACCTCGCTGTTGAGTTTGTAAGGTCGTGACTTCTAAGTAAAAAAAACGATGCTAATAAAACTGTTTGTTCTCCCTTTTCCCCAAATTAGAATCGATAAGAAAATCGATAAAGAATCGAATCGTTAAACGGTATCGATAATGGAATCGGAATCAGAAAAATCTTATCAATTCCCATCCCTAGCATTGACCGTCTCAGGTTTTTCCCGCGGCGGGTCTGAATCAGGTAATGAGCGGGCTGCTGGTCTGCTGGATCCTCTGGGAGGACGTAGCCGCCGCCGCTCGTCACGTGCAGCGCGAGCTAGCGCGTGGGTGTGCCAGCAGGTGCATCCGGCCTCGGCGGCTCTGGACGGCGTTTTAGCAGAGAAGTGCAGCTTTAGAGCCCCGGGAGGGATTTGTGCCCCACATTTGTCCTCGTTCACTCCGGCCTCGTTTATCACCAGACAAAACGTGAGAAAAAAAAACACACAGAACAGCTGGGACTCCTTCAATCAAGGTTACAGCGGCAATCTCCCAGAATGCCACGTTGCGAACATGAATCCCCCTCCCCTCCCCCCACCGGCTGACCTCCAGCGGTTTTAATCTCAGCTGCAGTCGGCTGCGGGGGGGCTGCTAACAGGCCGTCTGGAGGAGCTTTCCCTCAGATAACCAGACTGTTTTCCAGCTTGATGACAATCAAACGCCGTCGGGCCGAAGTGGAGCCAGAAATCAGGTGGACGGATGAACGAGCACCGTAAACGTTGCTTTAGCATGAAACATGGGGACGACTGTGGCAGATTCATCCATCTGTTATCAGGACTTATTTTAAACCAGACTCATTTTCACTGAGGGCCACATCAGCATCATGGTGGCCCTCGAAGGGCCAGACTGACAACATGAATGTAACAAAATGGAATGAAAATCAAAATAAATTAAAGTGAACCTTACTATATTGTTAAATAACTGTTTCTATATTCATTATGTATTAAAGTTTCAAATATCTAAGTCATTATTATATTAAACTCAATGTTTGTGGTTGTAAAGTCACTGAGAGTATCCATTACCTTGGTTTCAGAGCGGAAGCGATTCTTTATTTTTCTTGGAGGCTAAATTTAGCATACTTAGCTCCATGTTTGTTGTCAAAATGCCAACGTAGATTAAACTCTTTCACAACTGACACCCGCCTCACCCTTGAGGTACAAACTTGTAATTGTTTTCCCGTCGTTCATGACTCTGCCTTCCTTGTGCATCAATTTCTCTTTTCTTGGACATGTTGGGGTTAGTTTGGAGAAGTTTTTCTTAAGTCCATCAGTTGTATTGATGTCTTGCTCATCGTGAGATACTGTTATCTTTGTGGGTGACGACGAAATGCATTGTGGGAGATGTAGTTTATTGTCCCATTACCGCTGTCACTCTTGTTTTAAATGACATTATAACAGCTTTAGACAAGAAAAAGCACTGTGCAGCTCTTTTTATTGATCTTTCCAAAGCATTTGGTACAGTGGACCATATGTTGCTCTTAAAAAGACTTCAGAGTCTTGGATTTGATGATTTATCTTTTAAATGGTTTAAGAGTTACCTTAGCGACAGGCAGCAGTGTGTTGCTATTGGTGATGTTAAAGGTGTGCCACAAGGCTCAATTTTAGGGCCTATTCTGTTTTTGATTTACATCAATGATATTACCTCAGCTGTCACTGGGTGTAATATTCATCTTTATGCAGATGACACCGTTTTGTTTTGTATTGCCAACGATGCACACTCAGTCATAATTTCCCTCCAAAACTGCTTTTCTGATCTCCAAGTTGCACTCAATAATCATAAATGCATTTCCGCTTTAAAGCAGTGTAAGCTTATTTTAGGTCTTAAAAATTTGGTTTAAAATTTAAGCCAATAGTGCACAAACTCTTGAAGGCCACATAAAATGACGTGGCGGGCCACATTTGGCCCGCGGGCCTCGTGTTGGACACATGTGCTTTAGAGGAACCTCGCAGTCTACAGATATTTGATAACTGGTCAAACCCTGCTCCAATAAACACAAAACATTTATTTCATTAACGGAAATGAAGCCAGGAGGAGGACAGGAAATCATGCGGGCAATGCTAAGTACCCCCACGTTCAGTGTTGAGGGAGTCGTGTCCTGTCTGACTTCATCGGTGCCTCAGATGAGGAGGAACTTTGTTCTGTTCCTCTTCAGTTCATCGAGTCCATGGAGCAGCGAAATGTTTCAAACTTCCTCAGAAAACAAAAAACAAAACAGGGACGTGTCCATCAACGTGCTTTATAATTACAGCTGTTTTTTCTTTGTTTTTTAAAAAGCTGACAGTCGGGCTGCTGATCCAGGATTAAAAAGGAAGATAATGGATGGATGGAACAGGATTTAATGAAACAAGAAATTAAAAAGTTAATGAGTGAATCAGCATGAAGGCTTGTTGGATGAAGAACAAACGACAGCTTCTTCTTCTCTCGTGTCTCATGTTCGCTGCGTCTCATCAACCGGACCGGAGGCTCGACCACTGAAGGCTGGTTTCAGCAGCTGCCACATCGCGCGCTCACGTTTCAGCGGCGGAGGACGCCGCCGCCCACGTGGAGCCGCCCAGCGAATGTGAGCGAGCCGCAACGCTGCGAGGACACGTGCACACATGAGGAGGGAAAAAAAAAGAAAAGAAAAGAAAGGAAAAGAAAAGCTGAGCCTCCGCTGGACAGCAGCACCGTGGAGGGAATATTGATCATCATCAACGCTCATCTCTGACAGATGACCAGAACCATCCAGCTAATTGGAGCAAATGGTTTATAAAGACCATTAAAAGCAACAAAGACAAACCTGCTGGTTTGTTCTGATGTTACAGGATGATGGATGTTCTACTGGACCTGGAAACGCTGAAATACATCATTTCTGCTGAAGCAGGGGATCGATCAGTAAATCTGCTCTGATCGATCTGCAGACGGTCACACATGCTGCTGCTGCTCCTCCTTCTCCTCCTCCTCCTCATCCTTCAGTAGACTGTATTTATTAAATATGTGCAAGTATTTGATACAACAGCAAACCAGAAAAAGCGAGTTTTACAGTTCAGGCTCGTGGCGTTTCCATCAACAGCGTCCAGCATCTTCCCCGTCTGGTCCTTCTTCTCTGCTCACAGAGCTCACGTCAGTAGGGTCGGGAATCCAGAACCGGTTCCTGTAGAGAACCGCTTCCTGTAGAGAACCGGTCCCTGTAGAGGACAGGTCCCTGTAGAGAACCGGTCCCTGTAGAGAACCGCTTCCTGTAGAGAACCGCTTCCTCTAGAGAACCGGTTCCTGTAGAGAACCGGTTCCTGTAGAGAACCAGTTCCTGTAGAGAACCGCTTCCTGTAGAGAACTGCTTCCTCTAGAGAACCGGTTCCTGTAGAGATCCGGTTCCTGTAGAGATCCGGTTCCTGTAGAGATCCGGTTCCTGTAGAGAACCGGCTCCTGTAGAGAACCGGTTCCTGTAGAGATCCGGTTCCTGTAGAGATCCGGTTCCTGTAGAGAACCGGTCCCTGTAGAGGACAGGTCCCTGTAGAGAACCGGTCCCTGTAGAGAACCGCTTCCTGTAGAGAACCGCTTCCTCTAGAGAACCGGTTCCTGTAGAGAACCGGTTCCTGTAGAGAACCAGTTCCTGTAGAGAACCGCTTCCTGTAGAGAACCGCTTCCTCTAGAGAACCGGTTCCTGTAGAGATCCGGTTCCTGTAGAGATCCGGTTCCTGTAGAGATCCGGTTCCTGTAGAGATCCGGTTCCTGTAGAGAACCGGCTCCTGTAGAGAACCGGTTCCGTGTGTTTCAATTCCATGGAATCGTTTGGCAGTTTATCCAGCGATTCTCTTATCGATTCCAACCAGCACGAATCTCACGTAATTTACGCAAGTAACGCACAGTCAATTCCAGAAAGCACTTACGTGATTAAGCTACGTCGGTTTAGCACGCGCACTGGAGTTGTAAACAACAATGGCGCCCACCAGGTTTAAACGCTCCAAAGTTTGGCTCCACTTCACCAAAGAAAGATGGCAACAAGGCAACTAGCAGTCATTGTAAAGTGGAGATAACAGCGTCGGGAGGGAACACGGCTAACATGCAGAAACATTTGAACACACAACATGCGATAATGTTAAACGAGTTTTGTGTTTTTGATGCTTCGGACTGATGGATCTCAACCCAGCAGCAGTAGCCAAGCTAAGATCACCTCTGGTAACTCTGGTTAGTAGCTATCCCGCTGCCTATGTGCTTCTTTTTAAAACTGTCCGGATCTCCAGCTCCAGGTGTGTTTTGTTTTCATGTCATATCACTAACTCACCTGTCAATTCAGACCACACCTCACTGTTCTGCCCGTTACCAACACCTGGTCTTCCCCGCCCATCTCCACACCTGTGACCAGTCCATTCTCCCCAGCCTCTTGCCAGATTGTCTTGTTTTCTACCGAGCTATCCAGCGTTTTGTACGACCTGATTACCTGATTTTTTGACCCCGTCTGCCTGACCTGGACTCTGGATTCCTCCCTGACCCTTGTAGGATTTGTTTGCTCGCTCTACTGGATTTCCTGGTTTTCTGACCCTGCCTGAACACCTGAGTAAAGAACTGATATATCTGTCTCCGTTGTCGTGCATTTGGGTTCAAATATACACCGCTGACCCTTTCAAAAACACGCTATAACATTAGCGCTATGCTATTAAACGAATGCCTTCTGCATTACATTTAGAAGATGACCGTGATGAGAGAGAGAGAGTCTGGCTGGTTCAGAGGCTGGAAGACATGATTATTTATCTGCTAAAGAATTGTTAATTCTTCATAGTATTTGCAGATTTGTACTATAAACTGTTCCGTTGTATTTGATAGTATTTATCTTTCTTTATTATTATTTTTGAGTGCTTAGTGAGCTCATATATCCTTTTAAAAGGAAGATTTTTTCATTTCTATTAGGAAAAATCTGTTAGTAAAATGTTCCACATTCTTGTGTATTTGCACAGTTACATATTACAACAGTTAACACGTTATCTTTGGGCCTCTTTTGACCTCGCTGTTGAGTTTGTAAGGTCGTGACTTCTAAGTAAAAAAAATTGATGCTAATAAAACTGTTAGTTCTCCTTTTTCCCCAAATTAGAATTGATAAGAGAATCGATAAAGAATCGAATCGTTAAACAGTATCGATAATGGAATGCTAATAAAACTGATCTCCTTCTCGGTTGTTTTTCTTGCAGGCTAAATTTAGCATACTTAGCTCCGTGTTTACTGTCAAAATGCCGACGTAGATTAAACTCTTTCATGACTGACAGACATTACACGAAAGTTATACTTTTGTGCATCCATTTTTCTTTTCTTGGACATGTTGGGGTTAGTAAGTTTTTTTTTTAAGTCCATCAGTTCTGAAAAATCGTCTTGCTCATAGCTGCCGTTATCGTTGTGGTTAGTGACGAAATGCATGATGGGAGATGTAGTTTATTGTCAATATGCGCTTTAAAGCAGTGTAAGCTTATTTTAAGTTTTAAAATATTGGTTTAAAATTCAAGCCAATAATGCCCAAGCTCTCGAGGGCCACATAAAGTGATGTGATGGGCCACATTTGGCCCGCAGGCCTTGTGTTTGACACATGTGCTTTAAATAAAGAAAATAAATCACTCAACACTCTGTCCGTGGGTTTTGTTATACTTCAGTAACTGTGCAGAGGTTCGGGCCAAAGTAATTACACCAGCGGAGTAATTAGCGGTGATAATGGTAATAACGATCTCTGCCGGTCATTAGTTTCTGGACTCAGGAGCTTTAAAATTCCCTGATTCACGTTTTACAGGGAAGAACTTGCATCTTTCGGCAAGACAACGGCGTCACGGCAGGAGTTCACCTGAACACGTCTCGCTGCTTCATCTGCAGTGTTTTTGAAAGGGTGATAAAAATCACTGGCTCGGTAAAAATAAAAACAGGAGCGCCGCAGGCTCCATCAATTTTCCAATATTTAATCAGGTTTTCTGAATTAATTGTCTTTGCCTAATTAAACCGGGACAGATGCAGCTTTACTCCCGCTAGAAGGCCATTACTCAATTAGAACCGGCCGTCCGAAAGGACATAAAATGGCAGGGACGTGTTCGTCCACCTGGCCGCTCACCTGTCTGGGTGAGTCCAGGTTTAACCAGTGACTTGGTCCAGTTTCCTCCACTGACAGGAGGCTGGAAACACAGAATACAGTTTAATCTCCAAGCGTGCCTCCAAAGCTGCGGGGCAGACGGCAGCCACCGGCCCAGTACCGGCTCTGTACCGGCCCAGTACCGGCCCAGTACCGGCCCTGTACCGGAGAGGAGAAGCATCTTTGTGCTGCAGCTGGTGAGTCAGAACGAAGCTTTTTATAAAAGCAAATGGAGCGAAAGGCCACTCGCATTATTCCAGAGTTCAACAGCTTTAAAACTAATCTGCGGCCTCGTCTGGCGGCGGAGCGAGGACGTGAGTCAGATCTTAAATGTTAATTCTGATAATGGTGCAGCCGGTGATGTGGGGACAGAACGTTCTGGTCCAACTAACGTCAGACCGGCTCGTTCTAGATTTCTAGTCTGTCTGCGTCTTCATGAGTCTTTTAAACTGAGGGAGGTGACGGTTTTTTAAAACCATACAGTAATCCCTTATTTGTCACAGTTAATGGGGACCGGCGCCCCCCCCCGCGAAAATTAAAATCCCCGAACTGGAGCTGGAGCCCCCACGAGCCTAAATAATGTGTTTAACCCTTTGGGCGCCGGAGTTTTTTCAAGAAAATATACAATTTTGATATCAAGATTTCAAAAGTATGGAAGTATTTCTGTGCCACCTGAGTTTGAATACGAATTTTTAAGATTGAAATTTTTCAGCATCAAAATCAGACTTTGAATTTTAAAAAACATCAGATTTCTAGCACTGAATTTTTTTTTTTGCCTCTGAATTTTATTTTGTTAAAATAGATTCAGTGTTAAAAAAATTGTTGTCTTAAAATATTCAGTTTTTCAAAATTCAACACGTAAAGAAATTCAACACCCCAAAAAATTTAGTGTAAAAAAAATTCAATTTCTAAAAAAAAAAAATCAGTGTAAAAAAATTCAACCTCAAAAAATTCAGTGTAAAAAGAACCAGACTCAACATCCGGGTCACCAGGGAGAAGCAATCGATCCCTGTCTCAATTCAGCCAACGTCCAGCCAATCACGTTACGCTCCATTGGTCATGTGACACCCACCCAGATAGTAAGACGGACCGGTCGGCCATGGCAGCAAACTCAGGTGATGGTGCTGCGGTGAGTCTGTTTACTTTATTTGCTGTTTCGTATTCGTATTCAAACTCAGATGGCACAGAAATACTTCCATACAACTAACTTAAAAACAGTTTGAGATAAAGGTATACTGTCAATGAGAAAATTGTTCAGTATGACTCAAAGTCTGTGATTGGAGTGAAGTTATTCATATAATTTGCATATTGTGATGTCACAATGTGGCGGCCATATTGGAAAATGTTCAATTTTGATGTCAAGGTTTCAAAAGGCTCTAACTTTAAAGTGGTTTGAGATAAAAGCATACTGTAAATGAGAAATATCTTCAGTATGAACCAAAATTTGGAATGGAAGTAGATTTGTCATCTAATTTGATTATTGTGACATTATTTGCTCAAACCTGCCCAGTAGTCCTTAATTTCAGATCTTTCCTGCAGAACCTGACAAGTACTTCGTGGACAGTAAACCGACCTCTCTGCATCGTGAGTAAATGAAAAAAAAAACTCTTTCCCTCTGTTCTGCTCTCGCTACGTTCAGCATTTCTACCACTGCTTCGTCGCGCGTCTCTGCGCCGGAGGATGTTTTTCAAACTCATTTTACGCTAAAACTTTGAATAGCGTCACCACCAAAAATGGTTCTCAGATTACAGGCGCACATGTCTGCCATCTACTGGTGAAAAGTAATTACAAGATTCGGCTTCACATTTATAGATACAGCCTGTTATAGTCAGCAATGTTGCTTGTCGCAATATTGCGACTTTGACACTTAAAGGTTAAAATATGTTTAAAAACAGCAAAAAAGTAGTGAGGCACTGCAGCAAAACAAGACAAAGGCTCAACTGTAGTCTTTCTGGTACCTTCACAGCCTCTGGTCTCTGAACCGTAACCCCGTTTTCATTCAGCCGTCCCACGACCCACGCACTACATTACCCATAAGGCCACACCATTACCCTTAAGGCCATCTTCTTAAAGGGGCCAGGCTGGCTCGCAACATTTCTTTGCTGCGAGAGAACGCGCACAACATCCTGTGATGTTTCTGCAGTTTTTTCTTGATTTTTTTTAATATTATACATTTCTGAAAAAAATCCGCGAATAACTAAAACCGCGGAACTTAAAGTGCGAATTGGCGAGGGATCACTGTATTTCAATGTTGCTTTGGATGCCGTTCTGCCTGGAGCATTTCTGCTGTTGATTCGGATATTTGTTGGGGAAGATGAGCAGCAAAGCGTCAACGGCCGGGACTCGAACCTGCGACCGCTGCAGGAGGACTGTAGCCTCTGCACGTGAGCTGCCTGCTTAAACCCACCTAGCGGCACAGTTTTTACCATTTTTACGCCTCAACAATCCCGTTCAGCGTGACTGCAGGATCTTGTTTTTCAAACCGTAACTGAAGGAGCTTGTTCTGGCCGCCAGCAGGATTCTGGACGATACGGGTGGATGAACGACTTCGCACGGACCAGCAGACGTGGGACAGGTGTGCCTGGAGCGCTCGTTAGCAACAGAAAAATCGGATACCTCCACCCCTTCTTTTAGACCTTGGAGCAAATATGGACCTCCCACACCCCCTAGTGGAGGTACAATACAGTTGGAGTCAAACTTTAATGTCAAATGACAAAAATGAACACAGAAGACAAACAAATCCCAGTTATAACAGATAAACAAAGAGCTACGTTTTATTGAAGCATCACGACAGCTCTGGAACATCTGCATAGTATTTATGTCTTATCAACACGCTAGCGCATGAGAGTGAAAGTTTTTTTTTTTCCTACGTAATTACACTTTTAAACATCCTCAAAAGTAAAAGGTAATCCAGCATAAATTCATAAAGTGCTAATGCAGCTCTGCTGAACTTCTAAACACATCATGTAAACATCTACGTACCTAAAAACACAGACAGAGAGGAAACAACACGTCCGTTGTCCCCTCGGTTTTTATGAAGCTGCTCTACGTAGCAGTACTTCTGACCATGTGGGGGCAACGTGCATCTGCTGCGTTGACGGAGAGCCTCTAACGACTCTGCTTTAACGAGCGGGGACGGTCCAGCATGACACATCTGTGTCCCAATAGAGGTTGCGTCCAACTTCAGGACCTTCTGACACGGCGCCCCCGTGTGGTCAGACGTGGTATCACTACGTACGATACGCTTTAATAACTTAACTGTAAAGTTGTCAGCAGAGAGCAGCGACGACCGTCTGGACCTGATGACCACCCTGTGACGTGAGATATAAAGTGCATCGTGTGTTTGAGAAAACACGACAACAAAACAGAAAACAGCGTAACATTCGGTGCAAGAACATTTTTAAAAATCCTTAAAATTTTTATTTCCTCAGGGTTAGTTTTCCGTTGTGTCCGTCTGTGTGGTTTGTCATTATATTAGATCAAACAGGCAGAGCCACAATTTTCCGTGACTGCAAGTGAACGCAACACTAATCTAAGCCCCTCCCTCAACTCATTCAAAGCAGCGGTTGCATTTAAACGCGATTCCGCTGTGGCTGCTGTTAGTCATCACGCTAGCTGCAAATCACATTTTTTTTTTTCCTGATGCGACAACATCTCTTTCTCTTCGCACAGTCTTGTTTACCTGGAAGCTCGACACCTCGTACCGTCCTTCATTCAGACTCATAGACGACGCGGGAAGAGCTGACGTCACGCGCAGGGTTTCCCGAAGAGCGTTTGTCGAAGGGACGCCCTGAAGAAACTTCGCAACACAAACGCCGCCACCAAAACCACACCTGAAACAAGCACTGCCAGGCCAGAAACGAGGACTAGCGGAGCTCCAGTCGGTCGGAGTGCCGCATGAAGGGCTAGACTGCTTGCAGCGACCTGCGGGGCAAGCTAGCCTCCCGCCGTAGCCTGCTAGTCACTGGACATGCGGCTCCCGAGTCCCAGCAGACTTACGTTCTGGTTTCAGCTCTTGTTTTGGACGCCGTTGGTTCGTGGTCCTGAAACGATCCGAGGCGAGAGCTGCTTCAGAGGTAGATGCTGATGAGCTGGAGGTCCAGCTCGGAGGTCATTGGAGACTCACTGTTGGAGCCGGACCCTAGTGGTCAGAAGAGGAACTGCAGCTTTTCTTTGTTGGTTAACTTCGACCTGGAAGTGGGGATGTTAAAATAAATAAATGTTCTTTCTGGGAACCCTGTCAGTGTTTTCTGTGCTGCTGCTGTGTTTTGCTCATCAGGCCCAAACAGTCAGACTCTGCCGGTTGGAAACATTTACATTTCATCACTTTCGTCTAAACCCATCTCCGACATCTGAACATCATCGCAGCATCGGGTCAAAGACACAAACATTTGGTGCCAAATCCGTTTAACGAACAAAGTACGAGTAGAAGCAGGAACAGTAAGAGTGAAATAGAGGCGTTTTATGAGTTTGTCTCCACGCAGCATCACAATGGATTTGAAATAAAAAGGCAAGATGGGATCAAAGTGTTTTTGAACTTTAAAGACTTTCAGCTTTGATTTAAGACATTTTACAAAAATATGGCATTTATCATTTAGGGCTCAAACTGAAAATTGTCCCTGAAAATTGAGGTATCTTCTTCTTCAAAAAAAGGCTGTAATTCCTAAATAGTGAATACCATAGTCTTGTAAAACCTCTTAAACGTGAAGCAAACAGCCCACCACTTCATTTAACTTGGCCCACAAGAGCATTAATTTACATATTTGAGTATTAATTTGAGCCGTAGTTCATTTTACTCGTCCAGCTCCATTTGAACCGGAGATATAAATGGGCTCATAAGTGGGGCCCCAGATGGGCCGGTCCATCGACCCATGTTGGTTCCATGTGAACAGTTCATGGTGGTTCTGGTGGACAATGAACGGGCCCAAAGCAGGCTTTTCATCTGGGCCCTGCTCAGGTCAACAGCAAAACAGAACCAGAGTGGGTGATTCACGTCCTTAGGCGGGAACCATGATGTGGCCCGGATGTCCTGCTCTACACTTTGATCTCATCTTGAATGGTTCGGTTTTTGTTTTCTTCAAATCCATTGTGGCGGTGTATAAAAGTAAAATCATGAAAGTTTTTTTTTTTGCCATTGTCCAAACACTTCTGAACCAAACTGTGGGTTAAAAAAAAAACATCAAAGTTCATCAGGTTCATTCAGGAGTCTGCAGTAAATCTTAAACAGATAAATCAAAGGTTTTGTCTCTAAGTGGACTAAGTGCAGAAAATACTCTGAGCTACAGACAAACACCAACACACCCCGTTACACCTGCTACTCCTCTTTTAAAACCCTGTTACACTCCTGCTACTCTTCTGTTACACCTGGTACTCTTCTTTTACACCCCTGTTACTTTTTTACTGTAAGATCTGTTACATCCTTGTTACACCCCTTCTACTCCTCTGTTACACCCCTGCTACTCCTCTGTTACATCCCTGTTACTTATTTACTGTTAGATCTGTTACATCCTTGTTACACCCCTTCTACTCCTCTGTTACACCCCTGCTACTCCTCTGTTACATCCCTGTTACTTATTTACTGTTAGATCTGTTACATCCCTGTTACACCCCTTCTACTCCTCTGTTACACCCCTTCTACTCCTCTGTTACACCCCTTCTACTCCTCTGTTACATCCCTGTTACTTATTTACTGTTAGATCTGTTACATCCCTGTTACACCCCTTCTACTCCTCTGTTACACCCCTTCTACTCCTCTGTTACACCTGCTACTCCTCTGTTACTCCCCTTTTACACCCCTGCTATTCCTCTGTTACACCCGTTACATCATTGCTACTCCTCTCTTACATCCGTTACACCCCTGTTACTCTTCTGTTTCATCCCTGTTACTTTTTTACTGTAAGATCTGTTACATCCCTGTTACACCCCTTCTACTCCTGTTACACCTGCAACTCTTCTGTTACACCCTGTTACTCCTCTGTTACACCCGTTACACTCCTTCTACTCCTCTGTTACTTCTGGTACTCCTCTTTTACACTCCTTCTACTCCTCTGTTATACCTGCTACTCCTCTGTTACACCTGGTACTCCTCTTTTACACCTCTGCTACTCCTCTGTTACACCTGCTACTCCTCTGTTACTCCTCTGTTCTTGTCTTCTGTGTGGAACAGAAGAAGCTTTGTGATCGTGCCCTCGGAGCTTTAAACTATTCAGTGAGATCTACTGTGTTTCTGCCGCCGAGCAGCTCTGGCTCTGAGAGAAACGCCCGCTCACCAACGGTGACGCTGCATTTGTAGTAAACCCTGTTTTCAGACCCCCGTCCTCCTCCCGGCTCCTCCGGCTGGTCGTGGCGGGTCAGAGCGGTCGGGGCTGATGCAGACCCGCCGTCTCCGGGCTCAGGGCCGGACTGTGCGTCGCCTTGGAGGGACTCCAGTTCCCCAGAGAAGCCTGGACGGCCTTCCGGTGGGCCAGTCTGTGTGTGATGGAGAAGCCGGCGTTCCCCTCCAGCTGAGACAGAACCACCAGAACCTGCCTGAGAGACGAATACAGACCTGGTCACGTCCAAACGGACTGAACATATCTACAACAATCACCTGTTGGAGGTGGGGCTTGAATGATGGAGGATGAAGGACAACATGCAACTTCTTTCATTTTCACCGTCCCATTATTTATTTAACACAAATGAAGCCCAGAAAAGGGGGGGGGGGGGGGGGGGGGGGGGGTCCAGATCAGGAACCTGTGCAGGGGCGGGATGCTGTCGACGGTTTTGAGGCTGCGCGCGCGTCGACACCACGTTGAAGCTCTCGCTGCAGTCGCAGGACACGTGCAGGTGATGCCTCGGGTGCCTGTTCTCCACCATGACGATAAGCCCCGCCCACCCGTGCGTCAGGTAGTAGCAGGTCATCCCCTCTCGACCCTGAGAGGAACCAGGACCAGAAATGAACTAAAATGTGAAATAACGAAGTGAAAACATTACTGAGGTAGAAACATGTTGATGCATGAGATCATTTTCCCCCAAATGTGCCGATAAAATGTTTTTTTTTTTTTTTTAAAGGAATTTTTTTCATTGTGCCGTTATTTACTGAACAAATCTGAAACCAAAGAGGAAAAACAGTGACGTCGGCAGAAGTAAGTTCCCCCCCAACTGCTTTAACGGGATCTGAGAGTGTAGATAAAAGCAGATAAAAATAGATGTTCTGCAGTTTGCTGGTCAGGTGTGTGTTAACACAGTGCCATGAGGAAAAGACATCAGCAATGGTCTTAGAGAAGCTTTTTTTTTTTTTTTTTTTTGCTGAAAGTCAACCTGCATCAGAAACATTTTGGAGTTTAACCTTCATTGAAGAGTTGAAAACATTCAAAACTGTCAATTTTTTGGGGGGGGACCTCCCGGAGAGTTTAGCTGAGATCAGGCTGCGTCATAATCAGAGAGACAGAGCGATGACATCAGCGATGACAAGGCTGAGCCGGTCTGGAACCGGCGAGTTAAGGCTGCATCACCTCGTGGCGCTCTCCTTTGGTCTCCGCCAGCCGGTTGACGGCGTCGGCGACGGTGGTGTTGGGCGCCGTGACCTGCTCCACCATCACCAGTCTGGAGCTGTAGACCGCCAGCATGTAGCCGGGCGCCTCAGGTGCGCCGGAGCCGGAGCCGGAGCTCGCTGCAGAGACACAGCAGAAGATCATCAGTGGCGAGGGACTCGTGATGGTCATAATGCTGACAGTCGGTCACGATATTCTGAAGAACTCTCCATCAAGTTCTCAGAAGGTTTGTGACCTGTTGTCTGGAAATGACGCACGGTTAGCGATGCTTCTGAAAGCGTAAGAAACTGCAACGGAAGAGAAATATGATCTTTTTTTTTATTTTTTAGCACCTTTATTGATTCCTCATGAACTGCTTTAATCCTGTTTGATTTGTTACAAGATGAATCATCATCCTGAAAAATGACCTTATCACAAACAGATGTTCCAGCATCATCTCCTTGTCTCCTTGTCCAATATAGATTTGTGAGTCATCAATGAATATTGTCTTCATCTAATCATCCAGAGTCCATGACCGCTTTTCTTTAGTCTGCTGTACTCTTGTTTTTCTTTCTCCAGGTATTAGTGATGGTTTATGTTTGGGTTCCCTGAATGTAAATCTTACTTTCTCCCACCAAATTTTTATAGTCTGGTCACAAACATTCTTCAGTTTTATCTTATTTGTTTTTTCTATGCATGTGTGTGTCTATTTTTTTAGTTTTTTTTTTTTTTTAACCTCTGTGTCGTGTTTGTTTCTCCCCCCTTACTTTAGTGCTCCCGGTCAAATTTGACCAGTCTGTTTTAACTGCTCCTACATTAACAGAAAAACCACTGATTAACACCAAATTTTATTTAACTCCTTTTTAAGCTGTAAACAATGTCTCAGACCACTGGTTTATATGAATAACTGCAGTGAATATACATAAAATAGACACAAAAATAGTCAACTTTATTCCAAAATTATCATTTATTGTAAAAAGAAAGTAACAAAAATCAAAACAGTGACCAAATTCCTACATCAACATGAGCCTTTCAGCACCGGACAGCTCCCAAAGCCTGGAGTAGTGGTGGGAGCTGTCCAGTGCTGAACATTCACATTCAGCACTGGACAGCTCCCACAGCCAGGAGAAGTGGTGGGAGCTGTCCAGTGCTGAACATTCACATTCAGCACTGGACAGCTCCCACAGCCCGGAGAAGTGGTGGGAGCTGTCTGGTGCTGAACATTCACTTTCAGAACCGGACAGCTCCCACCACTTCTCTGGGCTTTGGGAGCTGTCCAGTGCTGAAGTGGTGGGAGCTGTCCGATGCTGAACCTGAATGTTCAGCACCGGACAGCTCCCACAGCCCGGTGTAGTGGTGGGAGCTGTATAGTGCTGAACATTCACGTTTGAGCCCACAGCCCGGTGTAGCGGTGGGAGCTGTCTCGTGATATTCCAGTCCAAGGATGGCAGGATGTCAACTCGAGCAAACTCAAGATTCGAGCAAAAACCTTAATTTGCTAATTACAGCTCCCCCTACTGGCCAACTGGTTACAGTTAGTTTCTTCATTTTCTCCATAAGTCAACTTCAACTCTTCATATTTGTAAATTTTGGCCTCTTAAATTTAATTGGCTGACAGTTGTGAACGTGTACCAAATGTGTGAGTTGCAGCGCCCCCTATGGACGAAGTTTCCAGAGTTTTGTCGTGTTTCCAGAGAACGACGTATTGATCATCAGCGCCAAGTTTCATCGGTTTTGGATCGGTTCACCAGAAGAAACTGAACAAAAGAGTAACTTCAGGCCACGCCCACAGGTTTGCATTGGCGCCTTGCTTTTCAACGGATTGTCTAGTGAAAATCCTGGTAGCAAAGTCACATCAAGTATTTTAAATTTAATGATAATCAGATGAACGGCGTCTTACCAGTTTGTTTTTCATTTTCACTTTTAATTTCAGACGGCGTTTGCCGCCGGCGTCCTCACCTGCGGCCTCGGCGCCGGAGCCGTTCCAGTGGTTGAAGGCGAAGCAGAGCACGGCGTACTCGCCGGGCTCCAGCATGACGTCGCAGCCCACGAACCTCCTGACGGAGCGGCGGCTGTGGGCCAGCAGGCTGCCCAGCGTCAGGGTGTCGCTGCTGTCGTAGGCGACCCGGAACACCAGCAGGCACAGGTCCAACAGGTGGCTCTCCGCCGTGTCCCAGCGCCTGGCGGACAACACAGGTACACAGGTACGTGCCCAACCCTTGCCAGGAGGGGGCTTGCTCTCTGGACACAGGTGGCTGTTAAACTATTCGGATTGTTTATTCTTTTTTTTTTTTAAAGAGCCTTTTTGATGTCAAGCATTCTGAAAGTAGGGTTTATTTTCACTGTAAATGATTGATTTTTTTTCCCAGTTGGAGGTCAGAGTTCCCAGTCTCAAGCACCAGGGAGTCTGTGGGTCAGTGGGTCACAGAGCAAAGAGATAAATCAGAGGAAAAAAAATCCTTATTTACAGACGGCAGTAACACGTGACACTGACTGGCGAGCAGCTGCAGCGTTTTATGTCAAACTCTGTCCTGATGGAGGAGTGAGTCCTTTAAATCCTTTAAATCCTGTATATTTACTTTACTGTTGGTCCCTCTGGTCAATTTAAGCCTTAAAACGAATATTTTCATGAAAAATGAGAGCGATCTGAGGGTTTATATCCTCTGTTACTCTGATAACCGACTCCCCCTAGTGGTGGATGTGTGGAAGTGCATCCCAGTAGAGCTGAAGGGAAACCTGCAACTCCTTTTCTCTATTTTTAAACATCCTGTGGTGGATCCTCCCGTGGACCTGCACGCCTCACCTGCTGCCCTGCTGGAACAGAACCAGCTCCAGGGCCGTCCTCTCCAGAACCGTCACCGACACCACCGTCATCGGGACGCCGCCTCCGCGGGGGAAAAGGCCCGGGACGCGGACCTCCTGCCAGTCCGGGTGGATCTTACAGATGTCCACCGAGTCGAAGTACCTGCCGTAAAACACAGACGCGGTGACGCCAACGGTTGATGGAGACGTCGATGAGCCACTTCATGGTCATATTGATCATTTCTGGTTTCCTTTAGACGACTTATAGTTGATATCTGATCGTATTATTCAGAGGAATATTGAATTTTCTAACAGTTTCCATCTCCAACCGCCAAAGTAATTAAAGATAACAGACGTTAACCCTCACTGTCGTGTCTCTTTAACTGTCTTGTCTTTAAATGTTTCACTGCTGGTGTTTTTTAGTCCTCTCTGATGAAATCAGGATTTAAATGTTAAAAAACGTGAATTTACAAAATGCACAAAAAAAAAAAAAAAAAAAAAAGTCTGCCATAAGATTAAATTGCATATACAAACTAGATGGTTTGACTTGATGATGGCACTAACCATGAATGTAAATGCAGACACAAAAGAAAAAAAAAAGATGACAGATGTTCAACTGATGTTCTACATTTCTGCCATCTCAAATTAACGAAATTATGATATGATACTATATGATATGATACTTGTTAAAAGAAAAGACTGATTAGAAAAAAATGTGTAATCATATTATTATTATTATTATTACTGGGTTAATAAGTTAATTATACTAATCTATACTTGTTTATTCACTTATTTTTTTAAACTTTATTTATTATTATTATTATTTTATTATTATTATTATTATTATTATTACTGGGTTAATAACTAAATTATACTAATCTATACTTATTTATTCACTAATTTAAATTTTATTTTATTATTATTATTATCATTAACATGTGAATACCTAAATCATACCAATCTACAGCAGTGAATATTTTATTGTACATTATATTGTATATAAATGTATTATTCTGCAGCATGAAGTTCATATTAATTTGACTACTTATATTATCTATAGTATAATAAGAGAATAATCTAGAACAGTGGTTCTAAACTGGTGGGTCGCAGACCCGTTTTCAGTGGGTCGTGGGCCTTTGCCTGGGGAAGGAAATGCTATAAAAAAAAATTAAAATGCGTGTCATTCATTCTCCTCAACAGTAGATGGCGATAATGTCCTGTAATGTGAGTTGACATCCGCCAGTTAAACACCATAGAAGAAGACCTGCAGAGTTTGTTTCCATATGTTGAGCAGGTGAAACACAGATACAACGAAGAATATATGAGATATGGATTTAATTATCTTGAAGACAAAGATCAGTGAGGGTTATTCAGATAAAACTATATATTTTGAGTTCTTTTTGAAACTTCTGCTCAGTGGTTGCACTGTTTATTTCATGTTTGTTCATGTTGACATAAAAGGCTGACTGTTGAAGTCTTATTTAATTAAAATGTCTGTTTACATCAAAGAAATGTTCCCACTTGATTTTGGTTTTTGCTATTTTGGTTCAGCTTTATGATTAATGGTTAAATAAGTGACTAGATAGTTTTTCAATAGGAAATGGGTTTCCTTGAAGGTCCAGGCCGTTAAGGGTTGAGGTCCAAGCCAGACCAGTTGAGAACCAACGATAACCCATTTTACTGGTACCGGTCCGCCTGCATCCAGTGTCGGGTATCTGTGACCCACCTGATGAAGTCCCAGAAGTCCATCCAGAAGAGGCCGTCCTCGGCTCGCTGGGTGCACAGCGCCCTCTTCAGGTGCGGAGGCCAGTCTGGCCAGTCGTCGGCCCAGGCGCCGGTCCAGGAGAACCGCCCCCACGGGTTCCTGAGCTGCACCAGCCTGAAACACACGACCCGTTAAGCTGCAGCACACCGGGAATTTAACGAGGAGCCTGAAGAAAGCAGCGAAACTTTATCAAAATAAAATGAGAGCGGTTCTGTCAGAGTCGGACCCGGACCTGTGGCCGTCCACGTCCCGCACATCCAGGACAGAGTACGCGTGTCGCGGGCGTAAACCCAGAACCTCGTACTCCGTGTCGTCCACCTTCATGTTCCCTCCTCCACAGGACGCCCCCATCAGGAACCTGAACGAAACAGAATCAGACAGAACCAGAACCAGCAGAACCTCCAGATCAGATGGTCCTGGTCGGCCACAGACCCTCACCCCGCCTCCTTGGAGCTGAGCATTTTGGCCCAGACCAGGTCCGTATCCAGGGGCTCCTCCTTGGGGTTGGTGGCGCTGAGCTGGAGGGCCAGAGACTCGCAGGGCGCGCCCGTCAGCGTGGACAGGCCCTCGATGGCCCGGCCCGCCTGCAGGGCGAAGTACGACCCGTGCAGCTTCGCCAGGGCTTTCTCGATCAGCGCCACCCACAGCTGCTTCCGCTGGGCCTGCGGACCGAGAGCACGTTAGGGGCCCGCGTCTCCAGAACCCGACCCAGGACCGACCCGACCCAGGACCGCACCCGCCCCAGGACCGCACCCGCTGGGGGGCCAGAAACGTCTCACCTGAGAGAAGAGCAGGTGTCCGTTCTCGTCGCACGGCAGCATGTCGTCCACCAGAACCGTGGTCCACGAGCCGTCCTTGCACAGTCGGACCTGGTAGGCTCCTTCTGGACACAGCGACCGGGTCACCATCACCTTCTCCACCAGCTCGGGCCGCTCGGCGAGGACGGCCAGCGCGCTCAGGAACCTGCTCTCCAGAAACGAGAGGCCCGGTGGAGCGACCTTTGACCCCAGAACTGGTGCAAACCTCTAACTAAGAGTCCAGAACAGGTGAACGGGTCAGAATGACCCGATAAACAGTTCAAGGTCAATACGTTTATGGGAGCTGAAGCCTGAGCTCTTAATAAAATAAAATTATATGAAATAAAATAAAGCTAAATAAAATAAAACAAAAAATAAATAAATTAAATACATATACAAATTAACAAATACAACACAAAAATTGAATTTAAATAAATAAATGCATAAATTAAAAAATGAGATGAAATAATTGAATAATAATATCAAATAAAACAAAATTAAATAAAGTAAATACATAAACAAATAAATACAAAATAATCTGACATTAAATAAATAAATAAATAAATAAAACAATAAAATGAAATTATAAAATAAAATAAATTAAATTAAATACATAAACAAATACAATAAATACGTTGAAATTAAATAAATAAATACATAAATAAATTCATGAAATGAAATAAAATAAAAACAAATAAATAAAATAAAATACATAAACAAATAAATACAACAAATGAAATTAAATAAATAAATACATAAATAATAAAATAAAATAAAATAATTCTTTGTTTTTATTTAATCTATTTTAATAAAAGTGGCCACCCTGGACTGGCGACCTGTCCAGGGTGTACCCCTGCCTTTCGCCTGTAGACAGCTGGGATAGGCTCCAGCAGATCCCCGTGACCCTTCAAGGATGAAACGGGTATAGAAAATGGATGGATGGATGGATGGATATTTTAATAAAAGTATTATTTTGTCGGAAAATTTAGTTTTTGCAAAATCACAGATAATTGCAGACTTTTCTCCTAAATTCAAGAATTTTTGCAGTTAAATCAATTTTTGGTTATAAATAATCCTTTAATTCTTTTTTACAAAATCTTAAATACACAAAATCATGATTTGACACAAAATTCCAACTTCATGTGTTAAAATTGACTTTAAATCACAACATTTTGTTGTAAAATCACAAACTTTTCCAATTAATTTTACAAATTTTTGTCTTAAACTATTGACTTTTGGAAAACTGTAACTTATTGGCATAAAATTAGAACAACATTATACTACGTCATGACCAACATTTACTGCCGACATGACTTTTTCTCTTTTTTGGCTCTTAACCGTAGTGGAAGCGTCACATCATCACTTTTTGGGTTTTAAGGTGTTTAAATGCATCAGACTTCCATCTGTGTCTGTTGTTCAGACGTGTTTCTCACCAGCAGTTACCCAGAAGCCCCTGCAGGATGTCCGAGGGCCGCAGCGTGTGGAAGACGGACCACCTGAGCCCGCGGTCTCTGAAGCTGGCGCAGCTGATGTCTCGAGGACGAAGCCACCTGTCGACTCGCTGCTGGACGCCGTCGTCCAGCGGGAAACCCACCGACGCTGGACCAGGAGGGAAGCTGTCGTCCACGAACGTCACGGCGTTCTGGAGGAGACGAGAAGAGGTTTGAAGGTTTCAGGTGCTGATCTTCACGGGGACGCACTCTGACACCAAACAACCTAATAAATGCTCCACATCATAACAATCATAACAATAAAATATTAATCACCTGGAGAAACAACAATCTAAAACCACCATCAGGGTTAGGGTAAACTGAATATAATACTTACTTTAATACATTCTGAGTTTTACTTTTTTAAAAATCTTTTTAAAAGAAAAAAGTAAAGAGATTGTACTTTTGTCAATTTTATTGTTGTCTATATGTTGTAACTTAATGTTTTTAAGCTGCTTCCTTTGAAAAAGAGATCTTTGTGTCTCTGTGGGAGCGACCTGATTAAATAAAGGCTAAAAAAAAAAAAAAAAAAATTAAAAAATAAATAAATGCTGAAAATGTGTTATTTTGTGTGCATTAGATATTTAAAATATATTATTAAATATTATATATTATAAAATAAATATTTCCAAGTCAGAATAAATATCATAGAAAATAAAAATGTAAAACAAAAAATAAAAAAAAAATTAAAAATTGTTTCCTGATGAATAATAAAATAATTCCCTGAAATGGCTATTACAGGAATAAATAAAATAAAATAAAATGTATTTGAAAAATTGTCATGGATAAAACCAGATTTTTAAAAAAATGATTAAATTAAACTTAAATAATTCTATGGTGTAAAAAAAAAAGAAGTATTAACCTGTTGCAAAATAAATTCATCAAGAAAAAAAAACAACTAATTCTTGAAAAAAATGTCTTTAAAAAATCACTATATTCACCAGGTCAGATCCATTTTCCTAAAACAAAAAAAAAATCAACTGGCCCAAAAGAAATTAAACATTGTGAAAATATGCTTTTTTCTTTTCCAACATCTGGCAGGAAAAAAATGACACTTATAAAAACAGCTGTAAATGTTAATTTCTGCTCTGGAGGACTTCTGCAGGTAGGGTTGAGAATCGAGAACCGGTACCTGTAGAGAACCGGTTCCTGTAGAGAACCGGTTCTCTACAGGAACCGGTTCTCTACAGGAACTGGTTCTCTACAGGTACCGGTTCTGGTTCGACTCCTCTGAGGAGGCGGAGTTGACCTGCGTCTCGTCCACTAACCTCCCTGCAGAAGGAGACGATGTCCTCCCAGAGCAGCTTGGCTTCGCCCTCGTCGCTCTGCCGCAGCGCCTCCACCAACATGCTCTCCTTCTTCCTCGGCGCCGCCGCCGCCGCCGCCTTCGGCCGCTGCTGGGGGGTGTGGCAGGCCAGGCAGTGTGTGGCTTGGACCCGATTCGTGAGCGTGCACGCCTGACACGACCACTGGAGGTGGGCCGCTCCGCCGGGGAACGACGGGGGGGCGTCGGAGGCCGGGGACAGCGGGGACACCTCCTCCCTGAGGACGCTGAGCCTCCTGGCGGCCAGCAGCTCGGGTTGGGTGGACAGATGTGGGACGGGCGGCGCTGACGGAGACGTCGTTGCGCTGTGTGAGAGGACAACATCTGGAGGCGGGATCTCTCTGCGGCTGCAGGGGACGGGATTGTTGTGGCCTGGGGCGGCGCCGTCGGACTCGGCAGGGTCGGTGTTGGCGTGAGAGGCTTCAGCGGGTGAACTCTCTCCTCGGGCTGAGATGGAGAGGGAGAGCGCCCGCTTCCCTGGCGGCGCCGCCCCCGCCTCCTCCTCTGGCGGGAGCAGCGCCTCCGCCGGGATCTGAGGCAGGGACAGTTTACGGGGTCCGCCGCAGGCAGAGCAGGACGCGGAGGTGGCCGTGTTCTGCAGCGTGCACCTCAAACAGTCCCAACCCGGGCCGCTTTGACCCGACGGGGCCCTCAGGGGCCCGGAGCAGCTGCTGGAGCGCTGGGGCCGCGGCTGCTGCGGCGGGGAGTCCCGCGGGGGGGCCGGGGCTCCGGAGTAGCCGCACAGAGAGCAGGTCGGGCTGCCGGGCCGTTGGCCAGGGTGCAGCGTGGACACGACCAGCCGGCGTCCTCCCCGCTGCCGCCGCCTCCCAGGCCACGCCCACCGGGGGCCCGGCGCTCGCCTCGGGGCTTCGCAGATGGAGCAGCGGGGGGCGCCGGCGGCGTTGAGGAAGGTGCAGCAGCTGCAGGCCCACTGGCTCCTGAGGGGGGGCATCGACCCGGAGGAGAAGCTGCAGAGAAAACACAAAGACAGACTTGATCAAGTCCACGAAACACCTTCAGACGAGAGAAGAAGCTCTGCAAAGAAAACTCAGGTTTTCTGAATTATTATTTATTCAGCTGAATTATGACTTTATTCTCAAATGATTATGACCTGATTCTGGTAAATTCACAGCTTTACTTTATCAGATTTATTACTTTATTCATGGGTGTTGCTGTCGGGGGTCTGGGTGCTTGTGTTGATGTGGGCCAACTGGGTCGGGGACCCTCTTGGTTCTGCTCTTGCGCCATCATTATGGGGGGCTGGTGGGGGGGGGACTGGGCTCGAGTGGGTTTGGTGTCAGAGTGCGGCATGGTGGGATGGGGGGGGGTATCTGGGTGCTCTTGGGGTGCACTGTGTGTGTGGGTGTGAATATGCAGAGTGAAGTATATGTAGTATGTACTTTAGTATATACTATAATATATCTTGTAGTATGTACCGTAGTATATACTATAATATATCTTGTAGTATGTACTGTAGCATATACTATAATATATCTTGTAGTATGTACTGTAGCATATACTATAATATATCTTGTAGTATGTACTGTAGCATATACTATAATATATCTTGTAGTATGTACTGTAGTATATACTATAATATATCTTGTAGTATGTACTGTAGTATATACTATAATATATCTTGTAGTATGTACTGTAGCATATACTATAATATATCTTGTAGTATGTACTGTAGTATCTACTATAATATCTATAATGTACTATATAATATATCTTGTAGTATGTATGTATATACTATAATATATCTGTATATGTACTGTAGCATATACTATAATATATCTGTAGTATGTACTTAGTATATACTATAATATATCTTGTAGTATGTACTGTAGTATACTATAAATACTGGTAGTATATACTGTAGTATACATAATATCTGTAGTGTACTTAGTATATACTATAATATATCTTGTAGTATGTACTGTAGTATATACTATAATATATCTTGTAGTATGTACTGTAGCATATACTATAATATATCTTGTAGTATGTACTGTGGTATATACTATAATATATCTTGTAGTATGTACTGTAGTATATACTATAGTATATATTGCAGTATGTACTGTAGTGTGAATGTGTGTGTATCAGTATGTATGTATGTAGTTAGATGTCTATGTCTATCTGGATATGAAATTACAACTAAAATTTTGTATTAGGCCTCAAAAACCAGATACATTTTAAGGGTAATCATAGAACACTGGAGAAGGGTTAGAATTAAATAAGTTTTACTTCTTCCTACCCCTTTTCAGACATGTTAAACCAGATATGTGTTTTGCATATTGATATGTATATGTATGTATATAGATCGGTGTGTATACATTGGGTATACATTTTGTTTATTTTTTTATTTTTTGGGGGAATATGTCCATTTAATATTTAGATTTATTTAGAAGAGGTTCTATATGTTCCTAAATTATGGTTATGCACATGTGTCAGTGTATATTGATTAATGCATTATTATATATTTTATACATATATTATATTTATTTTCACATACATAAATTCATGATAGTGTTAAAATTGTCTATGCTTTAAAAGATTGTTTTGACATGTTTGGAATGAATCAATAAAATGAAATGAAAATGGAAACAACGATGTTCCAGACACGCTGGCTCCAGTTTTGTGAGTTTTCATCGCTGATAAAAGTTACTGACTCAATAAAAAAAAGTCTAAATATAAAGGGAGTCTAAATATAACGGGGTGAACGAGTGTTTAATGTTATAGCCAGAGGTGCATGAAGGGAGAACATTAAAATGCATGAACGTGGAGATTAAACCAGCAGCTGCAGCACAGCAGCAACAACCAGCCTCCTCTTCTGGTGCATCACAGACCGACTTCGCCCTCGTCCGTCACAGACCGACTTCGCCCTCGTCTGTCACAGACTGACTTCGCCCTCGTCCTTCACAGACCGACTTCGCCCTCGCCCGTCACAGACCGACTTCGCCCTCGTCCGTCACAGACCGACTTCGCCCTCGCCCGTCACAGACCGACTTCGCCCTCGCCCGTCACAGACCGACTTCGCCCTCGCCCGTCACAGACCGACTTCGCCCTCGCCCGTCACAGACCGACTTCGCCCTCGCCCGTCACAGACCGACTTCGCCCTCGTCCGTCACAGACCGACTTCGCCCTCGTCCGTCACAGACCGACTTCGCCCTCGCCCGTCACAGACCGACTTCGCCCTCGCCCGTCACAGACCGACTTCGCCCTCGCCCGTCACAGACCGACTTCGCCCTCGCCCGTCACAGACCGACTTCGCCCTCGTCCGTCACAGACCGACTTCGCCCTCGTCCATCACAGACCGACTTCGCCCTCGTCCACCGGCGCCGGTCTCGGTCCTTCAGTCTACGTGAGACCCAGATTATCTCAGCAGGGCGGGACCGTTGGACCGTTGGACCGTTGGACCGTTGGACCGTTGGACCGCTGCGGCATCTCCGTGAAGGATGCCCCACATTCTCCTGCCTGCTGCTCTCTAAATAGTCTGGCGTCAAGCCTGGGAAGCTTTTCAGGAAGCTCTGCAGCACAAACCGCTCCGGAGAGTTCTGACTCCTTCAGTCGGCAGCACTAAGTAGAACACAGACATCTGGGTCAGATCTCCTGACCGCTGGGGTCCGGCACCAGAACAGAGTCAAACCTACAGCCTGGTACAGAAAACGGTTTCCCTCTCCAGGATCACATGATGCACGTGTTATCGATCTGTAGAAATGCCTAAGAAACCAGCCAAGATATCAGGAAGACAGTTGCGGACCTCTACCAGTTGGGTCCAGTTTCCAGATGTCTGAAGGAGCCTCGTTCATCTGCTCCAACAGTTCTCCACCAGTAGAACCACCATGGGAACGTCCACCATCATAGTCCTCAGGAAGGAGACGGTTCTGAGTCCCAGAGACGAACCTGAATCAAGTCCAGAACAGAAGCTGAACAGCTGGTGAAGATGCTGTTGAAGCTGCTCAGAGAAACCAGTCCTGGACCAACATGGACTGGAAGACCACTCAGCCAGGAAGAAGACATTACTCCAGAAGAGACAGAACAGAGACAGATTACAGTTTGGGACAAAGAGCTTCTTTCTGGAGACATGTCCTCGTCTGATGGAACTAAAACTGAACTGTTTGGACATGATGACCATCGTTACATCTGGAGGAGAAAGACCTGAGAACACCATCCAGCTGTGGAGCACGGGGGTGGCAGCATCATGATGTGGGGGTGTTCAGCTGCAGGAGGGACTGGTGGACTTCACTAAACAGATGACATCCATGAGGAAAAGAAGATTCTGGAGAAATATTGAAGCAAACATCTCAGACATCAGCAGGAAGTTAAAGCTTGGACACTAATGAGTCTTCAGATGGACGATGACCCTGAACGCACCACCAGATTAGTTACTAAGAGACTTCAGGACTACAGAGTCCATGTTCTGGAGTGGACATCAAAGACCTGATCTCAGTCCTGGAGAACATCTGAGTTGAACAGGAGACCTCCAAACCTGACTCAGTTCCTCCGGTTCTGTCAGGAGGACCGGACCAGAATTCAGAAAACTACTGAGAGAAGCTTCTGGAAGGAAACCAGAACGACTGAGCCGAGACAGTTTAGAGACAACGATACCAGATACTGAGGACATGATGGAGACTTCTGACTCTGGAGAAAGTAGTAAAACCTTCGTGGGGGGAGGAGTTCTGCCTCCTGAAGGTCCAGAACCTGAATAAGTGGAAGTTAACGGATGTTTTTTGTCTCTAAAGTCCTCCCCAGCTGTTAATACTGAATTATTTAAAATGTAATATAACAACAGCTGTTGTTGTTGTCACCTAAATCTGGATCAGACTTTACTGAGAACGCTTTCATACCTGCCGGATGACATCATCCAGTTTAATGAATTTAGACTTATAAACCTAGGAACATCTCAGGCTGTCTGGGCCATTTCCTTCTCCACCGGTGGTATTCTGATCTCTGCGCCTGGATTCCCACTGGGAAGCTCGCGTGTGCTTCTCCAGACCAGTTCAGTCACCAGGGATTTCCCCAGTATCCCGACATTTCCTGTCAGCCAGTAACTCGACTCCCGTCGGAGCCTGAAATGAGATTTTCACCGGGACGAGCGGCTCAGAGCATCAGCAGAGACGCAGTAATAATTAATGAGGGAGGCTCTGGTTTAATCTATATCGACCCGTTCATTAAAAATTCACCGCCGTGGTTCCGGGACATCCGCCGGATCGAGGGACAGAACTTTTCACCGCGTCATAACAACGACTGACGACAATAAACAGACGAAGACGAAGTCGTTGTTGGTGATGTTTGACTGGAAGAGTTTGTTTAGAGGTTCGAGGTTGTAAATCTCAGCTGGCCTCGTGTTATTTCTCTGTAATGTTGCCCCAAGTGGCCATTTGATGAACTACATTTCCAGATGTGCCTCAGAAGTGAGTTTTGCAATGTTGCAATTTTTTTTCTTTTAAAAAAGCTAATTTTTTGACATAAATCTCAAATTTTTTACAAAATCCTGACTTTTTGACATCAAATAATAATTTACTGTAAAAGAAAAAAAATAAAAGTAAAATAAATTAAAAAAAAAATCACAAATATATTTTTTTGGGTTTTTTTTTTTGGTTTTTTGTTGAAAAACAGGATTTTGTCTTATAATTGTCAATTTAACAAAATCACTACTTTTGACTTAATAATGAAACTGCTTAATACTGAAATATCATCTTTTACAAAACTCAGACTTTTGTACATAAAATTACAGCTTTATGATGTACAAATTTAGAATTTTGAATAATTGCAACTTTATTTCCTAAAACCAAGAATTTTTGTGGTTAAATAGTTAAATTCACAACATCCCAACTCTTGTCGTAAAAAGCAAATGTTTGTCATAAAATTTAAAATATTACAAAATCTTCACTTTTTGACATTAAATCTCAATTCTGCATCCAAAAAATCACTATTTTTTATTAGTGATTAAATCACTTAAATCACTAACTGTGACTTTATGACAAGTAAAATCCCATTTATCTGTAATAAAATCCCATCTTTCTCTAACAAAATCTCATCTTTTTACAGTAAAATCCCATCTTTTTCTAATAAAATCTCATCTTTTTAATGTAATAAAATCCCATTTAACTGTAATAAAATCAGATTTATCTGTAATAAAATCCCATCTTTTTCTAATAAAATCCCATCTTTCTGTAATAAAATCCCATCTTTGTGCAGTAAAACACCAGCCTGTCGTACCAGCGTATCCTTCCCTCCTCTGTACCCGAAGCCCTGCATCCGTCTCACCTGCGTTCTCGGTGTCGACCCGGTCGGGGCAGCTGTCGTGGGAGGAAGCTGCTCTGGCTGCTCCTCAGACATCCCATGATGGGGGAGGGGGGCAGCGCCGCACCTCGAGGCCCAGCGTCGCCCTCGGCCTCATCAACCAGGAACGAGGAGGAGGAGGAACTTCCCATGGTGCTCAGGTAGAGGCGTCCTGAGGAGAGACGAAGGGTTCAGCGACAACCAGTCCCAACCAGTCCCAACCTCCCCCAATCAGCCCCAACCAGTCCCAACCTCCCCCAATCAGCCCCAACCAACCACCAGCCCCCCAACCAGCCCCAACCAGAACCAACCAGCCCCAACCACCCCCAACCAGCCCCAACCAGAACCAACCAGCCCCAACCAGCCCCAACCAGCCCAACCAGCCCCAACCAGCCAGTCCAACCTCCCCCCCCCAATCAGCCCAACCTCCCCAACCAACCCCAACCAGCCCCAACCAGCCCCAACCAGAACCAACCATCCCCAACCAGAACCAACCAGCCCCAACCAGCAACCAACCAGCCCAACCAGAACCAACCCCCAACCACCCCAACCAGCCCCAACCAGCCCCAACCAGCCCCAACCAGCCCCAACCAACCCCAACCAGCCCCAACCAGCCCCAACCAGCCCAACCACCCCCCCAACCAGTCCCAACCTCCCCCAACCACCCCCAACCCCCCCAACCGCCCCAACCATCCCAACCTCCCCAACCAGCCCAACCAGTCCCAACCCCCCAACCCCAGCCCAACCAGCCCAACCTCCCCCAACCAGCCCCAACCAGTCCCAACCTCCCCCAAACCCACCCAACCAGCCCCAACCTCCCCCCAACCAACCCAACCAAAGCCCCAACCAGCCCCAACCAGTCCCCAACCAGCCCAACCAGCCCAACCAGCCCCAACCAGTCCCAACCTCCCCCAACCAGCCCCAAACCAGTCCCCCAACCAGCCCCAACCAACCCCAAACCAGCCCCAACCAGTCCCAACCCGCCCCAACCAGCCCCAACCAGCCCCAACCAGCCCCAACCACCCCAACCAGCCCAACACCCCCAACCAGCCCCAACCAGCCCCAACCAGCCCCAACAGCCCCAACCTCCCCCCAACCAAACCAACCCCCAACCAAGCCCCAACCAGCCCCAACCAGCCCCAACCAGCCCCAACCAGCCCCAACCAGCCCCAACCAGCCCCAAACCAGCCCCAACCAGCCCCAACCAACCCCAACCAACCCCAACCTCCCCCAACCAGCCCCAACCAGTCCCCAACTAGCCCCAACAAGCCCCAACCTCCCCAACCCCCCCCCAACCAGCCCCAACCCCAACCAGAACCAACCAGAACCAACCAGCCCCAACCTCCCCCAACCAGCCCCAACCAGCCCCAACCAGCCCCAACAAGCCCCACCCCAACCCCCCAACCAGCCCCAACCAGAACCACCAACCCCAACCAGCCCCAACCTGCCCCAACCAGCCAAACCTCCCCCAACCCCAACCAGCCCCACCAACCCCCAACCAGCCCCAACCTCCCCAACCAGCCCCAACCAGCCCCAACCTCCCCCAACCAGCCCCAACCAAACCAACCTTCCCCAACCGCCCCAACCCCCCAACCTTCCCCAACCAGCCCCAACCTCCCCCAACCAGAACCAACCAGAACCAACTAGCCCCAACCAACCCCAACCAGCCCCAACCTCCCCCAACCAGCCCCAACCAGAACCAACTAGCCCCAACCAGCTCCAACCAGCAGGAACAGCTCAGACCCACTGTGAGGCACGACAGTGGAGGGATGATGATGTGGGACCAGCTGCTGAACCATGAACTCCTCTGAATTACTGAGTATCCTGGAGACAAATGAGTGAACATCTGGCACATCTGGAGGTCAGCCGTGGTGCTGGAGATAAAGTTCATCAAACAAAATGTTTGTGACATAAAGTCAGAATTTCATGTCGGCGTCTTGATTCCAGAACATCCAGTCAGAGTTGGACGAAATTCACAATTCTGGAACATACGTGTTTTTTTTTATGTCAAACAAATATTTTGACATATATGAGATTTTAATGACAAAATATTTGCTTTTAAAACAAAAAGCTGTGATAAATAAGATTAGTGATTTTAGGAAAAAAAAAAAAATTTTTTTGTAAAAATGTTACCATTGATGTTGAAAGTCAATATCTTATTCCAAAAAATAAGGTAACAAATTAAAAAATAAGTTAACAAGTCATGATTTTCCAACAAAACTGTGGGGAAGTTTCAATTATACGAAATGTGAAATTTTAAAACAAAAGTCACAAAACTGTAAAATTTGAGATTTTGACAAAAATTTGCTTCTGACAACAAACGATTGTGATTGAATCGCAAAATTTGCGCTTCAACAGCATATATTTTTTATTTTAGGGAAGAAAGTTGGGATCGTAGTTATAGGTTTAAATTCTGTCTAAAAGTTGTGGTTTTGCTACAAAATGTTGCCAAATTAAGGTAAAAAGTTGCGACACTGCAAAAGTTACAATTTTACAACAATTTGTGATTTTTGAGCAAAATTTGTCATTAAAGTTTCAGTTATTCAAAAGTAGCAATTTTGGGACATAAAGATTTAATTTCATGTCAAAAAGTCACATTTTTGTGAAAGTTGAGATTTTAGGAAAATTGACATTTTACAGAAAAAAGTTTTGACTTTAGGACAGAAAGTTGGCGTGGTACAAATTTTGCAATTATACGAAAAAAACGTTGAAATTTATGTCAAACAATTGCGATTTTATGAAGGTCAATATTTTTGCCACAAAACACTGCGACATTAAATTTAAACACTGTGATTTTTCAAAATTTCTGATTTTCATGACAAAAAGTTTTTGCTTTTTTAAATGCAGAGTTGCAATCTTGCAAAATCCACGATTATTTAACGTGACCACAATTTCACAAAAGTCAACGTTTTACAACAAAACATTTCGGTGTTGAGTAAAAAAGTAATAATTCTGTGAAACCTGTTCGTCATAAAAATCCACAGTTTTACAGTGAAAGTTGCAATTTTACACAAAATTCAGCTTTTTTTTCTTTTTTTACACACACACACACACACACACACACACACACCACACACAATATATATATATATATATATATATATATATATATATATATATATATATATTATATGTATATGTAAAAAAAATCGTAATGTAAAGTATAGGATTATGGAAATAAATGCCTAATTAAAGCCCCTGGTACTGCAGCTATATTATACTGTTTTATGTTATAAATAATAAATCTTTCCCCTGGCTCCTTTCCCGCCTCCACCTGTCCTCGCAGATTTCTGTGCAGCTCCTGGTTTTGTCCTTGAACGAGGACTCGGAGTCTCGGGGACCGTCTGGACCTGCAGAAGCTCCTGAGGACACATGCGGTCCGGTCTCCACCTGAACCCGCCTCTTCTCCTCCGAACATCTCATCCCGTCCACCTGCACGCGCCGCTGCTTTGATCCCCTCAGGTGACGCGAGCGCGTGAAGTCACCTCAACGGAGGATCAACTGAATCAAAGTAGTGCGTGTGCGCGGCTCCTCTGCAGAGGCTTTTTTTCATGCTGATGCCGAACTTCACGCGGACTCAAGGTAACCCGGGCACCTGCAGCGCAGCTGGAGCCCGCGGCGCGCGGACGCGACGGCGGAGAGCCTCGGCGGGGGATCACCTGGACTCACCTGGCCGCAGAGAGGAGACGGACGGTCCCGGCGGCTGTCCGAGGTCTCCAGGCATCCGGTCCTCCTCCGCCGATGAAGATGTGCTCCGACACCGCCGCTCTGCTCCCCGCAGGTAAGCTGCAGGGAGGCAGCGCCACTTCCGGCCGGGGACTTCAAAATAAAATCCCGACTGAACGAAACTAAAGATTATGCAAGCGGGTTCAAAATATTATTCAGAAGAAAAGACACGAAAACAACAGACTGAGCATATTATTCACAGGTTGTTCATCTATACGAAGGTTGCTTCCTTCTCGTTTGTTGTGTAAAAGCTTCCTTTTCTTTGCACCTGCTCCCGTCAGGGATCCTAACAGCGGCTCAATGTGATCTCCATGATTTACTTGGCACTTTTCCACCTTATGCCCCGCTTGAAATGGGTTTTTCAGTGCTTTCCAGATTTATGTGCAACAGTAATTGTTTCTCTGAGACCATTGCTGATGTCTTTCCCCTCTTGTCGTTGTGTTAGCACACACCTGAAAACACACTTCACACCTGCTGATGATCAGCCCAACATCTGATGTCCAGTTGAAGCAGTTAGGGGCTCTTTAGTGTTCCCCATCATCGTCATCATTATCGTTATTATTATTATTATTATTATTGGTATTATCATTATTATTATTATTGGAGGTGTGGCCTCACTTTTGTTAAACAAATAATGGCACAGTGGGAAAAAAATTGTGTTTTGCATAATGAACACGGAGCAAAACCAGATGTTTAGAGAAGAGAAAAGAGAAAAGGAGTAAAAAAGAGGAAAACTAAGTGGTTAAAATCTCAGAAGACTTACAAATTAACACCATTATTGTTTCTAATAACTATTCTGAATCGGATAATCTAATTCTAACTTTTACAGAAAGTGTCCAGACTCTTCACATCTTCTCTTCTTTTACCGTCACATTTAAATATTTGTTCCTGCTGCATCAGTCTTCACGTCCATGAATTAAACCCCAACCTGTCACTTTATCACATTTTATTGAATCAATATTTTTATTCAATGATATATAGAAAACTCTGATAAAACACAGTATGTCTAGTCCGAAAAGTCTCAATGCAAGTTTTTGTCGTCCGTGCTGTTAATCTGAAGGTTGCTTCCCATTTACATGCTTTTACTTTGGAGGAACTCCAACTGTGGACATCTGTCTCTCCTTCCCTGGTGGACATTTCCAGGACAGAGCTGTCATCAGTCAGCATGGAGGTCTTCTGTGATGCTGCTGGATAAAACAACCTCCAACGCAGCTCAGGAGTCTTAAAGGAGCGCCGCCGTTTTCAGCGTGGACGCAGTTTTAAACTCGACTCATTTCTGTCAGAACAAACTAAACAAAAACTGCTGTTGTTTATTGTAAAAGTCAGAGACCTGAGACCAAACTGGACTCGTCCAGCTTTTCGATGAGAGTCGCGGCCATGTTGGATTCTGAAGTCGTTCTGTTGCGTTCCAGTTGTGATTTCATACATTTGCGACTTTTGGTCCTAAAATCAGAATTTTTGCTGTTGCAGCAAAATTTTGGTGTCTCAAAAGTCTCAAAATTCAGAAAATGTTGACTTTTTGATGTAAAATTACGACTTTATATCGCAGAATTGTGACTTTCACATAAATTAAACTTTTTGTTCTATAGTCATGAATTTTGTCTTTTTTTTTTTTTTTAATCAAATTTTTTGTTGTGAAATCATGAATTTTGCAAAATCCCAACTTAATATTGCAAAGTTTTGGAGCGAAATATCGCCTTTCACAAAATTGCAACTTTTTGACAAAAAAAAAGTAACTTTTTTTTTGTCGTAAAATATTGAATTTCGTACGTTTGCTGTTGTTCTCGCCAACAACGTTAACAGTCAGCTAAGACGGACAACAGAAACTCAGCCATCCTCCATGTTTGTAGTTTTAACAAGCCCTAATTAAAACTACAGGCCGGTCAGTTTACCGACTTTTAACCATCAAAGCACATCGATGTTTTACTGGAATGTTGAAATTCATCAGGACTTCACGACAAAACACAATTTTACGGTACGTTCACACATACGCGCTGGCAGCGTCGTCTACGTCCGTCTACACAGACTTTGGACACGGCAGCGTCATCTTCTTCCAAACGGAATTGTGGGTACCGTCCGTTCAGAAGCTGGGAGGACTTTCAACGTCAGCCAACAAAGCTAGCCAACGAAATCACCCACAAGCCGGGGCTTATTTGTGCAGGAAGGAATCCGATTGGCTGTTTGTGGTGTGACATGGAAACATCGGAAACGCCACCTCCCAGTGCGGAGCTGCGACGCAGCCATGTGGATCCACCGTTGGGCTACCAGCCCGTCACAGAGGTCATGTGACTGACTTCCTGTTGGGCCCAAGCGCCAACTTTCCAACTTCCAGACTGAGGCTAACGTGTGACAAAGAAAAGCTGCAGTTCCTCTGCTGTCCACCAGGGGCAATCAACCTCCAAAACGTCTACACTGAAACGTCGGACCTCGCAGCAGAAATAAGTTCTGGGCCCCGTTTACAGTGAGAACAAAACCTTTTCCGTCTACTGGAGTATTTGATAATAGAGTTCTTCTAAACTCCCAGCAGGGTTTGTTAAAACTGAGTGCATGTTGCTGTTCATTTCTTCTGCCTGAATCACCACCGACCTGCTGTGATCGTTTTCCTGCACTCAGACGTAGACGTTTCCTGTGGTCTGTTGATGATTCTCTATTCTGTCTCCTGCATTTAGTCATTTTCCTGCAGACGCGTTGAAATCTGAATCACTGAAATCTGTAGCTGTGTGCAGGACTGGGGGACTTATTCAGCCTCTCACTGGAAAAATGAACCAAATAACACATAAATACATGGCAAACGCTGCATTTTGATCAGTTTAATACCAAGAAAGTACTTTAAAAAAAAGATTTTGAAGAACCTGCATCCAGATTCTTTACAGTAAAATAACAGCATGCGTGTCTTTTATGTGACATGAAGGCACAGAGAGAGTCCCAGCTTAAACCATCCGTTTCTTCTTCTATGGTTCTTTTCTCCAAACCTCCTCTCCAGAGATGAAGGTGGCTCTGACGTTGAGGTCGTCGTCGAGGAGGACCAGGTCTGTAAAACAGGCGGCAAACAGTCAAACATTGTTTTAAGAGGGAGAAGTTAGAAGAGCAGCTTTAATTCCATCAGTCCTGCCGTGACTGAACGGATGGATTTAGCTCAGATCTCCGATCAGAAGGTTCTTGAAATAATGTCCTGCTTTTGAGTTTTTCAATCAATTTACTTCAAATGTGACTCATTGTAATTAGCATTGTAATTAGGCTCCCACTGCTCCCCGCTCACTCTCGTTATTGGTTATTCTTCTAAACTAATCAGACATAGTATATTGCCGTATCTGCCCGAATATAGGGCGACTCTGATTATAAGACGACCCCTATTTTTCAGATATCATTTTGGGAAAATAAAAATACGACGAAGGCAATAAGGTTATTCATAAAACAATTTTTTATTGTACAATTACTACAGGAAAAAAACTCCCACAGAGATAACATTCTGCTGTATTGTTAAACATTTTAATGATCTGATATTTTTTAGGAAGTATGGTAACATATTTGCGTATCAGATTTCCATGTTACTTAAGATCAAGGTATGGTACTATTTAATAAACTGCTCTCTTAAAATCTGAGACTATGACTCTAAATAAGCTACAAACATGTAGTTCAATAACTGCATAACTATCGAATTCGAGTTTTATTCAAGAACAACATAAATAATTCAGTCTATAAAAAAACTAATTGTGGACTCAAACAAAACTTTCAAAGCCCTTTGCTCGAGTTGGCTGCGGGTTCATCCATTCTTACTGGTTACCTGGGTGCAGGTTCCATCTAGTGGCACAGATGTGTAATTACAATAGAAATGTCTAGTCCTCGATTATAAGACGACCCCATTTTTGAGAATATGATTTCTAGAATAAAATATCGTGCAATATTCACACCAAAACGGTACTACCAGTCACCTCAGACCCACTGCCAATCATGGTGGTGGAGGTCATTTTAAGACTTGTAAAGAGGATGTTGAACTTATTTTATTTTTTTAATGCAACTGTGTTTATTTGGTATATTAACTGGAAAGTCCTTTAGTAAAGGATTCAACATTTGCGTAATTTTGGTCTTTTTGCCTCAAACTTTCCCATTTCTCAGCAGTCATCGTTGTAGCACCGCCTGAAGACGCAGCCACAAACCACAAACTCTGTCTTTTAAGGCGAAGCAGGAACGAATGAAGGAGATCTGAAGGACCTGAGCGCTGCAGTGCCTAAGACGTCTAACTAGAAGACGACCATAATCCCTGGTATCTCCACTGGTGATGGCGGTAGAGGCTGCGGGGGGGTCTGACCTGCATCTGAGCCGTAGTCCAGCTTTCCCTTCTTGTGGCTGATACCGAGGAGCTGGGCTGGATGAAGAGAGGCAGCTTCCAGAGCTTCCTCTACTCTGCAACCTGAAAGCAAACAGAGAAGAAGGCTGAGAAGGTCCAAGAGCCTCTGACCTGGAGGACTTCCTCCTCAGAGACTCATGACGTTCAAGCTGTAAGAGCAGCCTCTGCTGCTGCTAACTGTACTTCTAACTGCACTTCGGTTACATCCACGCTTCTCCGGGCCGTGGAGACAGGAGACCATCAGTGGACGTGAAGAGGAAAAGAAACCAGCTCACTCACCTGAGGCCTGCCTGAAGTGGCGGACGCACATGTCCATGGTGGCGATGCTGCCGCTGAGCGTCTTTGTACCTGAAGGACGGAGAATAATGGATCAACCAGTCAACTCATGTTTGTGTCCCACTGGACTCATGTGATGTAACTGGAGCAAACATTCCTCCAGAAAACTGAGATGAGCAGCAAAGACTAAATCACACAGGCACCGAGAGAGACGCATGAATCAACCCATGTTGGCCCGTAGGTGGCGCCATCGGACTCTCCAACTGGGTCGACATCATCCACAACGATGGTGGTTTGTCAAACCATTTTAAGGTTCTACACCAATCAAATGTCCGGTCTTGACTCAAAGTATCTTCTGACTGCAGGACCCAAACATCATCAGTCTTGTTGCTCGGCATGCGCACGACATTCCTTGGACGCTTGTTAAATTCAGCAGCAATCCAAAGGTAGGGGGCGCTACAGTCCTCACGTCAATATCTGAGGAACTGCTTAACGTTGAAATTAAAAATGTGGTGTAGTCACACTTGGACTAAACCGAAGGCTGGCTGACCTAGCTGCGTTCCAGTTGTGATTTCGTACATTTGCGACTTTCAGTCCTAAAATCAGCAAGTCTCAAAATTCAGAAAATGTTGACTTTATGATGTAAAATTACTTTATATCACAAAATTGCAACTTTCGCATAAATGAAACTTTATGTTCTATAGTCATAAATTTTGTCTTTAAAAAAAAAAATCACACATTTTTTGTTGTGAAATAATGAATTTTGCAAAATCCAAACTTTTTAAACTTAATATTGCAAAGTTTTGGAGCGAAATATCGCCTTTCACAAAATTGCAACTTTTTGACAAAAAAAAGGGAACTTTATGTCGTAAAATAGTGAATTTCGTACGTTAGCTTTTGCTCTCACCAACGACGTAAACAGTCAGCTAAAACGGACAACAGAAACTCAACCATCCTCCATGTTTCTAGTTTTAACGAGCCCTAATTAAAACTACAGGCCGGTCAGACGACCAGTTTACCGACTTTTAACCGTAAAAGCACATCGATGTTTTACTGGAATGTTAAAATTCATCAGGACTTCACGACAAAACACACTTTTACGGTACGTTCACGCGTATGCACTGGCATGGTACGCACTGGCATCGTACATGCTGGCATCGTACGCACTGGCATGGTACGCACTGGCATCGTACATGCTGGCATCGTACGCACTGGCATAGTACGCACTGGCATCGTACATGCTGGCATCGTACGCACTGGCATAGTACGCACTGGCATCGTACATGCTGGCATCGTACGCACTGGCATAGTACGCACTGGCATCGTACATGCTGGCATCGTCGCCTACGTCCATCTCCACAGACTTTGGACAAGGCAGCGTCATCTCCTTCCAAACTGAATTGTGGGTACCGTCTGTTCAGAAGTTGGGAGGACTTTCAACGTCAGCCAACACAGCTAGCCAACAAAATCACCCACGGAGGCGGGGCTTATTTGTGCAGGAAGGAATCTGATTGGTTGTTTGTTGTGTGACAGGGAAACATCAGAAACGCCACCAGTGCGGACCTAGCGTCCTGGTGGAGCTCTGTCGGAGCTCAAGCAGTCCTCATTTCAGCTCTGGCAGCCCCCAGTGGTCACTCAAGGTACTGCAAATTCCTGTACATCTGCAATGGAGTCAGCGCAGAGGTTGGAACTGTGCTGCTTTGGTGTGACTGGATGGTAAACATGCCTCTATTACGACTCTTCAGAAGCGTGTCGCTGAATTTAATTCTAGTTCTGGTCATATTTTCTAAAAACAATGATGATGGTTCAGTCACTTCTTTCATCCTTGTATCTGTTAAAGTTTGGTACAAATTACACATTTATGATAAACACATTTAAAATAAAGTGTTGACTCGACTTCTTCCAAAGCAATATTTCCTTCAGACTGTCATAATTGTTTCTATTTTATATAAAGTTATCACGTCTTCTGTTTCTGTCGGTACATTCTTGTTCGCCGTCGACAACCGACAGCGAAGGAAACACTGACCTGCCACGTAAGCGTGGAGACCCTGAATCTCGATGACCTGCTGGCCCAGAGTGTGGCGGCCCGGAGGAAGACCCATCGCCGCGATCGCATCCGTCACCAACACCAAACCTGAGAGCAGAAGCACCGAGTTACACCTCCGTTCATCAACGAACCTGATTCACACCGGATGCTGAACTGCTAAACAGCAAACAATCATGTGGTCATCAGACAGCTTTTCAGAGGGAAAATAATATGCTTTTCCTGACTTTCAAAGGTTTGAAATAGTCTTAAACTGCTGTATACCCATTTTAAGAGGCGCACGACTAATTAACCAATTAATGAAAGGAGGTTTCATTTTTCTCAAAATGACTTTGTGCTTCCATAAGCATCTAAATATTGGCCTTCGAAACCCCAAGCGCAGATCAACTCAGCCCGTGCATCTACCCCCACGTGGGGTTAGCTCCGCCCCCACGTGGAGTTAACCCCACCTCCCTTAGATGTAAAATGAGATTTAGATAAAAAAGAACATCCTCCACTTGTCTCTGTCGCAGTGGCATGTGACTGGATTGATTGCGTCCGATTGGCTTAGACAGGTAACCAAAAACAGCAGAGAGAGCGGGGAGCAGGGGCACGGTGCTCACAGGAGCATAAAGAAATCACAAGATTTAGGCTGCACAACCAAAGCAAGGGGCCGCACCACCCTTGCTAACTGGATACATCCAATTGTCCACAGGACACCGTCTGGACTGTTTCATCAGCTTCTACCTCCTGCAGCAGCTGGATCCTCCATCCAGGTGACTTTCACCTTGGATCACCTTTCCAAGCTAACAGCATCCCAAACGAGCGCTGCCAGAGATGAAAGATGGAAGAGCAGAAGTCCGCTAGTACCTGCTGTCACTCGGCTCGTCGTGGGCGACGGCCACAGACCTGCCAACCCTGATGCTAAAATAAGTTAGCATCATCGGTTATTGTGATTGACATAAGGTGGGCGTGTTCCTGCCGACATCCAGCCCTGCTTGTTACGCCCATCAGCAACCTGGTGCACTAGCGTACGAGAAATTGGCACAGTATTTTCTAAACGCCCCCATGTGGCCAGAAGCGGTAGAGATGCAGTAAACTGTGACTCTTCGGTTTGCACCTGAAGGGTGAGCTCTGTGCGCGATCCGCAGGGCGGCGGGGTTGGTGTGGATCCCGTCGGCGATCATGCCGTAGTAAACCGTCCTCCCTGCAGGGATCTGGTCGCTGGTCAGCAGACCCACAATGCCCGGGTCACGATGGTGGAACTGGAGCACAACACAAGAGAGGAAAAACCGGTTAAACACTGGGCTGAAAGTCGACGGGCAGCGTCAGAAATAAGGAGTCCGGCGTTAACGGAGGGACTTACCGGCAGCATGGCGTTGAAGAGGTGGGTGATGAAGGACGCTCCGTGCTGAACGGCCTCCTCGGCCTGCAACAGGTTGGCCACGGAGTGACCTGCAACAACCAAACGTCAGTACACGGTCAGGAACAGCTGGAGCGATAAATGTACAAATGGAAAAGATGAAACATCCGCAGGCTCTCAGAAAAATGAAAACGTTTAAAACAGAGACACAGTATGACCTTTTTGTCAAAAGCTGACGCAGTTTCCTGAGGTCTTAATCAAATGTCCCTGACACATTTTGGTCAAGACACTAAAACTACACAGTACAACAGGTTCCCTTTCAACCACGTGTTAACAGCAGCGGGGTTTAACCCTGCGAGTTTCTGAGCCGCCAGTGACTTCAAACAGCCACATATATGCTCTAAAGCTCAGTAACGATTTTGTTCTCAATATGCCCCCCTTTTAAAAGTAAGCAAATAGATAATATCAGAGGAGAATCAACAAAGTTGTTTTTGAAAACACCGAAACAAAACAGTGATCACCTAACGATACAGTGACGCCCCTCTGGCAGAGCTCCCTCACCACCGACTGGCTGCTGGCCAGCTCAGGAGCCAGCGTCACCATGGCAACATTGTCCAGGCTGCCGTAGGCCTCCATCAGGTCCTGGATGCCTTTTGACTGGAAGGTACGCAGAAACTTCTCTGGGTGGGCTCCCCTCTTCTCCACGCTGATGAACGGACCCTCCAGATGGAAACCTGTACAGGAAGTTTAAAAAATAAAAAAAAAAGGAGAATTTTCAGAGCAGAAATTCACCCAGAAATCAATGACTTTCATGGAAAGTAATCTTAAGAAATGTAGAATTTAATCTTTAATAGGGCCGGGCAACGATTAAAATTTTTAATATCGCAATTAATCGCATTATTTCCCTGATTAATCACGATTAATTGCATTGTATACGCAGAATCAAATAATGAATTCAAAAGTAGTGTAAAGATCACTTTTATTTAAATGTTCTGCTGCCATATGAACTAAAGTGCTATAACATTTGTTGTTCAAACACTTTTAACATCAGCACTTGTCAGTAACACATATTTAGTGTAAATCTCATCTTAAAAAATGTAAAATAAAATAAAGCTTATTGCCACTGCCAGGGCATTAATGTCATCCTGATTTTATAAAAAATAAAAAAAAGTCTACAAACAAAATCCAACAAAATGATTGTGTCTCAGCACAATCAGAACATTAAAACAGGTAATTTCTGAGGTAACAGCAGAAACTTTTAACGGGGAGTTCAACTTGTCAGTTGTTACAAATAACCTTGTTTCTGTTGAATCCTCCGTCTGGGAGAACTTTAAAATGAAAATGTCCATGTTAAAGTTCTGTAACTTTACCAATCTGTGTATCATTCATTCTTTCCATTTTCAATTATCAATCAAAAAATAGATAAATAAAAAGTGACTTTTTATTACGTTTTTCATTTTTTAATCTAACACAAAAAAAATGCCTCTTTTTTTTTATATTTCAATTTTAGACTTGGATCAAAAATACGAAATTAAAAAACGGGCCACAGAACTGAATTTGTTTTATAATGGAGGACTGGACTTTCTGTTGTCGTTACACATCTGTGCCACTAGATGGAGCTGCACTGCAGTAACCAGCTAGAGAACAGCAGGACAGTGAACACATGGAGCAGATCTGATGGAACATGGAGGAATGACGCAAAAGTTTTGTTGCAGTCCAGAATTTTTTTTTTTTTTAGACTGAATTGTTAATATTGCTACCTGAGTTGCTACCCGAACTGTAAAGTTCACGATTTTTTACCGTTCTCCGTGTCTGTTTTAGCTTTTCCTTAAGTTTACCTGCAAATTGTCTTCCGGTTCTTCAGCAGCCAGTAACAGACTTTTCAAAACAAAAGCATGTGAGCAACATGTGTTCACGCGCGCTAAAATGAATGTTGGCATTACTAAATAAATGCGTTAACTAGCCCGGCCCTAATATTTAAATACAAATAGGAAACAAACTGAATGACAGCAAAAACTTTGAATTTTTTTGGTTTGTTTGGCCTGCAGGTATCAATGAAACAAAGAAAAACATCCTAAAGAGATTATTGTCATGTCACGGCGGGAAGAAGAAGAGTCAGAGAACGAAGCTTAGCTAAGTAGCACACATGCTAACCATGGCTAAAGGCAGCGATCCTTTCCGGAGCCTTTAAGAGGAAGTCTGCTCGGAGTACTCCGGGGAAACCCACTCAAGTACGGGGGGAACGAGATTTACATCCACCAAGCCACCGCGCTGCCCTTCTGCCTTCCCAGATGTTGTGTTTTCATGTCATGTGACCTGAACTCACCAAAGGTGAGTGCGGAAGCAACGTCTTACCCAGAACTCCAGCTCCGTGTCCTCCTCCATTGTGCACTTTGACTTGAGGCAAAACCTGAGACGCACAGTCAGCGGCTTTACTTCACGGGAATGAAGGTCAGAGTGGACAAGTTCATGTGATTAAAAACCTGTGACTGGTATTTTTTTCTAGAAATACAAATGTCACCTTGTGGTAGACCTCAGCAGGAGACGTGACCAGAGTCGGACAGAACGACGTCACGCCGTGTTCCAGGATCTTTTTAGCCACTAAAGAAACTCCAGCGCTGACGTCCTCAGACGGTTGAGAGAAGTCGATGCCGAAGCCTCCTGCAGGGAGACGCTTCGTTTGGTATTCTGATGTCTTTACTCGCTGCTACATCAGAGTCTGAATACAGTTACTTTATTTTACTTTACTTTAAAATGTTGGGATGAAACTGAAAGTGCAACGTAAAAAAAGAAACAGTGATTCTTACATTCACTTTGACTTCTGTTTCTCCACAGGAAGTACAAAGCAAAGATATTCTATGTTTTTACTCATCAACTTCATTTCATTTTCACGTTATTGGTATTAAACGAGTCACTTTATCTTTGTTTAGGTCGTATTCATCTGACAGTCTACAGTTTTTATGTAAATCTTCCTCTAATATACCAGAGATAGTCATGGTGTTCCTCAGGGTTCTGTACTTAGACTGCTACTTTTCACTCTATTCAAGCTTCCATATACAGAAAGGCAACATTAATTCATCTGCATATAAACTTGTATTAATTGACACAAACAGATGCTGAGTGAGGATCACGTGGAGTTAAAGAAGCAGAGGTCCTCATACCGGGACTTGTGGAACTCCTTAGATAGAATAATATGAGTTTCCACTGAGTAATGGTCCATCCCAGATGCTTCCAAGCCCAGAGGTGTCAACACGATTAACAAGAGGCTTCTTTTTTTACACTGTAAAGTTTTAAGAGTCATTTGTGATGACATCTTTGCATTGCAGTGCTTGGAAAAGGTTTCCACAGCGATCCTTGTCCATGTTCTCTCAGCCTTCGATGAATGACGGTTCCTGGTGAGATCACAGACTTGCTCCCTTGTCCTTAACGCTCTAAAGGTCCTGCAGATTCCTTGAATTGAATAATTATTTTCCACTCTGTGGAAGGAGAAATATGCAAATCCCTCCCGATCTTTCTAACACATTTGTTAACAAAGTGGAGATCCTCTGTCCATCTTCGGTCCTCACTGACTCAGCGTTTTATGCTTTACATGACACAACTACCCCACGACAAGGACTAGACTCCCCCAATACAGCTTTTAGGGAATGTGTTGCAGGCCTGAAATGCAAAATATATGTACCATATTTCCTCTAATAAACGATCCCTCCCTGATGATGCCAGTCGGTGGTGTTTTGCAGCTAAAAATGAGGAGATATATAAAAATGAAATGAAATTGATGATTAAAACATTAAATATCTTGAGTTTGTGATGTCTGTTTTTAATTTGTCCAAACTTTATCTGATTCAGGGTCAGAGAAGGTGACAGAGGGGCTTCTGGTTGTGATGAGGGGACAACTTTGAAGAACATTGCCCCCCCAGCCGCCCCTGCGCATGCGCTGACATTTGCGTGTGTTCGTACCGTTGATCTGGACGTCTACGAAGCCTGGCGCGATGATTCCGCCTCCGCAGTCCACGCGCTTGTCGGCGTAGCCCTTTTCATCAAAGAACAGCTTCTCTGGATCTAAAATCTTCCCCTCGCGCACCCAGAGATCCTCCCTGCGCGCGCGCACACACACACAAACGCACACTCATGCTGAGACAGCGCTCTGCAAACGACGGAACATTTAAACAACGAATGTCCTGATAATAACGCTGAATGAAAGTTTTCTCCACGTTCCCGCGCCACGCGTCTGTGACGCGCCTGCGTACCTCTGCAGCACGTGGTCTCTCAGGATCCTGCAGTTGATGAACTGGGTGATGGGAGCGTCAGACACCGACTTGTTGGACGGCATGCTGGTTCCCCTCAGCAGACAGAAACCTGTCCGCAAACCCCGTCCAACTTCAGGCGGCAGAGACGCGGCAGAGACGCGTCAGCGACGCGGCAGAGCGGACCAGACGCTCCTCTCCGTGGCGCTGAAATGACGCAAAAAGGCCGCAAACATTTTTCTTCAACAAACATAATACCTGCAAACTGAATTTCTAGAATATGCTTAAATGTGCAACAAGATGGGAGAGAGTTTGAATGAACACTTTGAATGTGCAAAAGTTACAACCCCCTCTTTTAAACTCCTGTTTAATGTGTGAAAACTGAATAAAAGGATGTGAAAATGTGTAAAAAGATGAGAGCGTGATGATGTTCATCTAACATTGCATTTACCTGACACTTAGACCCACTAAAACACCATGATTTATTATGTTTAACAAAAAACATAGGATCTAAAGAGAGGGTACTGACTTTTGTTCATGTCTTTATATGACATAAGTAAGTGTTTTGAAATTAATAAATTAAATGAGCTGAAATAGAAGTTAAGGAGGAAAAAAGGGACTTTCCTGTTTTATATTTCAGTGTGACTGCATTATAAAAGCTTTATCTGACGTTATCAGGGTGGACTAAACTTTGACCCGATCTTTGATTTTGCAGTGGAAAGAAATCGTTTGCAAACTGTCTTTCTAACTAAGCTCATCACTGCACCGAACTCCATTTAAAAAACAGTCGATTTAAGACGTCCTCCCTTCTGACTTCAGGTACGTACCTTCAAATAAAAAGCTGTAAAAGTCCTCGAAGTTTGAAGTGTCCAGGCGTCACCTCGGCATGTAAGAAATCCACAATCCAGGACTTGATCCGGTACAGGTAGAAGTTTCTGAACCGTCACCTCGACGCCGCCTGCGACATAAACACCGCGTCCGGTTACATCCCGGCCAAAGTCCAGCTGGACTGCAGCTGGGTAGCTGTGAAAAGATAGCCGAAGCGGTGTTTCTGTTTCTGTTTCTTTTATGTACGAGGTTTACTGGTTTGACTGGAGCTGGAGATCTCTGCAGAAGAAGACAGCTGAGCTGACAGATCGAGAGGAAGCGGAAAAAGTCACGTGACGGAGCGGAGGTCAGCTGACCTAAACAACAGAAAAGTGCTGACTCGCCTTCAATGGTGTCACATCCGGGGTAGTAACGGCCATTATCAGCTCATGAGCAAACATTTGATATTTGAAATGTTTACAAATCAATTGAAGACTTGTTTTTATGACTGTAGTGCTCAATAATGTTTGATTCATGGGGATAAAAACAACCCAATGGCCGATTCTCACTTAGGACTTTACTAGACTCCTGTGACATCATCTACAGGATGGATTTTAAAGCCTTTTTTTCAAAAATATTCTGTAGAATAATTTCTTCTGTAGAATAGGCTACTGTATAAAAATGTATTATTCTGCAGAGCATTATTTGTATTAATTTAATAATTTTTGTATTATCTATATTAAAACACATGTCAAATTCAGGGTCCCACGGAGTTGAAATGTGGCAACGGCTGCTGTCCCATATGGACACCAAAGCTCCACGACCCTTCGATTCCCCAGCAACTCCCAGCATCACGCTCCAGCGTATGACCCTGGAGGATGGGCCACCTAGCTTGCTGGATGTCTCCGAGACAACAGCAAAGGTCTTCCAGAAGGAGGTATGTTTTAAGGTTAGGTGCATGCAATGGTGAGGTTCATATTGTGCCAGTGGACATTATATTTACGGGCAAAAAGCGCGGGCTTCAAGCTGCGGTTAGCATTCTGACAGGGATGGGGCTGCACAGATTTACCACCTCAACCTCCAAAAAGCTGTTTCTCTGGTGAGTTTAGTGCCTAATCCCACCAATCCACCTCTACGCCTTTGTGACAGCCATCTCCCAAAGAGCAGAACTTGCCCAGTTGCGAAACCGCTTTGCTGATGTGTTCTCCCCCGTCCCGGGACGCACAAACCTCATCCAACATCACGTTGAGGCTCTCGCAGGCGTGACCATGCGTTCGCGGCTCTACAGACTTCCAGAACACAAAAGAAAAACTGTCTTGACAGGAAGTGAAAGCATCCCACGGTGCCTGGTGTAGCCCTGGTGACCAAGAATAACGGATCTATATGCTTCTATGGATTACTGAAAGATTAATGAGGTCTCACGTTTTGATGCCTACCTCATTATATCCCGGGTTGACGAGCTCCTGGATCAGCTCAGCACAGCTCGTCCATGTGCTCACATGCTGCCGCCTACCTGGATGATGTGATCATCCACAGTGACACCTGGGTGGAGCATTTGCAGCGGACGGGCAGCTGGGCCAAAGAAGTGTGCAGTTAGACGCAGGGAGGTACAGTATCTGGGTTACTACTTGGGTTCTGGGCAGAAGAAGAAAAAACCGTATCAATTGCAGCCTGTCTTCAGCACAAGACTAAAAAGGAAGTCCAGCGGTTTTGGGGGCTGGCTGGCTATCACAGACGGTTCGTTCCAAACTCTTTGCGGAGCTGATCCGACCATGACTGACCTGATTTGAAGAGGTGCCCCAGATTTGATCCAGTGAACGTTGCGGTGCCAGGTGGCGTTTGAGAGGGTGAAATGGGCCCTCTGTGAGGAGACGCTGCTTTTAACTTCTCTCTCCCTTTTGACCTGCAGACTGATGCATAGGTCAGAGGGAATAGGGCCCGTTCTGTCCCAGCAGGTCCGGGGGTCCAACCGCCCCGTACGATACCACAGTTGGAATCTCTCAGAACAACTCTATGGTGGAAAAGGAGTATCAGGCGATTTGTTCCATCGCATGAAAGACGCCAACGCCCGGATCACTCGGTACTATCTGGCTTTACAGCTTTTTTAAGTTCAACGTGGTCCGTAGGCCGGTGTATAACTAATACAGCGAATCTGGAAGGTATATGTTCCATAGAGTCGATTACATTACCTTCACAAGATGCACTGGTTCCATGCAGCATCAAGTGTTGGAGATCCATGGGTTGGGTTGACCTCTTCAGGTCATCAGTCCGTCACAGGGCCACACCGAAACAACCAAGCAAAAATATTCACACCTGTGCTACAAAGATTTAATCATCCCATTATTAGTTTGGACTGCAGGAGGAACCTCACACAGTCACAAGGAGAACATTTAAACTCCTCACAGAAATACAAGCTGCTGTAAACTCAGTGTAGAGTCCTGATTAACGTGTTTCCATCACTGGCCAGCAGAGGGAGCTGAAAACCAACATTTACAATATGGAGAGGCAGGTCACCAGCTATTATTTTAGTACGGATATCTATGTTGAATAAATAGAAATAGAGAATCACATTTCTCTGACACACCTCTCACTTGCACGCTTATTCATTTAAATTTCTGTAAATCACTTCAGTGACATGGTGCTTAAATACAGACAAATCCAGCTGTGATCACCCACAGCTGTGTAGAGGTTGTTTTCACCCTTCACTCAAACCCCCAGGCATGAGCTGTTGAGCTCAGAAAACATGGCAACTACTGTAAATAACAGTTCCATGTAAAAAAGACATGATCCAGAACAATAAAGTCCTAAAGTCCTAAAGCTTCGAGCATAAAATACATTTAAAAAAAAGTTTGCTTTAATGTAATGTTTTCTAATAAAGATGTAAAACAGGGCTGCAGGATTTTGGATTTTCACTAACATGAAGGTCAGTGACTCGGTTTTAGATCCAGCCCCCAGAGGTCGGTTTAGGAACTGCAACGTTTCGGATTTCCACATTAGATTCATCCTGAAGTAAACCAAAGTCTTAATAAAGGAAACAAAAGAGAAATCGAGACAAATCTGGAAAAACCCAGAAGATGAACAGAAGAAGACAAATCAGAGGCTGTAAACTTAGAAAAAAAACAAACAAAAAACAAAATCCATCCACCATGTATTAGGATGAATTTGTCATAAAAAAAAAAAACCCCTGTAAGTTTATACCAGAAGTGTTGAATAAAATCTGCATATAAACAGGACAGAGGGAACGAAGCAGAAACATGACAAAAGCTTTGAGTTTTAGAGATCACATCTCTTTGGATTCATGAAGGGAAAACCTGAACAAGTTCGACAACATCTCAACATGTATTTGACCAAGACTGAGTTTTATATCATTTAACAGAGAGGCCTTTAAAGAGAGGTGTTTGAAGAGGAACGTTTAGACAGACCTCCATTTTGGTGCAATCACGTAGAGAATCTCCCATCTAAATCTCTTTTGGAGAATGATTTAATGATTTGGTTTGTAATCATAATAATGATTAATTCTGTCTGTCAGAAATTCAGGTCCAGTCTTCGCTACAGTTTATCAGACAGGCAGGACCGAGTTCAGCAACGAGGGGGCAACGAGGGGGCAACGAGGGGCAACGAAGGGGCAACGATGGGCAGGAGCTCGAGTCAAGAGAAAAGAGCTACTCAGTTAAATGACATAATGGAATATAATATAATATAACATAATATAAAACAGTATAATATAATATAATGTAACCTATTCTAAATTTTTTGTGAAAAAAGCAACATTTTGCCATAAAACCACAAATTTTGCAAAATCGCAATTTTTTACATAAAAATGACAAAAAAAATTGTAAAATTGTAAATATATAATTCTAATGTTCTGTCCTTAAATCCTTAAGTTTTTGCTGCAATATCACAACTTTTTGTTGTAAAAACCAACATTTTGTCATAAATGTAAAATTTTGCAAAAATGTGACTTTTTGACATAAAATTATCACCTTGTGTCACTAAATTATGAGTTTCATATAACTAAAACTTTATGTCCTATAACCATTTTGTTGTAAAATCACAAATTTTACAAAATCTTTTGGCATCAAGCCACACTTTTGTGTCAAATTTACAAATTTGTGAGTTTTGGGGGAAAAAAATCCAACTTTTTGTCATTAAACAAGAACTTTAAGTAAAAAAAAATGTGAATTTTATATATTTATAACTTAATGTCCTAAAATCAAGACTTTTTTTTATAAAATCACAAAGTTTTAACCTTAAAACCACAATTTCTTCTAGTAAATTTATAACTTTTTGAATATGCAGCTTTTTCTTGAAAAAACAGAATTTTAGACATGAAAAGTCAACTTTTGCAAAAATAAAATTGTTGGGCATTAAATCTCAGTTTTGTATCATAAACATCATGAATTTTACAAAATCAGTGTTTTAGGGAAAAAAACAACTTTTTGTAGTTTTTGTTTCTGTTGTGAAAACTACGAAAAATCAAAACTTTCAGATTCACTTTAATGGTGAAAAGCTGCTCAACAGTCATTCTGCATGAAGGGGGAGGAGCTTGAGCGCCACCTGGAGTCTACTTGTGCACCTGCCTGCTCACAGGAACCAGTTTTCTTTGTTACGTTGTATCAGCCACCTCATCTTCGCCTGAGCGGTGAAATCCTGAACGCTCTAGAAATCCATCGTATCTCAACGTTCATCTCATCTCATCTCTCCCGTCATTTTAGAGATGGTTTTTGAAGACAGATTTTGTAGCATTTCCATCGCTACTAGCATTTGCATGAGGCCATATCTCAGGAACAGCTTAACGCAACAATCTGCAGCCAGTTTGGTGGCGTTTACGGGTAATCGATACCTAATCAGCGTTATTGAAAACTTGGACCCCCAAAGTGAAGCTGCTTCGGTTGGTCTCACCTGACCTGTGAGGTGATCTGGTCTGCAGCAGCTGAGTCCAGACTGCCAGGAAATGCTGTTCTAGCTCCCACCCCCCTCAACGCCCCCCACCCCCCCGGTCAGAGCAGCAGCCCCCTCCTCATTCCTGAAAGTCAACAATAAACCACGTTTCCAGTAAGCCAGATACCTCCCCGAGTCCTGCCCGTCCCCATGGAGACCACTACGAGAGTCTGCAGGCCTTGTGTCCGCGGGCCAAATGGGGGCCACCCATGAGGAGCCGCGGAGGCCATATTTTACCCGATATGGATCAGAACGCCGTCCTCCGCTCGGCGTAAATGCTGGTCCTCCTCAAAGACGAAGACCTGGCAGAAACAGCAGAAACGCCCGGACGCCTTCGTGTTTTCACGGCCTCGGCGTTCACTCTGACGTCAGCGCCGAAGCCCCGCGAGTGACACAGCGGCTTTGTTTTGGAGTCGCCGCATCTCATTCACGGCCGCTTAACTCCTCAGCCCGGGGGTCTGCGAGGGGGCTTTCAGGGCGCCCCGGTCCCTTAATCTGCCGGCCCTTTGAGCCGCTGAACAACCGGCCGATTGTCGGGCGACGGGGGCGGGGGCGCTTCTGCTTCACGGGAGCTGTTGACTTGCAAAACACGCCGCGAGGGAACCCCAGACACGCTGGGAGGAGGCGACGGCGGAGCGGGGTCACGGCGAGAGGTCGTAGGTAACCGTCGCGTTATTTACTTCACAAAAATACTGACTAAATTTAAAAAAAAAAAAAAGAGTCATCTGGGCGACACCAACGACCCCTTCACTGCTTCGAGTCATCAGTCCTCGATGAAGCGACCATCAGCAGGAGTAAAAGCAGATGTGTGCTGGTCTGGGGCCTTCAGGAGTGTGGTAACACAATGCCAAGCAGGAAAGACATCAACAACAGACTTAGAGAAGCTGCTGCTGCTCATCAGTCTGGAAAGGTTTATAAAATGATTTCCAAACAATTAGCAGGTTAGTGGTTTACACTAGAGGTCTTCGGAACAACCCGACAACCCGAAAACCCGAGGTTCCGAGCCGACCCAAATCGGGTCTCGGGTCCATTCAAAAGACGTGACTCCGGGTTCGGATCGGAATCGGTACAGTTAGTCTCGGGTCCGGTCGGTGCTCTCTGACAGGCTGGGTCCACGTTTACTCCAGAGAGGTAAAGATATTGGCGGTGGCAGCTAATGTCAGGACTCGGGGCAGTTTAATTAATTATTCATTAATGTGGCGTATTTGTCATGAAACAATCGTGTTGCCGTAGCGTGTTATTAGCGGTTTGCCCGGTAGCTGTAAAGCACAACGGATCGCCAACATGACAACGCTGGATGAGAGAACATATTCACGACACGTCTTGACCGGTGTAGGCTATTAGCGTTAGCAGTTGCTACCAATAGCATCTGTATCCACAAAGAAAATAACGACGTGGATTTATTGTTGTTTCCATCACGTAGCCTATGTAGCAACTGAACCGGTAGAAGAAGACAACTTTAGGGAAGAAAATCAAGTTTTAATCAACGCTAGACAACTTTAACATGAGCAACTATGGGCTGGATTGTCTCGGTTCTATTCGGGTAACTCGGTTCGGTTCGTGGTCGGAAACTACAGACTCGGGTTGGGTCTAAATATTGCGGGTCCATTTGGGTTCGGACTCCCTAATTTATGATAATAGCTCGGGTGGGGTCGGGTGGGGTCGAATTTTCACGAGTCCATTCGGGTTCGGGTCCATGAAAGTGGACCCGTGAAGACCTCTAGTCTAGAAAACATTCGAGACAGTTGTTCACTTGAACATCCCAGCAGATTTACCTAAAAGTCCGTCTAAAAATAACACGGACGCAAGACTGAGGTTCTAAACAAACCAGTAGACCTCTGGAACAATGTCCTCTGGACAGATGAGACCAGAGACCAGAACCATGTCTGGGAGAAAACAGCAAGAACACCTCAGAACCACCGATGAGCACGGTGGTGAAGGGGGTGATGCTTTGGGGCTGTTTTAAAGTCAAAAAGACCCGGAACATCGCGGTCATCGAGAGAACCGTCGAGTCCTCCGTATACCAGAGACTTCTGGAGTCCAGCTGGACTGAAACCGGGTCACGTGACAGGACGGTGATCCCAAACACAGCAGCAGATCTGCACCAGAATAACAAAAAAATAAAAAAGTTTGTAAACAGCTGGAAGTCTGGGCTAAAGGAGGTGTTTGTCTCATGAAGGAGGACAAACGACAGCAGCTTCGGCGCATCAGTGACGGGGAAATCAGGTGAGGATGTCAGGTGTGGGCGTCGCCAAAGAGGCTTTGTGTGCTAATGGATTCAACCCCCCCCCCCCACCACCACCACCACCACACACAGTGCTCTGCTTCCTTCTAGAAAACTCTGGAAAACGATGGTGGTTACAGGAGCTAAACTGGAGGAGGATGGAGCCCCCCCCCCCCCCCCCCCCCTCCATCCAGTGTCTCTTTGCATTCCTCTCAGTTAATAAGTGTTTGTCTGATCCTCGGCGGGGGGTGTGTGTAAAGATCACCCCACACAAACGCAGCAGCCCCGCCCCGGCCCGGCTCATCCGGCCGTAAAGACGACGGGGCCGATGCTGCGAGGGGCCCCGCGGTCCGCCGACCTCCAACCAGACGACCCGAACAAGAGGCCGCGACAGACCTCCAACCAGCTGAAACGTTCCCTCATGGATTATTATGATCATTATTAACTTTTATTTAATTAGGGAGATGAAGAATCTCTCTTATAGCAGTGGCCCTTGGAAACAGAATAAAGGCATCAGCTGCTGTGAGGAGCCGCTCATTTTAAGGCCTCCTTCTCCATCTCAGCCCAGATGCGGGATGAAACCTCGGGGCTCCCCGGTCGACTGGATCCGGCGTCCAGACGTCGTGAGGAAGCAAGAATACGTGAAATGAGCCGCGCTGTCAGCTGACACCAACCCAGCTTTCCTCGAGTCAATCATTCCCTCAGCTGCAGGAGTTATTAGATCACGCATTAAACCCAGGAACACAACCGCAGCTTCGCTTGAATCCACATGTTTGGGAAGAAGTCTGGGGAACTTCACGCCAGAACTCTGTTTTCACGCTTTCAGAGACCAGGACTCATCTTCACCATGATTTAGTTTCAGGAAGATCTTTTCTCATTATCTTAAGGATGAATCTTGACGTTCCTGGTCTCCTTCTGGCGCCGTGATCATCATCAGATTACGACTCAAAAGAAAAAAGGACAGACTTGGTTCAACTGCAGGACCTGAATGTTGATGTTCTTCATGTAAAAGTTCTCTTATGTAAAAAAAATAAAACATTTGTCGGCCATGTTGAGTACTGCTCCTGCAGGACTGACCATCTGCTCATGTGCAGAGACCAGAACCTCAGATGTGTGCTGACACAATTAGTGCGTTTACATGGGAAGTTTAATTCCTCTTTAATTCAGAATTAAAATTAAATCTGATTTAAAATGATTAAAAATTACCATGTAAACACCTAATTCCGAATGAAAATGTCCATTCAGAATTAAACTTAATTCCGAAGTAAGTTCTGGTTTATTCTGATTTTAAATCCGAATAGAATAATTCCGCGGTCATGTATACACTTATTCTGCATTAAATAAATTCCGATCTTTCTGCGCATGCTAGTTCTCTTGCCCGTCTGTCGCGATGACGCTTATATTCCACGCTGGGCTTGTTTTTGAAAGAAAATCATCGACATGATGTTGTTGTGCTGCTGTTTCAAAAATAAAATCAAAACAAATCCAAAAAGGATGCTAATAATGTAGTCCTCCATGTTGTTGCAATTGAGTAAGTTTGTTTTCTTCCGGTAGATGTAAATACGTAAAGACATCCGCCCCCCCTATCCAATCAGAACCCTTCCCAACCCCCAGACCTTAAGCAGAATTGGATAAAGTCGATCAAACGTGTTTTCCATGTAAACCTCAATTCAGAATTACTATTTCCTTGTAAACTCGAAGGAAAATAGTTTAATTCTGAATTATTTAATTCGGAATAATTAATTCAGAATTAAAAAAACATCATGTAACCGTGGCCAATGCCAAGAGGGTAGGATATCAGCAACGGTTTTAGAGAAGCCGTTCTTGTCCCAGAGTGTTTACGCCCAGGTCTGAGTCATCCTCCAGGCAGATGCATAAAACCCGACCTGTTGGACCACGACACCTCTGAACTGAACCGTACGATGATGAAAGTCAGAGCTCCCGTGTTTAAGGCAGCGGTATCGCTTTTGACGCCACGACCTTCATGTGACACTGAAGCACAAACCAAGCGTCGGTGAAGTTTTCTCTGGACTGGATTTGTAAAATGATCAGCTCTCATTATGCTGGAAGATCAGAAGGGAAACTGAGACCAGTTCTCTCTGCGGCTTCAGCGGTCGAGCTGACAGGCTGATAGACGAGCTGTCGGGGCCGTGGACGGACGGTTGGGGGGCCAGGTGCTCGCTGATGTCAGGAGCTTAAAACTTTTTAACTTTATGCTACAGCTTCTTGTTGTAAAATATAAACTTCTGCAAAACTGAAACTTTTTTCACATAGAAATACGACTCAAATCACATATTTTTATTGAAAAATCACCAAATTCGCAATATTAGTATTTTGCTGTAAAAAGCAAATTTTGGTCGTAAAATCACGGCTTTTTGTCATATAACCGTTTTTCACAAAAATTTACAGCTTTTGTTGTAACTTATAACTTTTGTTCATCATCAAATCCAATCTTGCAGAATTTCTAATTTTCAATTATATAAAAGTTTATAGTTCAGTGGTGTTCGTTATGTTTTCCGTTTCTTAGCAAAAGTTGCTTTTTTTCCTTTTTTACAGACATGTATTTTTACATACACTTCTTGGTTTATAATAATGATAGTTTATAATAATAATAGTTTTATATTGAAACTTTTTTGTCATAAAATATTAACTACTGAAAAAATTGCACCTTTTGACAAAAAATTACAACTTTGTAGAAAATAGTTTTTCATGTACTTATGTACATGTATAATTGTTGGTTTTTGACATGAAATTACAACTTTGTTGAAAAATTGTGAATTTCATATTATTGCAACTTTATGTCCTAAAATGACATTATGTCCTGATATCAAAAATGTAGCAAAATCACTACTTTTTGACTTAATTCTACAACCTTTTGTGGTAAAATATACTGTTTGACCTTTACGAGCCAAAGTCATAGGTTTTTGTTATAAAATCACATATTTTGCAACATCGTAATTTTACCATTAAAAGCTAATTTTTGTCATAAAAATTCTTAAAATCACAACTTTTTGCAATGAAGCCACAAAATTTACAAAATTGTGACATTTTAACAAAAAAATCATAACTTTTTGTAGTGAAATTGCAACTTTAAGTCCTAAAACCCAATATTTTTGTTGTAAAATTGAGAATTTCTCAAAATCCCAACTTTACCTATAAATGCTAATTTCTGTCATTAACTTTGCAATATTTTGTCTTAAAATACTTTTTAAAATATAACGTTTTGACACAAAATTAAAGTTTTGTGATAAAAAGAATCACAAAATTGACAAAACTGTGACTTTTTCATAAATGTTCCCAACTCATGTTAAAATCACAGTAGAATTGTAGGTTTTTGACATGAAATTACAACCTTGTTGAAAATTTGTTCACATTATTGCAATTTTATGTCCTAAAATCCAAGTTTTTGTCGTAAAATCCTGAATTACGCAATATCCCGATTTCTTTGTCATAAAAAGCCCTTTTCTGTTGCTTTTTACGACGGCAGCTGCTTGAGCACCACCTGGAGTCTATCTGTGCACGAGCCTGCGTGCTGCCACGGGAAACAAATCAACAAGCTGACATTTAAGGTCCAACTGCAGCAGGCTGATAGCAAACAGAGACTGAACTGGGCGTCAACCAGCTCGAACTGGGATCCCACGTCCACTCATCAGGTCCCAGCACAGAACCAACCACCACTGGAAGAAAGGACTGGTGCAGGAGCAGCGAGGGGAGAGCCCGAGGCTCGGTCCGGGCTCGGTCCGGGCTCGGTCCGGGCCCGGCCGGGCGGAGGGGGCTTTTGTGGCCATTGTCGCCACGGCAGCTCACCTATTGAGGGAAGAGCCTCAGATATGTAAAGCAGCAGCGTTTCGAGGCCTTCCCTCTGCCGTGCAACCAACAAAGAAATAAAGAGATCAAATTAAAGTTTTGCAAAGGAGCGAGTAAAGAGACGATGCAGAGAAAGTGTCCTCTGTGGTAACTGCGTCTGCAGCCTGCCAAGGCAAAGACAAATAAAAGAAAGGGATCAATAAAAAGACGGAGTGAGGTGGAAGGAGGTTTCTGTGTCCTTGTTGGCCGACTGGCATTTTCTTTTTCATTGAGGCGGTCCAAGTCCAGCGGGCTGCTTTGGTGCGTTCCCCCCCCCCCCAGCGTTGAGAGGCAGGCCCGGACTTGCCCAACACAAGGTCAAGAAACGCAGCTCGGCCCGCCGCCAGTGACCGCCGCTCTGTTTGTGCTTGTTTTTCAGCTCCGCCCCCGTGGGGAGCAGCTCTGCAGTATATACGTTACCCACGCCGCTAACTCCCCCCCCCCCCGTCTCATCGCAGTCCAGAAACCTCCGAACAAGAGCCGACACTTAGGCCGGCCTCAGCTTTGCATGAGAAGAAGATGATTAGGTGTGTGTGAGAGGGGAAACAATGCACCCGGTCGGTGTGAAATGTCGTGAACCGCCGTGTAAGTCGATAATGTGCCTGGTAACCGACTCCGGTATTTAGGGGGCATTGTTCTGTTGCTGCAGTCAGTCACAAACTGTACGTTACCCGGACAGCGTCCCTCGAGAACAACAATGACAGCACGTATGACCGTACTGAAGGCAGCAGCTCATGAGTCATGCTTAATAACAGAGGATAAGCTTCCTGAAGGCCGTTAAGATGATAGGCCCGAGTATTTACCCAGCTCCCTTCTCTGGTGAGAGTGGAAACATTTCACTATCTCAGCTCAGCTGGTTTCAGCTTTGAAGACAAGGGGCTACATCAGACCAACAGGTAGTTGGAGAAAAGCTGCAGTTCCTCTACCGACCACTGGGGGGCGGCCGCTTCAAAAGTGAGTCGATCTCCAGTGAACGACTTTGCTCCCAGAAACAAACACGAAACCTGGTTCAGAAAATATTTCTGGTCTTCATGGCTCATCATCACATCCATCACATTAGGTAAAATTATTTAAAAACATACATTTATGCATATTTAGAGCTGTGTTCTTAGCTACTTCGGACTCTCTTGAAAAGGGCTGTAGCGATACACTAATCTCGCAATACAATACGATACACGATATTCGGCTCACGATGCAATATATATAGATATTCATCTTACAATACATTTACATCATTTTGTGGTTTGTCCAGTTTTTCTTATACAGTTGCTGCTCTTAAGCCCGTAATCTGCCCCTAACTGTCAACGGTTCACATCCACCTGATTATCGCTCTTGAACGACTGTTGGCTAACAGTTCTGTTTGTAGGCCTTAAAGCCAGAGCACCAACCACCATCAGGCCTTGGAGCTGCATTACTGCAGGGGCTGGTGTAGACTACATGGATATACTGAAGTGACATCTCAAGACATCAGCCAACCCCCAAATCAGAAAATACCCACATTCAAGCACGGTGGAGGAGGGGTCATGATTTGAGCTTGTTCCAGTCATTGACTGGACCAGGAACTCAAGACAAAAGTGGGGCCGCCTGCAGAAGCTGGAACAAGCAGCAGGACCTTTCTTGGTGGATGTTGTGGGAAGCGTTCAGTTTTCCCAGATCACCAGGCCAGTGTTTGTCCTCCTGAAGCCTCCCCGGCTTGCTGTGGGGTTTCACTGCTCTGTCCACAAACAGCTTTGTCATGCTGGCGCTCCGCCGCCTCGTTCTTTCCTGTGAAACACCTACAAAAGCACGTCCCCAGCGTCGGCTAATGAATGCAGCGGCCCTCCCGCCGTTTCCCCCGCCCATTGTTTTCCTCGTTGTAACACACAGTGTGTGTTTCTCGCTAAGAAAGCCTGTGATGGATGTCAGATTACCCCTTCGTCTGTGTCCTCCTGACAAAGAAGGCAACACACACACACACACAGGCAAACACTGAAACACACACACTCTCCAAACATGCATTCGTCCTTCAGGTCCTGAACACAATGATCAGCAAATCTTTGCGGTGACCCCGACGCCTCGAACATGTCAGATCCATATGCTACTGACGGGGCGTTTGCCCTCTCGAAGCAAACTGTTGCTTTCAAAGTAGTTTGAAACTGAATATTTCGACTTCAACGACTCATTGATTTCAATAAATTTAGTTTTACACTTTGACCTGTATACTATGGGCCCAATCTTCCGCCAGATCTGCTAAAGCTGCTATTAAGGGATAGTGGATAGCGGGAGGGGCGTTCCCCCACAAAGAACGCAATCTTCCACCTTCCTAAACCTGCTATTCCCACCTGCGCTACCCGCTACATTATCCATAGGAGTGGTTAGGGCGTTCCACCTGTTTAACCAATCAGTGCTAGCAGCCATTGCCTTTAAGAGCAGGTCGCTACCTCTAACCGCTATGGAGCATCTTTCATCCAGATCAGAGCAGCTCTCAGTGCAGCTTGTCTGGGACTCTGCTGTAGAGCTTCCTCCTCTTCCTTCCTCTTCCTCCTCTGCACTGATATATACATATAAATATTCTTACGTAAACAATTCCTATCGGCTACCTGAAAGTCCCAGATAGTCGGTGTCCTCCCAGTAAACACACTCTGGTCGTCTATGGTTTAACAGGTGAGCAAGCTGTTTAAGACGATCTCTGTCATTTTCTCAGGGGTTCAACTGAGGCCAAATCACGCTTTTTATACAAAAGTATAAAAGAGTACATGTGACCAGGTGGACGCACATCGATGCCATTTGGACGCGCTCTTGTACGCACTGACATGCAGGTTACAGGTTCCAGGTAGAGGGTGGTCTGACCACCTGCTACCTGCTACCCTAAACCCGTGATCACAAGATATCGAGTTTGCGGAAAGGGCAAAAGACACGCCCATTGCCACACCTACAAAGTAAGTAAGGAAGTCGCCATACTGGGTAGCGGCTTTAGCAAGCGGAAGCTTGCGTTTGCGGTTAGCGGAGGTTCCTATACCCGCAATTTGCGGGTAGCGGTTAGTGTTAACGAGTAAGGGGATGTGTACAATCAGGGCCTTTATCTTTTCCACATAGGAAAGGGCTTTTCGGTGCTTATATGGAAGCACCCGTTCCTCTGTCTGACACGGACTTCCAACTTTTATGATTTTTAAGCGGCACAAAGGAGATTTCCACGTTAAAATATCACCGTTACCCCAAGTCATAATTTTACTGAAACGTCATCTCAAGCAAGTGCTGCCAGAGATGAAACGAGGACGAGCAGAGCTCCGTTGGAGCTAGCTGGCCCGGTCAAGGAGGCAACGGCGCTTTGCAGACGCCGCTTTACAGACGCCGCTTTACAGATGCCTTCAAGCCAGGTGACCTTACCGGCGAACGACTGCAGTTCCCTGCAGACCTCTGCTTCTTCTCGTTTCAGTACTTCTGGCACTCACCCTGGATGTCGTTGGTTTTGTGGTCCAGTTAATCAACTTGGAAGAGTCCTGAAATCAAAATGAACCAAAGGCAAAAGTCACTAAACTGGAGGACCTGGCTGCTGCAGGAAGTAGACGCTGATGAGCTAAAAAACAGTTCGGCACACGTCCTCTCGTTAAGCAAAAAGCTGGCGGCCTTCTACTCCAAACCGTTCCAGGCCCAGAACTGGTCCCAGTCGTCTCTTTGGACACTGTTTAGGAAATCAAAACAGTGCTTCAACCCAGAAGTGAGGATGTTGGTGCTTGGTGAGCAGACAGAAGCGACGGGACCAAGGGAGGTCAAACAGAAATGAAGCCACAAAGACACAACTTTCAGAATAAAACAGGTACGTTCCCGCCTCTCCGGACAGAGCTCGCAAGAGCTCAATCAAAAGTGAGCTTTTTGGGGCTCAAAGAGACAGGAGCTAATGTCTCCAAGGGTTAAGGTCGCTGTGGTGTCCCAGGATAAAGACATGAAGCTGGAAAAGAGCAAGACGCTTCCAACTGCAAACTCATTCTCTGTGAGTGAGATTGAAGACAGGAGTTCTTCTTGAACTGGCATATGTTGTTATTTTAACAGAAGTAAGGGATTTAAATACTTCTTCTTTGACTGCTTGGAGCTGTGCAGCTTGGAGGTGGGGTGTGGGGTGGTGGTGGTGGGTGGGGGGGGGGGTTCAGAGCCTCTTTGGCGAGTCAAGTGAACTTTCACAACACCAGCCCTGCAATAAATCTGAGGCTCCATCCAGCCTCTCCTCCTATCAGCTCCACCATCCCTCCCCGGCCCTGATCAATCCCAGAGGCTCCACAAGACCAGGAACCGACCCTGGCGCACCCCCCCCCCCCCCCCCCCCCCCCACATGACAATGGTACCAGCCGTTCCCCGGGAGACCAGCCTTTCATTAGCTGTGAGATAAAAAAGATGTATTCCCCGCTGCTCCTCCGTCCACTTTCTTCCCCATCTTGTTGATAATCTTCGGCTCACATGAGCAGCTCCGGCTCTCGTGCAAATCTCTCGCCGGCCCTCATTTTGTATCTGACTGCGCTGGCGAATGCCGACGGGGTTGTGGGGCAACAGAGAAGGACTTACCGTGACCGCAGCTCCGGTCCTGAGAGATGATGGTTTCATCGGCTTTAGCTCCCTGTGAGCCGGGATCTTTGACTTATCTGTCTGAAAATAATGTGCACAGTTACTTAAGCACCACTGAATTTATGATCTCCCTTTGTTACATGTCAGTCAACTCATCTTTTTTACATTATGTGCATTTTATTTATTAATGCAATTCAATTTTTTTCCCAGATTGTTTCTGTCCAGCCTTGATATCGTCCATCTTTGTGTACAGTTTACAAATGATCCATCTCATCCTGAAGTCTTTAAAGGCACACTATGTAACCGTAGAACTTCAGACCACATGGGGGCAGCATACCATGAGATCCTTCTCCAGATAGGAGACACATTTGGTACTAATCTGGGCTACATTTGGCACTTGTGGCTGAGTAACCAGAGCGGCAAATGTTATGTGGACCAGATGTGTCCCAAAGTTAATAAAATTGTCTTAACCAGGGTTTGATATGTATTGCGTGAGCCGGATGTGGCCCATCCCCATGTTAGGGCCAGCTGTGGTCCAAAGCTCCAAAGAAATTAAAGAATTGGGCCACATCTGGTGGATATTTGGCCAAGTTTAAGCAGCCATGATCAACTTGAGTCAAAGCTGTCAGTCAGAGTCAAATGTGGATCACAGAAAACTGCAGATATGGGCCAAGTTTAGGCCAAATATGATCTACTATCTGGGCTATGCGTCAGCCCCTGGTGTAAAACACGGAATGTGCACAATAACAACTCGGCAAAAACTTCCCTCTACCAGACATATCCATCAGTCCGTAGTCTTACTTGGTTTCAACCTCCAAACCACTGTTTTGTTGACTGACGCTCCTCGTTGCTCTGCAGGATTCCCCTCCTCACGGCGACATCAGTCCATTCCTGTTGCTCTAATGGGGATCCCTCATTTATTGTGGAGCTTCTTTTTCTTCATACTGAGCTGTACCACGTAGTAAATGTCCAAAACAAGTAGACCTGGAGGCCAGCTGGAACAAGCCCACCTTAGTTCAGTCACAGTCACATGTTTTAGCTTGAGTGGCTCAGGTTATGCTAACCTGTGATGCTAATTAATGTTATTCTTTATATATATTCTGATCAGATCTGTGCAATCATCTTTATTTCAAGTGTCACGACCTGGGGTGCCGAAAAGGGGGGTAAAGGATACGGATTATAGGGGCCCATGATTGAGGGGGGCCCAGAGAGGCCCCTAATGATGATCAAAAATAGCATCAACAAATTTCGCCACTGTGTTGGGGGGCCCGATAAAGATTCTTTTCATGGGGCCCAAAATCCCTAGCGGCGCCCCTGGTCATGACCGAAACAACATCTAAAACGAGTGCTGCCAGAGCTGAAATAAGGAGTTCTGCTGGGACCAGTCAGCCTGGCCCTCACGGGGCTCTGCCGGATCCAGTTAGCTGCAGGTCGGGCTAGCCTGCGGGCATAGCTGGCAAGTTGAGAGCCGTGTGACTGGAGGTCCCAGCGATGTTTCGCTACATCTTATTTCAGCTCTGGTGGTGCTCACTTCAGATGTTTTTGGTTCGTCAGTTTAGAAAGGATCCTGAAATGAACCGAGCAACCTTCAAACATGAGCGAAAGTAGCTCTTTCAGGCTGCTGTGCTTGTGAATCCTTTGCTTTGCTTCTGAAACCCAGAACTAGTCGCAGCGGTCTCATAGTTCAGTTAATGGCACCATGTTGCTTTTAAACTAATAAAAGACTTCAGTCTTTTCAACTCTGTCTGGTCTTTATTCACAGTTCAGAAGTCAAGATGGTGCTAAGCGCTAAGTAACTAAAGTAATGACAGCTACCCACTGGATAAGCTGGCTGCCAATCAAAAGACCACGCCCCTAATTATATCTATATGTTGCTTAATGTAAATTTTCCTGATTTGGAGAAAAAAAAAATCAACCACTGTGCAGTTGAATGGATGTGAAATGTAGATATGGAGACCAAAACAGTTTTTTTTGTACCAGACTGTCAATTTATTGACTCATCGTTGGAATCAGCCCCTAGTGGTCAGTAAAGGAACTGCATTTCTGCATTAGCTTCAACAGAGAAAGACTGTGACAGTAAACACAGAGAAAATAGATTCCCTCCAACCAATAAAGCCACTGTTTGACTGATCGGAGCTCCAAAACTTTAATAAAAACTTTATCAGAGAATTTTCCTGCTTCTATCCTCAGTGTAGGACTGAATTTAGAGGACCAGCCAGCATTAATATGTGGGCCTGATATGGGTTCAAAGTGGGCTGAAAAATGAGTCTCAGGTGGGTTTGTCTGCAGGTTTCATGGTGGTCTTACCTGTGTTTGGCCATAAGGACTCTGAATGGGATCCATCTGGTTTTTAGGTTATTTCTTTTTATGTGGGTTATATGTTTCTTAACCCATGTCCATTTAGTCCACTTGTGTCCCTTATGAGCCCCATATTTGGCCCATATTGGTCTTTCAAGCCCACGTAGCCCTCTTTTAATCCAGGTGGGGTGGATTTAAAAAATAACTAATAATAAGACCGAACTTGCCCTCTTTCACAGCCTATACCAGACAAACGTTTCCCTAAATGGCTGCATCATCATCTCAGCCACGTCAGGTGTTGGCGTTTAGTGCTTTTGGTTCACAGCGTTTCTGGCGTGGAACAGCCATGAAGGTTCGCGTTTCACAGGGAGGCTCCTCTTACCTGCAACCGTCAGCGAGGCCAGGGAATAATACCTGCGTCGGGTTACCGCGGGCCTCTCATCTAACCTCCCCGCTGCATTATAATTATGAGCCATGCAACCCAGCTGGAGCGCTAAGTCCAGCAGGTAATGGCGGTCCAGGGGGGGTCTGCAGGGAGCTCGGGCTGTTGGGGAGGGAGAAAGGGGAAACGTCAGCTCTCCTTTCCAGGAAAAATACACTGGGGCTGGGCTTGAAGATGCAGGATCCTGGGCTTCCAGTGGAGTGTTGGGTGTCCGTCATACGGCGGGTGTAGCGTTACAGCACTTTATCTTTGCCCTTCATCTGTCAGCCGTCGTTACCTCATCAGCGACCGCAGACGCCCGCAGAGAGCCCGTCTGTTCACGGCTTCTTGAATTCTGCGCATTTGCATTTGATGACTACGGGCCATTCATGGGGGCCGCGCGGTCGCGAGCCGCATCGCTAATCTGCCGCGGGGTCAGAGGGAGACGGTGTGGTCTACAGACGGGCTGTGATATATGGGGGCCGTGGGACACTCGTCCCCGTCGGACCCCACGCCGACCCAGTGAGGGACCACAGATCCGAGCGCCGTGGGGGGAAAAGAGTGTGACTGAGCACAGACAAAAAGCCCTAAAAGAGCCCCCCCCCCCACCCCCCTTTACTATCACCCGTCCACTGTCTGATCACAGCAAAAAGAACAAGACGTGTCATTTAGCGACGTAACAGCCCGGCGAGGCCGTAAACTTGTATTCTAACAATGACGACGCTAACGAGCCGATGTCAAACAGATTTGTTGGGTGCAATACATGTCGTCTAACGGCCTTTTGTAGTTCATTTTTTTTAAAGGAACGGGTCTTTTTTCATTCAATTTTCTAGTTGAATTAAGAAGTAACAATGCAAAATGATGCTTTAGGTTTAGTCGTTGCGATACCGTTCCGTAATGAAACTTGTCATTTGTATCCTGACTGAACTACGCCGTCAGACATCCAGACGAGATTGGCAACGTTCGGTCTCTGGGGACCATGAATGCCTCGCCAGCCCGTCTCGTTTCTGTATGGATGTTGGAAATAAGGGACGTTTGGTCAGATTCGATCAGAAAGAGTATAAAGCAATATTGATTAGCATCAAAGCTTGACATAAACTACGCCAGTCGAGCTAAAATAGCTAACTGTGACTGACATGAGCACAACTGGTACGAGGAAAACAGGGCTTCAGAATCGCTCTTCAGAGAGTTAATCCAATTCGTCTTTGTCTGAAGGGGGCATCCTCTGGGGATGCTCGGGGAGTACGGTCCACTGGGTAGTAAGTTTGATTTATTCCAGGTTGGCTGGACTCCGTCATGGCTTCCCGCTGTCACTGATTCTGTTCATCACCTTTATGGACAGAACCTCTAGGTGCAGCCAAGGGATGGAGGGGGTTCAGGTCTCGTTGCTGATGTCGGGGCGGCTCTTCTGGAGTCGTTCTCAGTCAGGAAACTGTGGAATGACCTCAACTGGAGGAGTTGAAGCATCTCTTTGATGAGTGAGGGGAGACGGGACCAGGAGACTGACCTTTGGACTCTGTACCGGTCTGTTGAGGTGGACAGAGAGCTCACCTCTCGTCGTGAATTGTGGGTAGTGACTGAAAGACTGTGGGTGCAAGTGGTTGATATGAGTTTCCACGGCAGGGCGGCTGGCTGGAGACAGAGGGACAAGTTCAGTCATCCGGACACAGTGGACAGATTATATTTCTCTGTGAACACCTGGATGTCCTCCCAGAAGAGTTGGAGGAGGGACAGGGACGTCTGAGGCTCTCTGCTGCTGCCGCCCCAACGACCCAAACTGGACGGGTTGAAGGTCACGGACAGCCATTCAGTGGATTTAGACTTGTCTGAGTAAAGTCTTTGAGTTTATCCTCTGGGAATAACCAAATCTTTTCTTTTTTAATTTCTTTTTGACGTGCTGACCCTCAAATACTTCCATCCATCCATTATCCATTATTTTTTATTTTTATTTTTTTATCTTGTTGAGTGCCGATTGTTATATTGTTTTTATCTTCTGTAAAGCACTCTGTGTACTCTTACTGTGAAGGGTGCTCTATAAATAAATTTTACTTACTTTTACTTACTAACTAACCACTCACACACACTCCTACGGGTAATTTAGAACCACCAGTTAACCTGACATGCACGTCTTTGGACTTTGGGAGGAAGCCGGAGTACCCGGAGTACCCGGAGGAAACGGGGAGAACATGCAAACTCCCCCCAAATACTTAAACTGAGGAATTCATATCAGGCAAAAACATGAAGTAAAACAATTTTTTAAATTTTATTGTCAAAGTAAAGTGGAAAATAAACTGATACCAGTGATGGAGGAGAATGCATACAGAGTCTCTGACATCAGGCGCCGTTGTGGTCGCGGCATCGTAACGACGTCTCTGTTCCGTTAATGTGTATTCACACCTCAAAATACACAAGAGGCACAAGATACACAAGAGGCCGAAACCCGCGTAAACCACACAAATAAACTCCTACAGCTGAATGTGAAATGACAGAAGCATCGCAGAAACATCGAGCGATGAGTCTGCGTGTCTTCATGGTGATGTAGTGAAGTTCGTCCAGCGAGATCTTTTACTCTTTAAAAAAAAAAAAAAAAAAACACACAGCCTCTTAACACTGCCACCCTGTCAAGTGCCAAGTGTTGCTCTTGGCACGTAGAAGGTCAGCTATTCATTTACAAGTCGGCGTTTTAAGCTCCTAATTGTTGGAGGATTTTGCCTCGAGCTGTTTCGTCTCCACACGGTGAAACTGGGGTCTGGTTCGCATCCATCAACTAGAAAGTCGCAGGAAGATGGAAAATATCTACTAAACACTTCTACTGACAATATTTCAGTCTGATTCGGTTAAAAAAAAAGGCAACTTAGAGTTAAACTAGTCTCACAAATTAAAAAACAAAACCCACACCAGCGACAACAAAGACTAATAAAGTAAATCACTCCTACACAAAAATTATTTGGCAAAAAAAAACCATCTCATAATGAAAGTTCGTAGTGCTGCTGTCAGAGTCTTCAACCGTCCTCTGAAAATGTCGAGCTCCTATCCTCCGCCGACGAACGCCGACTTTGAACAGCGTAAACAGAGACCGTGTCGTTTCGTCATCAAGGCATCGGCGCTCAAAAAAGGTGAAACCTCATCGCAAAACTGAATTATCTGAAGGTTTATTTTACCAGATTTTCTCGTAATGAAGTGTCGCCGGTGACATCAACCTCTCGGCTCAGTCAGGCTGCTGTTTCCTTCTTTTTTGCCACTTATGTTCATTCTCCAATTTCTGGATTAAGCAAATGTTTTAAATAGCACGTTATGTAAGAGTAACCCCCCCCTGAGCTAAAAGCTGCCCCATACGCTCGGATTTTAATGGAATTTTCCACTTCCAGCACCTGCTACAACACCGGGGGACCAGCAGGCCTCAAGGAAGCTGGCCAATCAGGGAGAAGCGGGCTGTTGGAGGGGGCGGGGCCTTAAAGAGACGCGAGCCAAACCTGTGGGTAGGGTTGTACGGTCCAAAAAAATACCTCCTGTCGTCTTTTTCCTTGACCTCATTGGAAAATCGTTTCACGTGTCATGTTAGCGGAGTTTAATTTAAAAAAAAAAAATGACTTAGTTGCACAACAACAACCGAACAATCAGGCGTTGCTGTGAAAGTCGCAGCCGACGGAAACTTGAGGGACAGAATCACCAGAGCTTCTTGTGCGCAAGGTGGTAATAAAGGAGGCATTGAAGGCTCCTTTCCTTAAGGTTTTAGCGAACTCGGCCCGCTCTTATCACGGCTGTCGCTTTAATACTTCCAGGTCATTTCACTCATTGAAGAACCTTCTGGAGACTCTGCTGGTGAAAGCTTTCAGACACCTTTGAGTTTACAAACACGGCGTCTCCAGGAATGCTGGGAAATCCTTTTAGACTTCTCACGCGACCGAGTGGGACTCTCGATCAGCGGACCAACAGAATAATGTCTGTAAATACAAAGAGCGCACGGAGGAGATGGGGGGGGGGGTGGGGGGGGGGTGGTGCAGAAAATAAGTACTTATTTTAGTTCAGAGATTATTTAAATTCCCCATCTGATGTGTCCAGGCCTTCATTTCCAAAACTGTCACCAAATTTCTCTGCAGTGACATCATCTGCTGCTGCTTGTGGCATCTTTGTTCAGTAGGCGTTGAGGACGTTCCTCACCATCGAAACGCAGCTCTCACAACCTCAAAACAATAAAAGTCAGCGTAAAAAAAGCGTCTGTTATTTCCCTGCAGCGTGGAGAAAGAAGGGTTTGCACTCTGGAGGAGGAGCTTATTCCTCACAGTAGGGGGTCCATCTGGCCGTTGGGGTCTCCGAGGTCAAACAGCTGGTCCAGGCTGACGGTGGAGCTACAGAGGAAGTCGCCGTGTCCGTCCTCCTCCTCGGGCCAGGACGTCTCCAGGAAAGCCGTCGCGAGGAAGGTCTCCTCGTCGTAGTCGGACACGCCGCCGCCGCCGTCATCGTTCGCCAGCGCCAGGACGTCCGCCGGCCCCGCGGGGGCTGCGGCAGGCGGGACGCGGGTCTCCCTCAGCGTCAGCTCCTCCTCCTTCATGATGGGGCTCAGAGACCCCTCGCCATCCAAGCTGAGCTTCCCGCTGAGGGCCGAGTCCAGCAGGGCGTCCCAGTTGAAGTCCCCCTTCAGGGGCCCGTCCTCCCTCTGCTCGTCCACGCAGAGCAGCGGGGAAGCTGGAGCAGCGGGGGGCTCGACCGGCGCCGCTCCTGGAGCCCAGCGACTGCTTCCTCTTGTGCCCGGCTTTCCCCCTCACCGGCCAGGACCCCAGCATCGTCCCCTCAGCCAGGTGGGGGTCCCAGTTCTGCTCGCCCCCAGTCACCCGTTCGAACTCGTGGAGGAGCCGCTGGGACTCTGGGTTGACGCCCAGGCAGACGGGGCCCCCCGCGGGGCCGAAGAGGCCTCTGGACTGCGGCGGCGGGTTGACCCTGAGCCGGTTCTGGAGAGCCGGGTTGATCTGGACCTGGGGCATCCGTCTCTTCTTGTAGGCGCCGCTCAGGAGGTGCTCGGCGTACTGGGGGTCGATCTTCCAGAAGCCTCCTTTCCCCGGCTCGTCCTTCTGTCGCGGCACACCTTGATGAAGCACTTGTTGAGCGACAGGTTATGTCGGATGGAGTTCTGAAAAACAGAAACGGATACTTTCAGATGAAGCAGAGGGATTCAAGGCGTCGGACTTTCAACTCCTCAGGAGTTCCATCTTCAAACCCACAACAGGATCTATCTATGGGTCAATAAACGGCGACATGTTCTCGAACGGATTTATATTGCGATTCTGATTAAACAAGTATTGCATTTCGAGTTTACCAAGTATTGCGATTTTTATATCTCAATTATTAAAATATAAAAATCATATAATAATAATAATTATAATGATAAATATTATATAATTATTATATATTATTATATAATTATTGATTATTATATATAATATAATTATTATTATATTAATTATTAAATCAGCCATTCCCAAACTTCAGAATACCAAGGCCCAATTTGAAATGTGAAAAATCTCTACGGCCCACTCAAACCTTTAATCACAACTGTGATCAACATACAGGACTAAAAGCTACATTCCAATACTAATGTAAGGGGTCAACAAATAAGTTGACATTTGTATTAAGATGACAGTAGAATAACACTCAATTGGTTTGTTTTATTATTTTCAAATATTTTTAAATCACGTAATAAATATCTTACAGAAATTAAAAACATATTTTTAAAAAATCGAGGATTTAAAACATATTTGTCTATTTTTAATGACCTGTCAAGGCCCACCTGCAGTACCACGACGGCCCACCAGGGGGCCGCGGCCCACACTTTGGGAATCACTGTATTAAATAATAATAATAAATATAAAAATTAAATAAGTTTTAACATTTTAAAAAATGCGGAATTGCTGTAGTTTATGCTCACTCCACTTTTCATCTAACCCCGTTTTTGATCTGCCGTCCCACGACACACACACACACTACATTACCCATAAGGCCACACCATTGCTGGCTCACAACATTTCTTTGCAGTGAGAGAACGCACACAACATCCTGTGATGTTTCTGTGATTTTTTCTTGATTTTTTTTTATTATATTATATATTTCTGAAAAATCAGCAAATAACTAAAACCGCGGAACTTAAAGCGCGAATTGGCGAGGGATCACTGTACCTGTATGATGATGCTAAATTTACCCAAAAACGCCTCGTAGTTGCTGAGATAAAGGAGGAACTGTCAGGGAGGTGTTAAACAGAGATGTTGAGGTGGTCGTATGTCCGCCAGTTAGGACAGGAAGTGCATGCGGCAGAGCGCCGTATATCACGTTAACGCGCTGTGTACCCTCGCATTCGGCCGCCGCTCCTCGCTGAGGCCCAAACACAGCGGCGACCCGGTGACCTTCGTTAAATATTATCTGCCCCACGTACAGCTCTGCAGTCATGAAATGCTCTGAACTGTCCGAGCCAGACGCCGAAGCTCACGAGAACAGCTAACGGCTTCATCAATCATTAATCCAGCAAAATTAAACTTTTGTTGTTTTTTTCTTTTTTAAAAGACCACAAATTCCTGCTTGAGTGAGGGGAATTCTGCTCCTGAAACAGTTAGAGCCCCTCTTCTTAAAAGAATACAATAGTAGTCTTGAGCAAACGCATCCTCAGATTAAGAACAACATATAACTTTTTCATATTACCTTTACAGAATTTATATAATAAAAAATAAGTCAAAAAAAGTAACACTAAGTACCCCCTACTGCCTCCATCACTGTTGCAGCCAGGTGCTGATGATCCTCAATCTTGATCCACAGACCTCTAAAAAATAGTATATTTTGCTCGTCTGGAACGTTCAGATGTGTGTTGGCACAGCGCCAACAGGGAAAGACATCAGTCTTGCTGCACATCAGTCTGGACAGAGTTATTAAACCATTTCCAAGTTCAACGTCCTACAGGGTCGAGGATTATTTACAAGTGGAAAACATTCAAGATGGCAGCCGGCATTGTCATTTTTGTGAAATAAGAACAGAGAAAAGGTTGTATAAACCCAAACGACATCTCACTGTAAGAGTTTCCCTCACAGACAGGTGGGCAGAAGCCTCCTGACCCTGAACAGAAACTGACCCAGCTGTGACCCCACCCCCCCCCCCCCCCCCCCCCCCCCCCCCCCCCCCCCCCCCCCCCCCACACACACACACACACACACACAGGAAAACAGTCCACCATTTTCACACAGTGGAAACGTGTCAGAAACCACACGTCCTCCCAGGACACGCGTGCAACGGATGTTTACTGCATACAGTGTGCGCTGTGTTGTGTATTGGGCCCGTGAGTGTGCTCGGCAGGCACGTGCGCAGCTAGATTCCTCCCCCTTTGCCCCTCAAACTGGCCAGGTGTCTTTCCAGCAGGACGACGGCTGAGCAGCTGTTTAGGCCTCCAACAGTATCCAAAATATTTCTATATTTTTTATTTTGCAGTTGCGATTTCAAACGAAACTTTTGTCAAAAAACAAAAAGAGATTTTCGTGAGATGTGCTATCATTTATGACAAAAACAGATTTGTTTGCTTTTTACGACAGTTTTGTAGTTATTGCAAAATTTGTGATTTAAAAACAAAACATTGGGATTTTACAACATAAAATATTAATTTGCTGTTATTTTGTCAACTTCAATATTTTACGACAAGAGGTTGTCATATTAAGTTAAAAAGTCTAAATTCACAATTTTGAATTTAGCTAAATTTTGAATATTAATGTTGTGATTATATGACATAAGGTTGATGTTTCAGCACATTTTAGCGCCACAAAGTCATAATTTTTTTTCCCAAAATTTAAGATGTTACCACAAAATTTTCTTTCTGTTGTGATCTGTGCAGTTTTCCCCAAATATTCTTGATTTTAAGGCTGAAAGTTTCAGTTATACAAAATTAACAATTTTGTGTCATAAAGTTGCAATTTTACTACAAAGAGTTGGGATATTAAGTTACAAATTTGGAATTTTACAGCACAATGTTGTGAATACAACAAAAGTTACGATCTTGAAAAATACGCAATTTTATGACAAAATGATTCGTTTGTCTTGTTTTTGTTATAATTTTTTTTTTTAGATTTTTCAAAGTTCATGATTTTACATAAAATTGTGATTATAAGACAAAAGGTTGCTGCAGTTTTGCAACATAAAGTTGTAATTTTATGTCAAAAAGTCACAATTTTGCAAAATTTTTAATTTTATGAGAAATATTTGATTTTCATAACAATATTGTGAAACTCACAATTTTAGAGCAAAAACTCCAGAAAGTTTCAGTTATGACAAAAAGTTGTACTTTTAGGTAAAAAAACTGCAATTTTGTAAAATTAATATCAATTTTATGTAAATTTTAGGTGTTGATTTTTCAAAACTCCTGATTTTACGCCAAAATGCGATCAGCGATAAACGTTGCAGTCTTACAAAATTTGCAGTTTTACGACAGAATGTTTCTTTTTTACAAAATATTTGTAGTTTTTAAAAAAATACATGACTATTTCTATGACTGTAGAAATCAAGGACGGTACTGTGGGTATATTGCATTGTTTTATATAATAATATAATATTATATTATACTGTTTTATATGATGTCATGTGCCGTGCTGTGGTGATGCTGGTCTACCTGCCAGGTGGGGTCGGCGTGGCGATAGTAGCAGAAGTTGTCGGTGATCCACTTGTAGATGCAGGACAGGGTGATCTTGCTCTTCTTGCTGGCCTGCATGGCCATGCAGATGAGGGTGGCGTACGAGTACGGCGGCTTCACGTGCGCGTTGGTCTTATAGTCCACCTCGTCCAAGCAGTGGCCGTGCGGCACGATGCGAGGCAGCGCCTGTATCCTGCTGTAGGCCGCGGCCGTGGGCTTCCCCGGGTTCAGGGGCATCCCCATGGAGGCGGGGTCCCCGGCCAGAGGGGAGGCGGGCGCGTCGGTCCCCAGCTGCCGCCGGTGGCCGAACAGGTGCGGCTGCTGGTGCGCGTGCTGCGGCACGTTGGCGTCCAGGATGGAGAAGTCCTGCAGCCACTGCAGGCTGGTCAGGCTGTCGTCCAGGCTGACGGAGCTGCAGCAGCTGCCGACGCTGCTGTTGGCGACGTCCGGGCCTTCGGCCTGGGCGGCGGCGGTCACCACCTCCTCCTCCAGGCCCACCGAGCCTTCGGGCCAGGGGTCTGCACAGCTCAGAGACAGCATGGCGTACACCTGAGCCTCCCTCCTCCTCCTCTGCCTCCACCTGGATGGACCAAACGCAGACACACAACTTCAGAGCTGCTGTTTTTGTCTTGTTTCAAACCCTTTAAAATCCACCAGATCTAAACTGGAAACAAGACATTTTACACCATTTTTTAACAAGTTGATTCATGAAATGAATTTGAAATACGCTAAAAAAAAGGAAGAAACGCTTCCTTTTCATTTAAAGACCATTCAGAAAGAACGTGACCAAACCAAACAAGGGAAATGAGAACAGATGGACGTTTTCCATCAGTTGGAAACGAGGGAACGTCCACACTGAGGCGTTCAGGGGTCTCTGGTTCCAGGCTGAGGAGGCCGGACCACGAAGCCTCCGGCTGTGGCTCCGGAGGAAAAGATGCTTCTCCACCATCCCTGAGACGTTCTGGGGTTAATGGATCCACACCGTCGGCCCAGCGGCACCATCAGAGGTGGCAGGCAGAAACGCTGGGGAGCTAACAGCTAAAGGGACTTTTATGTTCAATGTTTAAAACAGATACGGATCTGGACGAAATGGAGCGATATCGAGTCAATCGGAAATAACAATGAAGAAAATTAGCTTCGAAAACATCTGAAATGATCCACATTGATAGGACGTAACCGCTGCAGGACACCGAGACAAGTATCGCATTAAAAACAGCTGGATGAAGATCGGTGAAGGAGCTTGAAGTGACAGCGGCGGCAGCGAGAGTCGCCATGTTTGTTGACATCAACGGTTGACTCGTCGCTGCCCCCCGGTGGACGTGTCCATTAACAGTCAAACAGCGGAGGAATGTGGAGTCCTGATGGACGAGAGGTTTGGAGGACAGACGCTTGTGGTAACTGAGATACCGTGAGCCCGTCGTGGCGAAGCCACACAGCGCCACGCTTCAGAAACCCGTGGGTGACGTCACAGAGGGCCGGTCCAGATCTTTTTATCCTTGTTATTGATTCTCCGGCCCGACTGTTTTCAGACTCTCACCAGGTTTACAGAGTTACTCCTGTTTTTCGTCTTCACAGTTTCATCATGTCAGGTTCAAATATGCTGCATGAGCAGTGTTTCTGTGAGGAGTCTGGTCTTTCTGTTGAATGTTTCCAACCATATTACAAAATTAAATCAGCCAAATGTTCAGTTGGCTCAACTTTATGTGGTTTTTCCTCAAAGGTCAGAACGTGAGTTGGTCCCTAAACTCAAAGTTGTCTTGAATTTTTGCAGTTTTAAAATCAAAGGAATTTCCAGTTCGTTTTTTTTTTTAAACCCCCCCTCTCATCTGAATGGATGTTGGAAGTTAAAGGTCAGAGAACATAAATTTAAAAAAAAAAAAGTATTTTATTGTAAGAATGCAGCAGCCTTTTCATGTCCGACCTCGAACTTTCCCGAAAAACTGATGCGTAACAGCAGAGCAGAGGAGACGCACAACAGGCCGTCCGGGTCTCCGCGACCCGTTAACCCACTTACTGCCAGGTAATGGTAATTAAAAAAAAGAAAAAAACTAAACAAAACAAAAAAAAATCTACTCCATTCATTATCAGAGTTCTATATTTGTGACCTTTTACGCGTAAAATGCGCAAATTTGCGCGATTTGAAATAAATGAGCTGAAAATATTCCACATTTCTTCTATGAAACTGTTATAAAGTCGCGTGCTGGTGTCTGTTGGGAGTTTCCGGGCCTCGGTTCGGGCCTCCAGGTTCAGCGGTTAACGGGTCAGACGCGATCAAGTCGCTTCTTTAAAAAAAAAAAGAAAAACCAAACAACTGATATCCAAACTCACCGTTTGTCAGCTGATCCGCGGAGCAGAAACCTTTTAAATCCCAGACCCGAACCTGCTGCTGCTGCTGCGCACCTGCTTCCCTCCTGCTGAGCGGCACAAACGCGGCACAAACGCGGACTCTCCTGTGCGCGGCGGCGCGGCGCTTCTCCTCCTCCACGGAGGTCTCTGTCGCGGGTGTCAGCGGGCTGCGGGAGCTTGTCGGGGAGACAGTTTAATACCTGGAGCAGGAGGTTTGCCCAGACACCATAGAAACGGGACACCCCCCCCCCTCCTCGTAAACAGCTTCCCGCTCCTCCATTGGCCTGCCGGTTTCCATGGCGCTTCATTTTTAATCACCCTCCAGACGACTGTGGGCCCTGCAGGTTCTCAAGCTGAGGCCCCGGGCCGCTGCAGGGGACCTGCCTGGACTCCATGCAGAAGGATTATGATTTTTAAAATTATATTTAGAAGATTTAAATGACTCAAGCATGTAGTAGATGGTGTTTTTTTTTTCTTTTTGATATTTAATGCCTTGAACATCTGAGGACCAGTTTGAAATAAGATATCCTATTAAAGTTCTACTTTTTCTTCCCTTGAAAGCCTTTATTTGGTCAGTTAAAGTGACTACTGAGTCAAAAACAATCTGAAACTCGTCGTTCAGAGAGCGGTTCTGGCAGGACGGGCCCTGTGACATCACAGGCCGCAGCCTCTCCATCGTTTCCCGCTCCCAGCTTCACGTCTGCCTCCGGTTTCTGGAGGATAATGTGAGGATCATCATCTCAGGAGGTCCCTCGGGTCCCTACGGTCCCTGTGAGCGGCTCCTGTCCCAGATGACCTTCAGATGAAGTCATCTGGGACAGGAGATCTGGGACAGGCTGTAGCCCGAATAAATGGAGGTCATCTTCACAGCTACAAGGGCTGTTTGTATAATCTTGGTCTCCGCAGAAAGCTAAGACACGTGAGGTACTACTGAAGTATCAGGATCAACTTTACTGAGAGGGAAAACCACCTCTGACTCATAGGAGCAGCTTAATTCATCTGGAGTCAGTGAAGTCATATCTGATGAGAGGCTAAACAACAGTTATCCAGATGTTTTGACATTTATGTCCAGGAGGAGGCACCAAATGAGTTCGTCTGAGCTGGTTTCGGTCTCTGTGATGAGACAGACATGTTTGGAGTCAGAGTCTTTCACGTGACACTCAGTGGAGGCTCCTCGCTGACTTCCTCCTCATCCTGTTGGTATCTTCATGTTCAGCAGTTTCTGTCTGTTTCACATCACAGACGTCAACGCAGCTGCCACCCATCATCACCACCGCGCCCCAGATTATGCATCAATGCATTGATGCATAATCTGGGGAGGATCAGCCTTTACGAAACTTGTCCAGAAGACCTGCCAACAACCTCTGGGACACATCTGACCCAAAAGGTGAAGCACCTGCAGCAGGTGTGTACGATGCTGCAGATTTATTGAGTTTATTGAGACTGACGGGTTTGCAGGTTTGAGAAGACTTTTTACTGCACAGTGAGATCCAGATGAGAAGACTCGTCCAGTTTCTGTCCAGTTGTTGCATGTGCTGACAGCAGCTTCCTCCCTGACTGTCTTTAATCAGTAACAAGCTCAAAGTTGGACCCTGTGCTTGGACTTGCAGGAGGAGGAGGGGTGGGGGTTGTGTGAAGGAATGTACTTTTGTTCATAAGGCAGAAAAGGACAGAAAGGCGAAACAAAAAGGTTTGGCCTCTTTAGCGTTCTATTAGTGTGGCTGACTGGTTTCCTGAGGCGCCTCACAAAGGCAACTGTAAAGCAATAAAAACAGGCCTCCTCATTTTAGTTTAGTCCCCAAAGCTGCACAGACCGACGCTGGCTGGGGGGGGGGGGGGGGGGGGGGGGGGGGGGGGGGGGGCTCAGCGCAGCGACCACGGAGCTGCCTCGCCCTCACACCCAGGTGTGTTTCACCTGGAAGCAGAAAAACAAAAGCGCTCTGATTAAAATAGATGAACACGTTCGTTAAGGTCTGAGACATGACGTCCTCAGACGTAAATAAATCCATCAGAATCAGACACACAAAGTGACCACAAACAGGTACAACCTCGCCATAAAGACAGATGATGCAAGAATAAAGACAGGACTTTTTGGTTTTTTGTAAATCTTCCCAGTTGTCTCTGAGTTTCAGTATAAGATCAACAGCTATAAAGATATTACCAGTAAATATGTTCACTTCTGCTCTAACGTTGGATATTTGAACATGGGGGGTCGTTAGGAGATCGCCTCCAGTGGTCAGACGAGGAACTGCAAGCTTTTTACTCACGTGACGATGACAGGTTTAGAAAGTAGCCTATTGGTTCAAGAGCAGTTTAGATTAATTAAATTAAATTAAATTAAGTTGTAAAAAGTGCACACAAAGACAGAGAAGACTGTTGGAACGTACAATAAAAAAGACAGTCTAAAAGAACAAGAATATAAATGTATAACTGTAACAAATATTACAGAAAATGAACAAACAATGAAAAGAATCACATATTCATCAACACATGTTTTTATTGTCTTTATTGTGTGTACATCACACTGTTTTTCTTTATATTTTTACATTTTTTTCCCAGTTAGAGTAAAAATAAATGACTTAAGAAGAGACAGTAGAGTAAGAATTTTTACATACAAATAGATAAATATTGGTAAATAAATGTAAAAGCCTTTTGTTATTTATTTTTTTTACAGATGAAGATAAAGTTTAAATAATTTTCTCGAGTTTTCTGAGTCTGTGTTTAAGACGAGAGTAAACATTTGATCTGAGTCCAGTCGTCCTCTTGAAACAATAGAAAGGGCTGCACATTTTTAAAATGATTTAAAGTGTATTCAGGTTTACATATAAGTAGAAAAGCAAAGGAATCCTCAATCTGAATCCTTAATTTACATTTATTTCCATTCAGCATCAACAAACCTACTTATGCATTGCTGCCTTTTCTCTGAGTTCTGCTGTGATGTTCAAAATTGTCCACAAGGTGGCGCCAAACAACACCAAGTGACTGGAAGCGAGAGAGGAAGGAGAGTGTTGTGTTCAGAAACCTTTTAGGATTGGACTGGATTTGGATCTATGAATTCAATTCACCTCAGTTCAGCTTCAATTCAAAACATAGTCACAAATATTAATAAGTGAGTGCTTTAAAACAGGTACAGTGATCTCGTAATAATGACTGAAAGGAATCTTTAAAGGAAGAGCTTCAGCTTCAGGGTCTGTTGTAGATGATGGTAGATGATTGAAAACTGAAGGCTGCCATTAATGCTGCTGATATTCAGGAGGGGCTGCAGGTGCGATGGGCTTTTCCCAGTTAGAGTTCTGTAAATGAACAGAAACCAGTGAGTTTGTCGGTGAGACTGGAGTGAAGACCAGTTCAGCTGAGACCACAGGTGGCAGCGGTGAGTGTTGAATGAGGCTCCAGTCACCGAGCAGACAGAGCTAGACGTATAAATAACGGCGTCATCAGCATATACGTGTATATGAGAGTCATTATTATTGAATGGTGTTGGACCCAAAATGCTCCCTTGAGGGACACCAGGGGCCTGGAAGAAGACCCTCTGTCCTCACTGACTGTATAACTCTTGAACCGAGCCAGACAGATCTCAGAGACCTGTCCAGCAGGACACCGTGGCCCACAGAGTCAGAAGCTTTTGTTTGATCAACGCAGGACTCTTTTACATCAGCGGCACAGATGATGTCATCTGGGACTTTGGTTCTTGCAGTGATGCAGCTATGACCAGATTAGAAACCAGACTGAGCTCCTGATGACAAAGTCCAGTCACTGAAGACAGACTGCTGTTAATCATTCACTGCAGAGGTTTTACTGTATCTGTTGCTTTGGTGCCGATGACCAAAACATCTGCAGCTGGTCTGCAGTAGAGGTGTGAAAAACAATCGATTTGGCGATATATATCGTGATTTTCGGCCGCCCAATATAATATCGATTTTTCAGCTCCAAATTTCAATTTTTTAGAAAAATTCATTCATTCACTTAAATGTGCAAAAACACTAATAATAAACAATAAATAGGTTGTTTTGAAGCAAATAGTTTTGACTCAGTTTGTCCTCTGAATGATCAATATCATCTGATGAACATATACAGCAACTTGATTTTTCATCTCTACTTTTAGTTTTGATAATAACTGGATAGAATATCGCAATATATCGCGATCAAATAGTATCGTGATCCAAGTATCACGATACATATCGTATTGCGAGGTCCTTGCCAATACTCACCCCTAGTCTGCAGCTGGTCTGCAGCTGTCACATCAAGGCTGAGGTGAAATTTTCAGCTTTGACCATTATAGGACATAAAGTCACAGTTATACCAAATTTGCAATTATGTGACTTTATGTAAAGTCATAATTTTATGTCACAGAAAGTCCAAATGTGAGATTTCATGATTGCATTTGATCTTACAGCAAGAATTCTTGATTTTAGGGCAGAAATTCACAATTTTTACAAAATGAAATTGTAATTTTCAAAAAAGATGCAATTTTCCCACACGTAAATATTTTATTACATACATTTTGATATTATATTATATTATATTATATTATATTATATTATATTATATTATATTATATTATATTATATTATAGCCCATCACACAACCATGTCTGTTTTTAATGCAGTGCTGCTGGAGGGGCTGGAGATCTCAGGCATCCAACAATGATTTTTAACCTTGTCCCCAGAATACAGAGATTTCTCTGGATTATCTGAATCTTTTGATGATATTACATGATGTAGATTATGAGATATTCAAAGTCTTCACAATTTTGCACTGAGGAACATTATTCTGACGTCATTTCACATTTCATACACACAGTTTTTCACAGACTTTACTTCTGAGAGACTCTTTTTTTTATTTCCAGTTATGTCAAATGAAATGTATTCTTGCATTTAAGCCATCAGAGAAGTGGCTTATAAGAAAATATTAATAATAAATTCACATTTCACACTGTCATGGCTTCAGTGGAAGTCAGCTTTGTGCTCTGATCACACACCGTTCAGGTGTCTCCTCTCCCAACAATATGTGATACATGGCTTCCCGAGTCCCGGGTGCTTTCACCTCCAGCAGAACTGAATAATTCATCAGGCAGAACGAGAGCCAGACGGCTGCAGCCCAGAGCTGCTCTCACATGATAAGAAGATTAGTGCTGTTCCATCAGGAGAAGAGTCCCTGCGAGTCCATCAGTCCTCAGCCCTCCCAGGAGGTGACCTGCTCGAGTTTCATCAACCTCCTGGAGGAAGGACGATATGCTCTCAAAGCACGAACACTTGTTTCTCCGTCTCTGATCTGGAAACCATCACTGACTGGAGGAAAGGAAATGCAGCATTTCAGCAGAAGAACAGCAGAAAAACTCCATATCCACTGTCAAGCACGGTGGTGGAGGGATCATGATATGGGACGTAGACATGTTGTAGTCACTGAGTGAACAACAGACTTCCAGTTTATTCTAGAGACAAATATGAGTCCATCTGTCTGACAGCTACATCTTGGTTGAAATTAGGTCATGAGACAGCAGCAGATCTACATCAGACTGAAGGAAAAATAAAAAATAAATCAAGGTTTTAAAATGATCTCGTCAAAGTGAGACCTTCAGAGAGCTGTGTGAAAGTGAATGTCCAATAACTTTAATTAACTAAAGCAACATTGTAAAGAACAATGAACCAAAGTTCCTCTATAACCATGTGGGACTGATAAAGTCATGAAAATGATGACTTCCAAGTGAATCATGAGGGTACTTAGTATTGCCCACATTTGTGCTTTTATTTTTCCTTTTTGGTTTTATGTCTAGTAAATAAATACTGGCATGGTGAAAAAATTGGTAGGTATTATCCCAAGATCTACCATAATCCCATGGTTCTTATGTTTTGACTTCCACCCCCACCCCAAATACATAAATAAATAAAAGACTTCTATTGTTGTAATTAATTTTGTATGTTCCTGCAGTATAAAGATATCCTTTATTTATTATATTAGGAATGCATGTATATTATTGCCCATCAAATCTGCAATATTTATTATAATTACCAGAAAAACATACATTCCCAAATTAATTAATTACTTTTGAGTTTAAGATGGTTTAATATTAGTTAATTTAAACACTATATTTTTGTCCAGTTTTGTGAACTCTTGGGATCAGAACATAAATGATACGTGACCGCAGATATAAGAATAAAATAAAATAAAATAAAACCCAGCTGTTCTTTCTGTCCTTGTGCATGTTTATTGACCGAATCTCTTCAAAGAAAAACATATTTAATTTGACAGTAGTCATCTGTGTATAGTTTACAAAACCTGTCAGCAGAAACCAGGGCTGGACTGGGACCATAAAATGGCCCGGGCATTTTTGATCCCTGGCGGCCCACCATACACCGGGGATCAAAAATGCCGGTTATTTATACGATATGCGGAAGCACATGCTGCATGTTGTATACTATGTGCACATAGTGAAGTTTCAAAAATTAAAATAAAGTGCAGTAGCCTACATGAAAGAGAGTAACTATGTTACAAAAATTGATACACTCTCCATGCCATGTCATCTGTTCTATTGAAGAGCCTCTGGACGACAGGGTTTGTAGCATCCTGTTGAGGATGAAACTCAAAGAATTCCTGCCTGTTTTTTGGAATGAGGGCGGCTAAATAGTCTAAACTGCCTTTCTCCCTGTGACTCGTCCACTCCCATTTCAACATTTCTGGCTTGACTAAACACAGAGAAAGAGAAGAAGGGGTGTTAGTGTCACTAGTGGTTACTTCTGTCTACCAATTATTTATCATGCATTTCAGCAAAGCAATGTTTCACTAATATTTTAACGACATTAACACTGTAATTGGACACCAAATCTACTCAAAGCATTATTTGACAACAAAGACTAAACCACACACACACACACACACACACACACACACACACACAGGTGATCACCTCCAAATAGCTATTCTGACCTCAATCTCGCCCTGCTGCTGGGTCTCATCTCTCTCCTCCTCCTCATCCTCCTCCTCCTCCTTCTCCCTCTCCTCGTCCGCTTCTTCTCCGACAACCACCTGTTCACTCGACGGCCCGCGGCCCCCGAGCTTGTGGTTGAAAACATTTCCGTGATTTTGGCACATTTTGCTGCATCCACTTTTAATTTTTTTTTTGTCTCCGTTCTCTGAGCTTTTCTGCTCCTCCCTTTCGCTTTTGTGCTTTTTTCCTTCCCCCATTCCATACTCATCCACGAGCCACCACACTCCTCCCGGTCAGGCCAAACGGCAAAATTTGGTCAGGAGGGATGGAGGAGCTGGCCAACGAGAGCTGAGAAATTTCATTGGACTAGCCCAATGTCCGTCAAGAAAATCAACCAATGGGCCACTTCGTGTCTTCGCAAGGCCCCGGCCCGCCTCCACCCCCTCCCTTCAGCAGAAAATAACGTTCATACTGCGTTCACATCAGCGCAGCACTGGAGCGATTGTCTGATTAGCTGTCAGTGTTTCTTTCTTGAGTTTGTTGAGTGTGTGTCGCCGTGCACCCCCCCCCCCCCCCCTCGGAGGGTTTTTATGAGCCGACTACCAGTCCGTTACCGTCGCGGTCAATAAAAACTATATACTACTTTTTTTTTTTTTTTTTTTTTTTTTTTTTTTTTTTTTTTTTTATGACAGACCTGGGCCGGCCCACAGATGTGCGTCGGCCCACCGGGCATTGCCCGGTACGCCCGATGGCCAGTCCATGCCTGGCAGAAACACTCAATCAGCTCCAGGAATTCACCCTGAATACCAGCTGAACCGCATTAAGTTAATGTAACGGACGTGAGTTAAAATCACGTTTGAAAATACGTCGCGCAGCCGCAAAGAGCGGGGCGGTTACTACACGTGGGGCGTTTATTCGACTCCGCTCACAAACGGTGCCCCGGCGCTTTAAAACAAACGCACCTCAAATTTAAACTCTTTCTCCCTGGCAGCCAATCAGAGCGTCTTTGCTTCGGCCTCGGCCTGGCGCTGACCAATCAGCGGCCCGCTCCGCTTTGTTGTGGGTGCTGACATGAAAATATTATTGTTGCTGCTGGAGGCTGCGGCAGGAGACGACGGACGGCGAATGCCGACGACTTTTCACGCTCGATTCGAGTAAAACATTCGGTTTTAGTCGCGTTTTCTTTTTTTTTTTTTTTCTTTTGTCGTCAAACGCCGCTGCGTGTCGTCTCAGGGGAAGGAGCCATGTCGGTGAATATGGAAGAGCTCCGGCACCAAGTGATGATCAACCAGTTGTTTTTGACTGCAGGCTGCGCCGCCGACCAGGCGAAGCAGCTCCTACAAGCGGCCCACTGGCAGTTCGAGGTGAGCCGCTCGTTTCACTCACACTTCCCCTAAATCCCCCCCAGCTGTCCGTCCAGCCCCGCTCGAGCCGCCGGCCGGTGCGCGTGGACGCGTCTCGGTGGTTATTTCGACTGTTTTTCGGTCCCGCGCCGCCACCACGCGCTCCCGTGGCTAACGGTGGCTAGCAGCGCTGAGGACGTGGAGCTCAATGGCCGCTTTTGTTTACATTCTCGTCGTTGTTCCCGGCGGGGCAGGACGGGATTTAAAGCGCTGGTTCTTGGTTTGTAGCTGTCACGGAAGGGCTGTAACTTGTAGATGCTCCTGATCAGATGTTCTCCTTCCTCCTCAAACACAGATACTGATCTGAGCAGATTATCATCTCCTGGTTTTTGCCGTCACAGCGTCGAAACCAGGGTTGTTTCTTTCCTTTCAGGGGCCCCGTGCGTTTCTCTCAAAGGGGCCTCTGTTTTCTTAAACTCCAGTCGTGTTACATCCGGATTTAAGCCCTTTTCAAATAATCTAAAGCTCGTATTCAAGTTGAGCAAGCAAAAATAAACCCAGCTGGTACACATACAGGAAGTACATCCAGCTGTGAACAAACCAGTCGGGACAATGGTGCATCAGCCAGGATAGTTGAAACTCAGAAATGGCTTTTATTTCTTTATTTGCTTTTATTTAACCAAAGGTTAAAAATCTCTTTGGCAGCAGTACAGTTCAGATATGTTTGATAGCTGACACACACATATAAAAGGTAAAAAAAACAAGATGCAGTAAACTGAAAGCAAAGACAACCGAGCCATAAAGATAAGATTCCAGCAAATCTCTGCCTCCAAGTCTTAATAAATGTTTTCAAAAGCATCTAAAGGGATCAGCTCCTTAATCTTCAATCACTCTGCTGCAGCAAATTTAAAAGCCCTTTATTTTAGAAATGCAAGTCTGTAGATATGATCCGAACCTAATATAATAAAACAAAATAAAAACATGTTGGTGGTTAAGTCTCTAAACATGTGATGAACGAGGCCTTGAAGGTTTGTGATGGACCTCACTTCCTCATGAGAAACAGAGTCCAGACACGGAGAAGACGCGTCCACGTGAAGGACGTCTCTGAAGTCCAATCAGCCTCTTTTACCCTCAAACAGACGACTGAATAAAAACCCAGTTTGACTTGGAGTCTTTTTCCAGCTGCTGAACGTTGAGACTTTATAAGCTCACAAACATACAAGAGAGAACTCAGAACTGACATCTTTATAAATTCCCACATTTGTGAGCTAAAAGACGTTATAAACTCGTGATTTTCCAGGAGGAAACTCCAAACGTCTCACTTTATAAACACATTACTATACCAGACGAAGGCTCAGAATGGACGAGTTTAGAAATGTGCACATTTACGAGACAAAACCTCCATTTCTGACTCTATGAACGTGCAGAATTTGCAACAAAAGCTCTTAAATTGTGAGCAAAGATTGAGATTTTATGGCTTTTTAAATTCATAAATTTGTAAGATGAAACTCGGGATGTTGAACTTTTTAAACTTAAAATCTTCTGACTTTATAAACTCGTAAAAAACCCAGACTTTGTGATTTATAAACTTGAAAATTTGCGATATAAAACTCAAACTTTAAGAGAAAAGCTCAGAATCTGACTTCATAAACTTTCAGATTTGTTATAGATTGTGACTTTATGAAGTCACACGTTTGAAAAGTAAAAAGACCTCAGAGTTTCAGATTTTAGGGACTCGCAGACACGCAGAAGAAAATCCAGATACTTTTATCGACTTGCAGGTTTTCAGCAGAAACTGCTTCACTGTGAGGTTTTTGAATGTTTGCACGAAGACGGATCATTTTAACTCTCCAAATACTGTAATTTGAGGCTGGACTTGTAGCCTGGGGCCCCTCTAGTGCCTATGGGGGGGGGGGGCCCTAAACATCTACGTAGCCAGCAAATGTCCAGAACCGTCTCCGGTTAAAAGAAGCCGTCGCTGCGACGCTGAGCTGAAACGATGGCTGAAAACCTTCATGGGGGGGTTGTTTGTGTTTGAGGAGGACGTAAGGAGCAGATAAGGAGGTCACGCTCACTTTACTCACAGCTCAGCGCAGCTCTGACATGGATCCTGGACTTGTTCGGTTATATATAGACTGATTAAGATGCATTATCCTTCCAGCTGTTCTCATGTTCAGGCCCGGCCCGCTGTCAGGCTGTCAGACGCTGCAGGTCCAGTTTCTCTTCTGCAGTTCGACGTGAACTCTGAACACGACGCTGGTCAGGATGTTTTCACAGAGAAGCACGTGGTGCCGCGGCGTTGAACCCGGAGGGTTTAACCGTGCGTTACTGTGCACAATTTTTTACTTTTTGGATACAACTCTATTGATTTGGTTCAAATATTTATTTTATTAAATATCTAAACAAGGTTTCTACTTCCTGTGATCAACAGGTTTATATCGTCACTAGAGATGCGCGGATGACGTATATTTTAACCCGCAACCGCTTCTTAAAATCTCTATCCGCCCGCTATCCATTTGCAGGAACGTTTTTTCACCAATTTTCAAAACCGAACCGACCCGCCATCCTTTTTAATAATATGTAAAATATTTTTTCTTATTATTATTATTTGAGTGCTTCAACCGCAACCCGCCCGAATTTAATTAAAGTATTATTTTTTGACGAGTCATCCGCCCGATATGCGGATTATCCGCTCCGCCCGCGGGTGCGCGGTTTAACCGCGCATCTCTAATCGTCACAGCGGTTTATAACAACTGCGTTTTTCCTTCAGCGCTGCAGCTCCGTGCTCCACCAGAGCTCCCAGTTTAAACCACAGCTGCTGCAGATTCTGGACTGGTTCATCCTGACAGAATTTTTAGGTCGTAGCGAGTAAAGCGCAATTAAAGGAAAAAAAAATGTGTTTCAGGATAAAGTTGAGGTAAAGTTGCATTTTTGTGACAGTCGTAAAATTATTTCAAAAAGTCAAAATTTTACAATTTTTTTTTTAAACACAATTTTTACCACAAAAGTCTTGATTTTAGAACAGAAAGCTACAGAAAGTTTATACTAACAAGTGAAAAATTTTCTACAAAAAGCTGCTTTGTTAGATTAAAGTTACGATTTTGCAAAAATTTGCATTTTTATGACAATGTTTTGAGAAAATGTTATGATAAAAGTGGCAATTTATACAAAAATCAACATTTTACTGCTAGAAGTTGCAGAAATTCATGATTTTACCACTAAAATTCCTATTTTGAGGACAGAAAGTCACAATGAGATGAAATTCACAGTTTTATTACAAACTCAGAATTTTAGGTCAAAAGTTATTTTTTTTCAAAAGTTTAAATTTTACCACTTTGTTTTTATTTTATTTACTTTTTTTTTTTTTTTTTTTTCCCAAAATGTCTCGATTATGTAACAGAAGCTTCGGTTCTATGACAAAAAGTCACAATCTTGCAAAAGTCAAATTTCTGGTAAAAAATGTTTTCATTATTTTTCCTAAAAATCAGAGTATAATGAGATTAAAACAATTATTGCAGGTATATAATGTCATAAATGAATCTAGCTAGGCAGTAGGGGTGAGTTTTTGCAAGGACCTCACAATACGACATGTATTGTGATACTTGGGTCATGATACGATATTATCGCAATATCGCGATATCACAATATTGCAATATTCTACTCAGTTATTATCAAAATTAAAAGTAGAGATGAAAAATCAAGTTGCTGTATATGTTCATCAGATGATATTGATCATTCAGAGGACAAATTGAGTCAAAAATATTTGCTTCAAAACAACCTATTTATTGATTATTATTAGTGTTTTTTCCTAAAACTAATTTTCTTAAAAAAAATCGACATTAGGTGCTGAAAAATCGATATTATATTGGACGACCAAAAATTGCGATATATTGCCAAATCGATTTTTTTCACACCCCTACTGGGCGGGCCCTTTTCTCGGGCCCCAGAAATGATTTTTACAGCCCTGGTAGTGTTTTTTTTACACAGGTGTCGGTATCTCAGACGAGGTATCCGTTTTGGTATTTGTGAAAACTTTAAATGACCTTGAAAGTGCTTGAAAAGTCCCTGAACTGGACCTGGGGACGTGTATCTGGACCTGGGGACGTGTATTTGGACCTGGGGACGTGTATCTGGACCTGGGGACGTGTATCTGGACCTGGGGACGTGTATCTGGACCTGGGGACGTGTATCTGGACCTGGGGACGTGTATCTGGACCTGGGGACGTGTATCTGGACCTGGGGACGTGTATCTGGACCTGGAAGGACCGTGGACGTGGTCTCAGACGGATCTGTCGTTGCTTCAGCTTCATACGTGTTACGCTAAAACAGATAAAACAATGAGGCAGCTGTTTCCAGTTTGTGCCTCATGTTTCAGCAAAACACCGAGTTAATCTCTGGTTTTTCTTAACACCAACTGTCTGACGGGTCATTCTGAACTAAATACTGTTGTGCTGGAGGGACCCCCCCCCCCCCCCCACCCCCCCCCCCCCCCCCCCCCCCCCCCCCCAAGACAGCTCTCAGTGGGATCCTTCAGGAGACACACCTGGAGGATCGTTGACGTAAAGCCAGAGCTTCCTGCCAGTTCCTGGCAGACCACGCCCCCCCCCTCCCCTCCCCAGCCTGCTCGCTGGTGTCTGGAGAGTCTGATTGGGCGGGAACCTGTTCCTCGGGCCGGCGGTGAGTCACGGAGGCTGTTTGTTCTGACTGTGAGTCGGCGGCTTCATCAGCGGGAATCATTTGTTTTTGGAAACTGAGAACGTTGTTCAGCTCCAGTCGTGACTTACTGACCTTCTTCAGATACGTTGGCACCGTCGCAGGGAAACCTGAAAACATGAAATATAACCGTTTCCAGGTTAATGTGTACTAGTCATTGCTTCTCTAAGACCACGGATGATGTCTTTCCCTCTTGGCATTGTAATAACACACTTATAAATGCTTCAGACCGTCAAACTGCCTAAACATCTGCTTCTATAGAGCTCTGTAGCAGCTTGTTGCAGCTTAGTTAAATCCAGTGGAAGCAGTCAGAGGTATTAAAGACTGTCTGCGATATTTTGTTGTCTTTATCCGTTAATTTTAAATCTAAACTTTGACAGAAAGATGGTTTTACACGTCTGAGCCAGCTAACGTTTGAAACATGAGTTAAATGATTAAAATTTTCAGTCCTCCGTCGACGACGGGGAGTGACGCTGCGACCGGAGTCGACGAATCGGCTTGATGTGAGGAGGGAGAGCGGCGAGGAACTTTCACGCCTGGATGTGTGTGCGCCTGTCACGTTGTGTGTTCCTGCACAGCCGCCGCCGTTGTTGTCAAACAAGCAGAGGGGTGGTGGGGGGGGGGGGGGGGGGGTGTTGGTGAGAAAGAGCTGTAAAACTGGCTCCAAGCTTGTGTTCAAACAACGACTGCTTTATCGTAGACGCTGAGCGAAACCACGGACGCTGCGCCGTAAACGAACAGGCGGTAAAAACGAGCCAGAGGTGTTCGGCCATGATGGATTCATCGTTCACGCTCGTCTCACCAACATGAGCTCGACTGTCCTCCCGTCACTGATCCTAAATGGCCAGACGTCCTGGTTAGATCCCGGACGGTGAACCGCCCACGGACCCTCGATTGTCCCGGTTTGATCTCGGACCGTGACGCTCACCTGTCCGGTCTCGTTGCAGGCAGTGAACTACTGGGATCGATGACGCGCCTGCAGACGTTTTGGGGACCCTGGTTTCATCGTGGACGGCAAACTCTCGTCACTGTCGGATGTCGAACGAGAGGATCAATGGTTCTGGTTTCATCACTGGAGGTCAGGGGACTGCTGGAGTTTAGCTCTCTGGTTTTTCTAGCGGGCGAGAAACGCCTGCAGCCCACTGACGGTGACCCTCGCTGGTCCCGGTTTTATGACTGCTGGTTCCGTCGCCGGCGCCGGCATCCTGGTTTTTATCGCTGGCGGTTAAACAAGAGAGCGGTCTGGCGTTTCCTGCCTTTGAGGCGAATCACGCCGCCATCCGACTGCGTGGCGTGTTCTGCTGTCGGGGAGGAAAAGAGCAGCTCCCCGGTGATCCGCTGGTTCTGTTGAGCGGCCCGTGGGTCTCTGAGGTCGGGGAGGGCCTTCGTGTTCGGCCTTGGCTGCTTTCGCTGACAGAGAAACAACAAAAGAGGCCGTCAGAGTTCTGTTGTCGGCAGCCATGAAAGCTGCTGTTTGCATTTTTAAAATGGCTTCTCTTCTTTTTCTCTTTCGCTCCAGTCGACTCAAATAACAGCAGAGATGTTCTGTCGTCTCAGACGGACCCGTTCAGTTTAATGTGATGCAGAAAAGAGAACAGATTCAGTTTAGTTTCTCATAAAGATCACTGTAGGGGTCCACGATAACTATCGGGCCGATAACAGGAAATTATGACGTCATCCCAATAACTCCGATATCACGACAAATAGCTCCGATAACATATTTTTGTCAACACAGCAGTGCCTCGCTCCCTCTGAGTTTTAAATGACCAACAGTGAATGTTATGTTCAAATAATGTCGGCATAATCAGAAAAATGATTTCTCAATCAGGAAAATCAAGAATACCCCCTCATGCCAGAAAACAACTCGTTAACTTGGTCATAATTTTAGTAGTTGCTGACTTTAATTGATATTCGCAGTATTTTCCTTCATGTTACACATAAAAAAGAAAAGAAAAATAGAAAAGGCTGAAAGAACAACTAGCAAACGAGGGAACGTCGGAATTTACGTTACACCTTGAATGCAGCCTGCAGCACAGCACTGATCACAACAAACATGGCGGCGTGGAACTTTGTTAAAGTTTCAGAAGAAGATAGTTTGGTGGTTATTTGTGACGAATCCTCCGAGTGAATTCTACAAGGAGGGAAGCACAAGCTTTAATACGTAAAACCTGATCAGCCACCTACAACATAACAATCACTTCCATGGAGTTTTGAAATCGTGCTAATGTGAGCTAATGCCAATATGCACAAACCAGCAGCAGTCTATCCTCCCCTCATCCCTCTCATCTAAAGCTTCCATGAGATTTTAAAAAAAAAAAAAAATCACTGAACCTCATTTACTTTAATTAAAGGTTTTAATTTAAATGGAACCACAAGTCAAAATCCTTTAAATGTTAATCTTTTTCAGTTAGTAATTCTGATTCATGTATTTCCATCAGTTCAAGGAGCCTTTATTTTTTATATCAGTCACTAATGAACCTTATTTAAGTTAATGTTTGATAGCTTTACGAAAATGTTTGAGAGACTTGCCAATAGTTTTTCATTGGAAAAAATAAATATTTGTTCAATTAAAGAGTCAAAACTATTTTTGGTTTTGTTCATAGTATTGATGTAATGATCTTAGGTATATGTGTGTGTTATCGGTATCGGCCTTTAGGAGCTGAAAGTTATCGGTTTCAAAAAACAGTTATCGTGCATCCCTAGATCACTGCACGTCTCAGCAGTGTCACCTGTCAGAATCTGCAGATAGTAAGTTTTAACTCAAGTGATGATGATGATGATGAAAGCAGCTCCGTGTAAAAGCTTCCAGGTGAGAGCAGGTGAAAACACTGACCCTCCTCCTCTGTTTCTACCTGCAGACGGCGCTGAGCTCCTTCTTCCAGGAGGCCAACATCCCCAGCCACCACCAGATGGTAAGTTCATCATCGACTCCTCCTCTGAACACCTGTGAGGCTGCTCAGGTGTTCCCCGCTTACCTGGAGGAGCCTGGCAGAACGTCGGGAACACGTCGGATTGTGACGTCATGCATTTTTGGCGGTAGATGCAGCTCCTCCGATGTTCTCCCGTTAGTTCGTCTGTGGTTTCCCGGTTCGCCGTCCTTCATGTCGCAGCATGGCGGTGGCGCCCGCCCCTCTTCCCGCCCCTCCTCCCGCCCGCTCTGGTCCTGGCGTACGTGCCGCCCCGTCGCTCCGGGAGGAAGAGGCGGCTGCCCGGGTTTGTTGTTGTTCTTGGCTGACGTCATCTGGCCCGAAGCCTCGGCGTGTGGAGGAGCACAGAGGTCCGGCGGAGCCGAGCTGCCGGACCGGCCGTTGGCGTTTCCTGCCCTGAGGATCGGAGCGAAGCATGCTGGGACGGCGGTGACGGGGACGTTCTGTCCGAGGCAGCTTCAGTCAGCTAAAGCGCTAAAAACTAAACGTTGGTCTGAACTGGTTTCCACACAAAACAAAACAACAGACACGTGGAGACTGTAGCGCCCCCTGCAGTCAGATGTGTGCAGAACCGTCAGCGTCAGTCGGTACCGAGACTGAAGGTGTTTGTCTTGGTTGGTACCGAGACTGAAGGTGTTTGTCTTGGTCGGTACAGAGACTGAAGGTGTTTGTCTTGGTTGGTACCGAGACTGAAGGTGTTTGTCTTGGTCGGTACCGAGACTGAAGGTGTTTGTCTTGGCCGGTACCGAGACTGAAGGTGTTTGTCTTGGTTGGTACCGAGACTGAAGGTGTTTGTCTTGGTCGGTACCGAGACTGAAGGGGTTTGTCTTGGTCGGTACCGAGACTGAAGGGGTTTGTCTTGGTCGGTACCGAGACTGAAGGGGTTTGTCTTGGTCGGTACCGAGACTGAAGGGGTTTGTCTTGGTCGGTACCGAGACTGAAGGGGTTTGTCTTGGTCGGTACCGAGACTGAAGGGTTTGTCTTGGTCGGTACCGAGACTGAAGGGGTTTGTCTTGGTCGGTACCGAGACTGAAGGGGTTTGTCTTGGTCGGTACCGAGACTGAAGGGGTTTGTCTTGGTCGGTACCGAGACTGAAGGGGTTTGTCTTGGTCGGTACCGAGACTGAAGGGGTTTGTCTTGGTCGGTACCGAGACTGAAGGGGTTTGTCTTGGTCGGTACCGAGACTGAAGGGGTTTGTCTTGGTCGGTACCGAGACTGAAGGGGTTTGGACTGAATCAGATGTTACTAGTAAACAACATTCTTTGTAGTTAATGTTCACCAGCTTCGTTTTACCGTCACTTATTTGTGAATGTGGGCGTGGCCACATCGGTTGGACCCGTGACCTGTCAGAGAACAAGGAAAATAAAAAAACAATACCTTTTTATTAGCTTTTACAGTTCTGAAGAACCAGAACGTACAAAACCAGGAAACAAAAACAGATTTATCAGTTTTCTGTGAGGAGGGAGGGAGGGATTAAAAAGAAGCACCTTTGGTTACATCTACTGCTTCATGAATCATCTTATAAACCGTCCACAGTTAAAGAAGAGTTAATTACAGGTTTAGTTGCTTATTTTAGAAGGTCAGAGTTTTAATTTTGTTGGTTAAAGTCAAATAGCTGAATGTCCCGACATTTAAAAACAACATATTGAAGGTTTTACACTCCTGACCAGCTCAGCTGTTTCTCTGTGACCCTGAACGCCCTCGGAGTCATCAGTCCGATGCAGCGGCGGCGGCGGCGGCGGCGGCCTGTCCATGAGCGTCGTTATGTAAAGTACGATCTCTGAGTTCAGCCGTCAGCAGACCGAGGAGGCGTCTGAACGTGTTTGACCATGATGGTGCAGATGGTTTCGAATGTTCAAAACTGACGTTGGAAGCTGAAGCGCTTTCCTTCTGACGGCCACCAGGGGGCGGAAACTGTGGCGGTTAAATAAATTTAGAGGTTATAGTCCTAATCACTAGGGGTGTGAAAAAAAAAAATCGATTAGGAAATATATCGCGATTTTCGGCCGCCCTATCTAACATAGTTTTTTCAGCTCCTAATATCGATTTTTTTTCAAAAACACTAATAATAAACAATAAATAGGTTGTTTTGAAGCAAATATATTTGACTCAGTTTGTCCTCTGAATGATCAATATCATCTGATGAACATATACAGCAACTTGATTTTTCATCTTTACTTTTAATTTTGATATTAAGTGTGTAGATTATCGTGATATCGTATCACGACCCAAGTATCATGATACATATCGTCTTGCGAGGTCCTTGCCAGTACTCACCCCTACTAATCACCTCTTTAATGGTGTTTAGTGCAGCTTTGTTTTTAATTATGAGATTTCTGGTCTCATGGAGCAGAAGATGGAGCAGGGTTGGATGGAGGCGGGGCTACACTGTGATTGACAGGCTGCCTTCCAATGGGAGTCTGTTGCTTCTATAGTTTTAGATTGTTTAAATGTGTTTTGGATGTCCCATACCTGTTTGTTTAATTGTATATTTAGATAAATTTTTTTATTTTTTTTTATCTTTTTTTTTTTTTAGCTTGTCATTCATTTTCATCACCTTAAATGTACTTTCTGATTTTTTTTTTTTTTTTTTTTTTAATTGCTTCAGTCCTTTTAGCAGGAAAGAATAACAGGCTGATAAAAATGTAGAAAACATAAAGTAGTTCAACACAACTGATTTTATCCTGATGATGTGAAGCTCTCACTCCGCCTGATATCTGACTGCTTGTCTTCTCCCCGCAGATGTGCACCCCCAGAAACACTCCCGCCACGCCGCCCAACTTCCCGGACGCCATCACCATGTTCTCCAAGCTGCGGACGTCCGAGTGTGGCCCCGGCGCCTCCGCCGGCCCCTCCCAGGTGTCCATGGCGTGCTCCCCGCCGCCCTCCTCCTCCTCCTCCTCCTCCTCCTTCGGTTCCTTCTGGGCGTCCTCGCCGCCCAGCCACCAGCCGGCGTGGCTGCCCCCGTCGTCGCCCACGGGCCCCCACATGCACCACCACTACCACCAACACTTGCACCAGACTCCCATGTGGCCCCCCGTGTCTCAGCCCGCCAGCTCCCAGCAGCCCCCCGTCGTGACGGCGCTCCACGCCCAGAGATGAGACTGAGCGGCCGGTGCTGTCTGGGGGGGGGGGGTGGGGGGGGGGGGGGGAGTAGCCAATGAATGTGGTTCTGGGGGGAGGTGGGGGGGTGACGTGGAAAAGGACAAAGATGCTGCTGAGCTCCTCTCTGCTGCTCGGCGGATCCTCATCTTCATCATGAGTCACCAAAGCTGAGGACACGCCCCCCCCCCCCCCCCCCCCCCCCCCCCCCCCCCCTCCCCCCAGGACCCCCCAACTCTGAGCCCCTAAAACTGTCTGAGGCCGAACACAGGAACTTCCTCCTGGCGTCGCCGCAGGAAACCAGGACCCAGCAGAGCACTTACTGAGGAGCGGAGCCATGTGACCCGTTGACGCGCTTCACCGTCGGTTTATTTTTTTTATTTAGATTTGTTTTGTTTTGGTCCGGTTTCCTAGAAACTTCATCTTCTGTAGAGTCCAGAAGGAGCGAGACCGGCGGCGAGCAATAACCGAGGAGCCGAGGCGCCGTAGAACCGGGTTTCATCCGCAGCCGTAGAAACTCGTCGCAGGTCCAGAGGTGCCGTCGCACATCTGGACGGGAACCGACCCGACCCGCGCTCTGCCGCAGCGCCGCATCATGCTAACGGAGCTGGCGACTGAAACTGAGCTTAAGTTTAATCGTTTTTTTTTTCTCAAATCACCTTTTTATCGCTGCGTTCTGCAGCCGGAGGTGAAACTTTTCTAGTTGATCATTTCTACGACTTTTCAGGAATCAACCGGTTTAAAAGATAAATGTCTTTTTTTAAAGCTCGTTAAATCAGTCGGTGAAGTAGTAACTATGCAACTATGTCCAGAAGAAACGTTTAGTCGAATCATTTAGCAGAAATGATCTCGTTTTTATCCGACGCTGCAGACGTCTCGTCCTCGTTTTACTTCAGGAAATGAGTGAAAGATCTTCTGTGTTCTGCAGCAGATGGGCTCATTTTTCCATCCTGATGTTCTGAACAGCTGGTTGAGTGTAAAACTCCGGGTCGGTCCTTTAGGGCGGAGCCATGACGTCTCAGGTGGGCGTCGCCTCCGTCACTAAAGCGTCCAGTCGGTGATGACGACTCCTCGCTCCTCCAGACTGGAGAGACTGGTGAACTGGAGACTGGTGAGACTGGAGAGACTGGAGAGTTGACCTCTGTGACCCATCAGCAGCAGAATAAACTTCCCGGCCCAGTTTTAGTCGACTCCCTGCGGGACGCCGCTCACGCAGGAATCATGTCTTTCCCAAAGAGTTGTGGGTTTTTTGTGCCACAGAAAAGCTTTTACGGGCCTCATAATTCTGATCTGTGGCCACTAAATGCAAATCTTAAACCACAAATCATCAGCAGCCACCAAATGCTAGTTTGAGGCCACAAAAACGTTAACTTGAGGCGCCACCAGATGCTAATTTCTGACCACAACGATGCTAATTTGAGGCGATAAAATACTGCTGCTGAAAACCTTCTGTGGTCACAAGATACCAACTATGAGACCAAAATAATACTTATTAGACGCCACTAAATATTAGTTTTGAGGCCTCACGAGGCCATCTAATAGTAATCTGAGGCCAACAAAAAAAATAAAATGAATTATTTGTGACAGAAATGCACATTTAAGACCCCAAACTGTCTGTTTGTGGCTCATCTGAGGTCCAAACTTCGTTCCTCGTTGTTCTTCTTCTGGAGTTTTCTTCGCGGCGTCCGTGGCCTCCAGGTTCGTCCCAGCAGGTCGGACACGTTTACACACCTGAGAAAAGTTCTCCAGCTCAGTCGCCGTCTCCCAGAACCCCTGAAAGACTCTACAGGTTCTCAAGTACTTTGTGTTCATTTCTTCTGTTCAGATTTGTATTTATATGTTTAATAAACTGACTTATGACCTCTGTCGCGGTTCGGTTTTTCCTGTAAAGATGTTTGAGATGCAGTTCTGCGAAGCTGCTCGTCTGCTGACAGGAAGTGGTCGGGCCGGTGTCACCGAGCCGCCGTTTCGGTTTCCCTGCAGCTGAGAAACGAAGAGTCGATGTTCGGTTCTTCAGAAGATGATTAATGGGAGAAAACGCTGAAGCGTCTGGTTCCAGGGAAACGTTCTGGTTTGAAGCTGCTGAGTCTTGAAGAGCAGAAGTGAAAGTGAACGTGAGAACTTTTCAAAATGCTTCGTCAAAGCGAAGGAACCATCAGAACCAAGAGGCTCGGTGGACCACAGCAGCAAACAACGCTGACGTAGAAGATGAGATGAGTCCCAAAATCCAATATGAACATCTGGATCTTGGCAGCAGCTGGAAAACGTCTCCATCCATAGAAAGCTTCATTAATGAGTGAGTTTAGGTGAGTTTGCAGGATTCTATCAAGGTGATGAAACCAAACGGATGTGACCTCGTCTTTACAGAACAGAACAGAACAGTTCAGAAGGTTTCAGGTCAAATTACACATTTAAAGCTCACTGACTTAATTTACATCCATCTGTGAATTCTGGGGCGTCGAGGGCTACGATCTCACATTCAACTAACTAATAAAATTAAAATAAATGATAATATGGTTACTGGCTGCAGAGAGAAGACAAAATATTTACCCCCTTACTTCAGGGGTTGATGGCAAAATATTTGATTTTAATTTTTTTTTTTTTATTTAATTTTTAATGGTTTAAATTTTTTTGCTTCTAATTTAATTATGTTTTGTATTTTTTTTTGCATTTTAATGTAATTTTTTGTTTTATTTTTTTAATTTTATTTTTTTTATAAGGATTTATATATTGAGTTTTTATTGATTTTTTTTTTTTAAATCTTATTCTATTTATTATTTTATGCTATTTTTTCCCTTATTTATTTGTCATAATAATTTCATATAAACTCTACATCTGGTCAAAATGCTGCAGGAAACGCAGGGAAGGACGTCTCTGTACAAATGTACAGTTTTGACTTTACCATATAATATTATCTCTTATAATAAAAAAATTCCACGTCCTTTAAAGTGTAAGATTTAAAAGTGAAGCTAATTCATACATTTGAGTTAAGTTACTAAAAATATATTTACAAGGTTTACAAAGTTAACTATTTCCATATTTGTGGTTACACAATAATTATTTACAGGTTTAATATTTACATTACCATCTTTAAAAACAGTTTAAATGTCTTGAGTCGGCTCCTGTGGTTTAATTGCGTTTATCTCAGTTAAAAATTCCTCCTGCCCTCTTATTGGTTAGTGAGAGTCACGTGGGAGTAAAAAAACAAGGAAGTGTTGTTGTGGACCTGTTGAAAAAGGTTGGCAGTAAAAAAAAAAAAAAAAAAAGAAATCTGCTTGAGAAGTTATCTGTCTCCATCCTGCTTTGATTTTACCTCCTCACGAACCCTCGTGCTACAGAAGCATAAAACCATGAGGAGGTGTAAGAGCCCCGCTGACCACCAGGGGGCTCCAAGAGCATTTTTTAATCCCTTTTTTTTTTCCTAACGCGATGAGTTTATTGTCAAAGTTGTGATTTGAGCTAAACCCGCTAACTGCACTAATTATCTGGAAAAAAAAACAACCAACCAACAAAAAAGTCTAATTTCCCAGTCTGGGACCAGTAAATGACGTCAGTCTGAGCTGGATCTCCTGTGTAGCTGTTCTATAAACACAGCAGCGCTCAGCTCGTGTCTCTGTTTAGTATTTTACCCCCAAACACAGTTTCTGATGGAGGTTTTTACCGGATCAAAATGCTCCTGGATGTTGTGAAAACATTTCTGACCTTCAGCTGTTCAGAGTTGATCTTCCATTTGATCTCCTCTCCTCTCCAATCACAAATGTAACAAAAATAAATCATTTATACAACAAAAACCTCCAATTCTGCAGGTCTCAGTTTTAGACAAATTGTAAAATCGCAGCAGTTACGTGACAGAAAGTTGCAGCTACAACTTCTGATACAGAATCCTGATTCTCGGTCAAAAAGTTGTGATTTTGCAACAAAATGTTGCGATTTTGTGAAATTTGCACTGCAAAAAATGATGATTTTAGTTGTAGTTTTATGTGTAATTCATATTAAACTATATTTACCAAAAACTTCTGAAAACTTCTGAGGCTGTAAAATGTAACTGAAAGAGATATTCTAATTATTATTATTATTATTATTATTATTATTATTATTATTATTATTATAATAATAATAATAATAATAATAATAATAATAATAATAATAATAATAATTGCAAATTTGCAGTTCACAAAATTAATACCTTATTATTTTTTATTATATTGAAATATATTATATTATGTCACATTGTCATTTCTCACCTGTTTTTCTTTTTCGGATAACTTCTATTAATATAGTTTGTCATATCCGTTATCTATCCTCTCCGTCCTCCATCCTCTCTGTCCTCCATTCTCCCTCCATCCTCCATCCTCTCTCTGTCCTCTGTCCTCCATCCTCCCTTTGTCCTCCATCCTCTCTCTGTCCTCTGTCCTCCCTTTGTCCTCCATTCTCTCTCCGTCCTCCATTCTCCCTCCGTCCTCCATCCTCTCTCTGTCCTCCATCCTCTCTCTGTCCTCCATCCAGTCTGTCCTCCATCCTCTCTCTGTCCTCCATTCTCCCTCTGTCCTCCATCCTCTCTCTGTCCTCTGTCCTCCATCCTCCCTTTGTCCTCCATCCTCCCTCCGTCCTCCATCCTCTCTCTGTCCTCCATCCTCTCTCTGTCCTCCATCCTCTCTCCGTCCTCCATCCTCTCTCTGTCCTCCATCCTCCCTTTGTCCTCCATCCTCTCTCCGTCCTCTGTCCTCTCTCTGTCCTCCATCCTTTTTCCATCCTCCCTCCTCTCTGTGTCCTTTCTCGCTCCTCTTTTCTTTCTTTACCCAGCTGGTCTTCAGCAGGAAGGTCCACTCTTATCATCCTGGTCCTGGTCCAGGTTTCTTCTTCTTTTTTTACTTGGTGCTGTTTCTTTAATCATTTTACTAATATATTCATATTTAATCAGTGTCATGTTCTAAGTTCATCCAGGCCACTTTTTGGTGCTCGAAGAGAAGAAATCAGAATGTAAATACTGACATAAAACAAGCCCTGTTATTGGTGGCCAGTGACGTCAGCTGACAGGAGTTGAGGCCCCGCCCCCATGTTCAGGCCCCGCCCTCATGTTCCAGCAGCTGTGAGACTGACTGAAGACAGCTGAGAGGATCACAGCATGAGGGTCCGACTGCTCGCTGCTGGAGTCCTGCTGTGCTTCCTGACCGTCACAGGTGAGTCTCACAGGTGAGCGTCCTTCATTCTGAATGTCTGCTGTGAAAAGAGGCCAGACTTACCTGAGGAGAGCAGACCCAGAGCTGTTTCAGCTCACCTGTTCCCAGGTCAGCGGCGTGTTCAGAACAAACCCTGAAGCAGGTACAGTCAAAACACAGGTCAGTCAGTCCTGCGTCAGGTGATGATCTGAAAACTCTACCTGCAGGATCAAAAAGGATTATGGGATAAAAGTGAGATAAACTGTAGAACTGTCAAGGTAAGTTCAGGAAGTGTGCATCTTTAACTTTATTCCAGCAGTGTGACTCCGCCTCCTAAAATGCAGTAAAAAAAAATTGAATGAGATCCATGAAGAACCTGGACACCTAACAAAAGCGCTACTGGGTTGGACCTCATTTTTCCTCCAGAACTGCCTGAATTCTTGGTGTCAGAGGTTCTGGTCCACGTTGGTGTGACAGCATCAGCAGCTCATCCATGAGATCCTCCAGTTCCTCCACAAATCTGCTCTACTGGACTGAGATCTGGAGACTGTGGAGGCCACTGGAGGACAGAGAACCCAGTCTGAGATGATCCTGGTGGATTATTCTGCTGGAAGTGTCCATCAGAAGATGGTCCACTGTGGTCATGGAGGGATGGAGACGGTCAGCAGCGATCCTCAGGTGGACTGTGGTGGTTAAACCAGAACCAGCTGGTTCTGAGAAGATCTCCTACCATCTGAATCGCTGACGTTTGCAGCTGAGCTTTGTAGAAGGATACAGTGATCCCTCGCCAATTCACGCTTTAAGTTCAGCGGTTTTAGTTATTCTTCTGTTATTTTTCAGAAATATATATTATAATAAAAAATCAAGAAAAAAATCGCGGAAACATCACAGGATGTTGTGCGCGTTCTCTCACAGTGAAGAAATGCTGTGAGCCAGCCTGGCCCCTTTAAGAAGGTGGCCTTATGGGTAATGGTGTGGCCTTATGGGTAATGTAGTGTGTGTGTCGTGGGACGGCAGAATGAAAACGTGGTTAGATGAAAAATGGAGTGAGGATCAACAGCAGCCCAGCGTGTATAGATTTACATTCTCTGTTAACCGTGAAAAATAAGGGATCTTTGTATTTCTTAACCCTTCATTTATTAACGTCTTAATCACATTTAATCGCTCAAAAGCTTTTTCTCTGTTTCTGCTGCAGGAAGTGACGCACAGCTGGATGGTGAGTTTTCTTTTCTGACTCGTATCCCGGTTAAATTAAACATTTAAATCAGATCAGCTCCATGGCGTCTGAGTCTGTCCCACGTATGTCCCACGTATGTCCCACGTATGTCCCACGTATGTCCCACGTATGTCCCACGTATGTCCCTGCAGTCTGTGGTACCGCTCCAAAGAACCTGAAGGGTGACACCAGAATCATCGGCGGCGAGGACGCTCCCGCCGGGTCGTGGCCCTGGCAGGCCAGTCTGCACGTAGGAGCTGAACTCTGCGGCGGCTCCCTGATCAGCAGCCGGTGGGTTCTGAGCGCTGCCCGGTGTTTTAGCAGGTGAGTTCTGACCCGTCACCGGTCCACCTGTAGGGTTTCTGGACCGGTCTCCTCAGACCAGCATGGTGGGAAAGATCCACAACGACAACGACCACTGCCTCAGGTGCAAACGTCACGTTTCGTTTTCTCACCTCCAGCACGTCGAACGTGACCGTTTACCTCGGACGCGACACACAGGAAGGTCCGAATCCTCACGAGGTGGCCCGGTGGGCGTCCCTGGTCCTCAGGCATCCAGACTACGACGAGCGGACGAAGGACAACGACGTGGCCCTGCTGCGTCTGTCCTCGCCGGTGGAGTTCACGGACTTCATCAGGCCCGTGTGTCTGGCGGCGGACGGGAGCTTCTTCCCGGACGGGCTGAGCAGCTGGGTCACGGGCTGGGGAGACGTCCAGACCGGCGGTGAGGACGGACGCGGTGACGGTCACGATCCAGGCGGACGGCCGGACCCCGGGGCCTTAATTATTAATTATTAATTATCATCCATCTCCATGAACCTCATCACTTATCTGGTGACTCAGACGCTGATCTGACCGACTTTAAAAAAAGAAACTGTTCCTTTACTTTTTATCAGACTTTTAATTTTAATCCTTAAAATTTTTGTTGTAAAATATTAAATTTCACAAAATCGCAACTTTTTGACATAAAAGTACAACTTTTTTTCTAATTCTTCAAACTTTGTCAGAATTAAAAAACAAACAAACCCAGTTTTGCTGCAAAATCAGAACTTTAGCAGACTTTTAGGTTTTTGTTTTGAAAATCGCTCATTTTTATTTTGTGTAACCACATTGTAAACTTTTCCTCATTAAATATTCACAAAAATTTACAAAACTGCAAAGTTTTAAAATTACAACCTTATGTCATAAAATCCAAAATTTTTGTTGCAAAATCACTTATTTCCCAAAAGTGCGACTTTTTGATAAAGTCACAACTTTAGGCCAAAAAAAATTGCAAATTGTAAATTTTTAACAAAAATGTCTATAATATGTTTTTTTTTGGTATAAAAATCACAAATTTTGGTTACAAATATGCAACTTTTTAAAAGTCACAAAATTTAAAACTACAAAGTTACACCATAAAATAACATTTTTGCTGTAAAATCATAAATTCTTTTGTATAAAAACAACTTTTTATCATAAAATCACGAAGCCTTGTCATAAAAATTTCCACCTTTTTATCATAAAATTGTGACTTTTGTAGAACCACGTCATTTTGTTGAAACAATCGTACATTTTTGTTGAGAAATCTGGAATTTATACTTAATGTTGAAACTTTTGTCATAAAAATTGATCCCAAACTTTGATTTTGCAACTTTTTGACATAAAAATACAACTTTTTTTTTCAAATTCTTCAAACTTTGTCAGAATTTAAAAAAACAGTTTTGCTTTAAAATCATAACTTTTGTAGAATTTTACGTTTTTGTTTTGAAAATCGCTCATTTTTATTTTGTTGTGTAACCACATTGTAACTTTTTCCTCATAAAATTTTAACAGAAATTCACAAAACTGCAACTTTTTACATAAAAATTCAACATTAAGTCCTAAAATCCCAAATTTTTGTTGCAAAATCACTAATTTCCCAAAATTGCAACTTTTGGCCGTAAGAATCGCAAAATCACACAAATTGTAAATTTTTTTAACAAAAATGTCCAAAATATGTTTTTTTTTTGTGTGTAAAAATCACAAATTTTTGGTGCAAAAATCCCAACTTTTTAAAAGTAATGTTACAACTTCTTGTCATAAAATTTAAAACTTCAAAGTTACACCATAAAAAAACATTTTTGCTGTAAAATCATAGATTCTGCTTTATAGAAACAACTTTTTTTTATCATAAAATCATGAAGCCTTGTCATAAAAATTTCCACCTTCTTGTCATAAAATTGTGACTTTTGTGGAACCGTGTTGTTTTGTTGAAACAATCATACATTTTTGTTGAGAAATCTGGAATTTTTAACTTAATGTTGAAAATTTTTTCAATAAAAATTGATCCCAAATTTCACAATCGCAACTTTTTAACGTTAAATCGGAATTTTGCGTGATAAAAATCATTTATTTTACAAAAATCCCGATGCTCGGTCTTTATTGAAAGCTTCGCTGATAAAGAAAATCCGTCCCATCCGGCTGTCGGAGACCAGAACTGATTTCTGAACCAGACGTGAAAATGTAAAGTTGGACATTTTAACGTGGAGGCCAGCGGACGCTCCTTCATTCAGTTCTTTTGTTCCTGTCTTTTGTTTTTTTCCCAGCATTCCTTCCTTCCCCTCAGAGGCTGCAGCAGGTCAACGTTCCCATGGTGTCCCTCATCCAGTGCGACGCCGCCTACGGGTTCATCACGACCAACATGATCTGCGCGGGTCCAGCTGTGAGAGGGAAGGGCTTCTGTCAGGTGAGTTTGGACCGGACTGGTTCTGGACAGAGACAGGTGGTGTGGTTCTGCGTCCACCGCTGACATCAGCACGTCTCCTGTGTGCAGAAGGACTTCGGGGGTCCGTTAGTGACCTTCAGCGGCAGCAGGTGGGTCCAGGCCGGAGTGGTCAGCTTTGCCCGGGGTTGTGGGTATCCCAAATTCCCAGGCGTTTACACCCGGGTGTCAAAGTACCAGAACTGGATCAACGAGCAGCTCTCCGGCGAGGAGCTGGGCTACATCACCTTCTACAGCTCAGGTGCCAGAGAGGCTCCCTTCACCTCCACCCTTCTGACTCTGTCCATCCTGCCTGTCCTCTTGTCCTCCGGCATCGTCTCATAGAGACGTTCAACCAAAGCAGCCGACATCTCTGAAAACGACTCCATCTTTACTCTGACATTTATTTTTCTCTGAGAAGGAAGCAAACGTTGTTTGTACAGTTTAATGTTCGGTTTGTTTCTTGTGTTTTATTAAATTAGGAAAAAAACAAACAAAAAGTTCCAGAAATGCAGTTTTAAGAAAATAAGTGATTTACAAAATGAAGAAGTGAATTAATGATCCATCAATCTGCTGATTAGGTTTTCATCTATGAATGTTTTTTTTTTGATTTTTTTTTTGGTAGGCATGTTTAGCCGTTATTTCTGTAAAATTACAAAAATTGGTGGAAAAATTAGGCAACAATCTATGTCATGTTATCATTTTATTCATTAAATTATTAAATTTGAAATTTGAAGTGCCATAAAACTGATTTTGAGTAAATTTATTTATGTGGGGATGTTATCTCTTTTCATCATTTTCACTCTTAAAGTCACCCTATGTAGTAACTACACCTCTGACCTGCTGTGCTCACAAATCAATATTGCGTTAATTAACGGGGGGGCTCCAGCACGTCTGGTAATTCCATGTTGTCGTCTTCGCTGGGAGCCCATACACGGCCTTTATTGTGGTTTGCTGCCCCCTGGTGGTCCAAAGTGGTACTGATACAGAGTGGTTTTAAACTTTTAGCGTGGGCAAAATGACTCTACCAACCTCTGCTGTGGGTCCTGTAGCCCACATCATCACCCCTCCACCACCTCAGTCTGACCACATGGGGGCAGCATATCACAGGAAGGTTCACCTGTCAGCCACTCTGGTAAAGTTGCACTGAAGGGCAACAGTCATATAAACGCTGCTGGAATGAGACGAGTGTATCACCTAAGATTACTTTTTTTTTTTTTTTAAATTAGGAATCACAGAGCAGCATTTCCCTGAAAAAAAAAAAAAAAAAAAAATAATAAAGAGGTGTTTTCTCCATCTTGTCAGCCTGAGACTGAACGGAGGCAGAGCTCAGCCCAGGAAGGTGGAGATGAAAACGCTGGTGTCCAGGTTGAGGGTGGCGTGCCACCAGCGGTCAGGAAAGTACAGCACCTGAGGAGGAACAAACCTAGTTTATTGTCTTTATAATTAAAGAAACAAATGTTTGCTTTTCCCTCGATGCCGGGGGAGGCAGTTTTCACAGGATCAACCAGACCAATCAGCAGACGGATGCTTGAGAGCAGGTCTCAGGGTCGTCACCTCTCCAGGTCTGATGGTGCACTCCAGCGGGGCCTCGTCCTCGGGCAGGTGGGGGTACGTCTCCGTCAGCCAGGACAGGGTGGTGCGGTTCGGGTGGAAGTGGGGCTCCTCATGAGGCGGGTAGAGGAACCAGCGCTGTGTGACCAGGAGATCACGGATGAGTTCTCAGTTGTTATGGAGATAAATCTAACTGAGAAGTAAACTTCTGTCGTGTCTCTACGTGTGCTTTGACTCAACCTTTCTACCGTAGACGACCTCTGAGAAACCCGGACCGTGCCAGTGGAAGGGGACTCCGGTCCCTGGACCTGAGGAGGAGGAGATCTGAGCTACAGCTGACAGTCAGGTGTCAGGACGAAGCCCCGCCCAGATCCGCTCTGACCTGCGATCCCGAAGCTGTAGGCGCCGCTGCTGTCGGGCAGGACGTACGGCGGAGGCTCGTACTGCTCGAACAGACTCCGCCACTCCGTGAAGTTGTTGTCCCCGAAGAAATACAGCGTATCTACGGAAGAACATCAGTGTCATCAGCGCTTCTGTTTTCACTGAGCCGTTATCTAGTTAGCCAAAAAAAATTAAACCCAAAAGAAAAAAACAAAAAAACAAACCAACTGGGAATTTCGTATAATTGGATGGAGATAATTGTCCTGATGCGACTTTCTGCCCTAAAATCAAGTATTTTTGATGTGAAATTGCAGACGCAATGTTTTTGTAATGAAAAGCTAATTTTTTTCATGAAATCTTCACAAAATCGCGACTTGGTAACATAAAATTACAAATTTACGTTACAAAAGCGCAAATGATGTTTATTATTGCAGAGTTACGTCACGTGACTTTGTGACGTTTTGTCGTAACATCACGAATTTAGCAAAAACATTTACTTTTTTTTACTTCGTAAAAAGTTTTGTCATAAAATATCAAGTTTCACGAAATTGTAAAGTCGTTGAGATAAAATTGCAACTTTAATTCCTAAAAGCACAAATTTATCCTGAAAAAAAAATTCACAAAACAAAGTTTTTTTTTTCACATAAAATTACTTTTATGTTAAAAATTTACTAAAAACTTTTTACAATTTTTTTGTCGTAAAAATCCCGACTTTTCTAATTTGCACGTGTTTGTTGTAACGTCAAAACTTTTCAACATAAAATGACTTTTGCATGCTGTCAATCATCAGCAGGTCTAGAAAAGCACAGTTTGCTGGTGCGTGTTATCATAACGCCAAGTAGGGAACGACATCAGCGGCGGCCTCGTTGCTAGCAAGCCATCGTTGCTGCCTGTCAATCTGGGAGGAGGTTAAAAAAAGCATTTAGAAACTATCTGGAGGTCAATATCACAGAAAGGGGACAGCGGTCTTCCCAGGAGCGGACGTCCCTGCAGGTCTACCAGGAGTTCAGACCTGCGTCGCTCCGTTAGACCAGGACCAGGTCCGTTAGACCAGGACCAGGTCCGTTAGACCAGGACCAGGTCCGTTAGACCAGGACTAGGTCCGTTAGACCAGGACCAGGTCCGTTAGACCAGGTCCGTTAGACCAGGACCAGGTCCGTTAGACCAGACCAGGTCCAGGACCAGGTCCGTTAACCAGGACCAGGTCCGTTAGACCAGGACCAGGTCTGTTAGACCAGGACCAGGTCCGTTAGACCAGGACTAGGTCCGTTAAACCAGGACCAGGTCCGTTAGACCAGGACCAGGTCCGTTAGACCAGGACCAGGACCAGGACAGGTCCGTTAAACCAGGACCAGGTCCGTTAGACCAGGACCAGGTCCGTTAGACCAGGACCAGGTCCGTTAAACCAGGACCAGGTCCGTTAGACCAGGACCAGGTCCGTTAGACCAGGACCAGGTCCGTTAGACCAGGACCAGGTCCGTTAAACCAGGACCAGGTCCGTTAGACCAGGACTAGGTCCGTTAGACCAGGACCAGGTCCGTTAGACCAGGACCAGGTCCGTTAGACCAGGACCAGGTCCGTTAGACCAGGACCAGGTCCGTTAGACCAGGACCAGGTCCGTTAAACCAGGACCAGGTCTGTTAGACCAGGACCAGGTCTGTTAGACCAGGACTAGGTCCGTTAGACCAGGACCAGGTCTGTTAGACCAGGACTAGGTCCGTTAGACCAGGACCAGGTCCGTAAGACCAGGACCAGGTCCGTAAGACCAGGTCCAGGTCCGTTAGACCAGGACCAGGTCCGTTAGACCAGGACCAGGTCTGTGCAGCAGTAAAGGAACCCGGCTGGGTTGGACTCACCGCTGCCGAGGGCGTCCACAGACTGAGGCCTCAGCAACACGTCCACGTACTCCTGGAAGGGGACGTCCACTGGAACAGATCACAGCCGGCGGGTCAGGGAGAGTTCTGGAAAGCGGGAAACGAGGCTCGGAGGAGGTGCGTACCTTTCCTGTACGAGTGCGTGTTGGCGGTGCTGAGCTTCACCCTCCGGGAGCCGTATTCTTCCGTCAGGCTCGACTTGGAGCACAGCAGCCTGAATTTCTAAAACAAAGCCGGTGCAGTTATGGTGCAGTTGTCTCGGCTCGGGCCCCGGCCCGTTTGGTCTGATTTTTTTCTTTACTTATAATTTATTAGAGAGAAGACTTTCAGCCAGTCTATGTAATCCCACTTCCAGTGTTTTCACAACTTTTGAAAGTAGAAGTTGCGTTGAGTGAAGTAGGAGTTGCAAGGCCCGAAGGGTCAGGGGGCATCTCCCCCAGGAAATTTTGAAATTCTAGACTCTCTGAGACGTATTTTCCAGCATTTTGAGACGCAAAATGGGATGTTCAGATACCTTTTTTTTTTTTTAATTAAAATAACCCTAGCCATAACGTTGCATGTCTACTGTTAAACAAGAGTAAAGAAAGTAATTGCAAGTTTGAAAGAGCAAAGTGTGATACATGTATTTAATAACAAATTAAATGAAAATAAACTGGTTATTTTATAAATCCATGTTTGCTTGGTTTATGATAACATTAACGTCTTTGATATTAATCTGATTCTACATTAGAATGGGCCTTGAAGTTACAAGAAGCTAAACAACGTGTATGTAGTTCAAGTTTGGCTAGTCTCTAATTAACTAACATTCTTACACATTCATCTTTAATTTGGAATGAAAAAGTACAGTTAAAACTGACACATTTATCTCAAATCTGTGCCTAATTTGTGTTAATTATTTAACACATACAGGCTAGTTTTCAGTCATTTTCCACCATTTTGCTCGTCTTGGAATACAGAATATTGTAGCAACCCTGACGTTATGTTCATGTTATGATGCTCTGTTATTGTTTAGATGTTCTGTTGTTCGGATTACATGAGTTCATTGAATGCATCTCGAGCTGAGGCAGGCAGGTTATTGGGTAGAATAGGTTAGGGGGCGGGACTAGCAACAAAGAGAGACGGAAGCCTGTGTGTTAGCCCGAGAGCGGCTAGCTGATGAGCCGCTGTGTTATTCTCCTGTACTGCTGTCTTTTATTTTTGGTGTGGTTACGGCCGACAGTAACCGGTTCTGGTTGAAATAAAGCGACGGTTGTTTTGCAACTTTTCGTCAGTTCTTTCTATCGCGTCCAGCCGGACGCTACAATATGTTGTCTTAAATAGAGTGTGATCGACGTATGCGAGCAGATTCAAACGATGGTGTGGCGAAATTCTCAACGAAACTTTCAAGTTTATTAACTCAAAAACCTTTGTGGACACTTGGCTCTTTTAAGAAAACTTTATTTATTTCATAATTTATTTACCCAAGGGAAAGTAGGCGTCGCAAATGGAAAAGTTGCCGTCGGATGCGACGGCCGACGGCTGTCTTTGAAAACACTGACTTCTGACCACAAGGGGGCGGCAAGAACGTTGACGCGTCAGCCTCCGGCGTAAGACGCAACGAAAAGAACCTTTAGTGGTGAAACGTGGCATGAAGAGACGTGCCGGACTGTCCCCACTCATCAGCACAGATCGATACACCCCCGTGTGGTCAGAAGTGGCACTGCTACGTGTACAGGCTTTAAAACAACTAGAAAAGACACTCAAAATTACAGCTTCTTCCTTTCAGTCTGAGCTTAAATCAGCAACTCAAAGACTCGTTCAGATGTGCGAAGTCATCGGTAGCAGGATTGACGGGAATACGTACCGTGTTATCTGTGAGCCCCCTGAGGACGACCGGCCTGCTGTACGCATATCTGCAGACAGATGGAAAAACCAGGAGCTTTGGTTTCAACGACCACAAACACACTGGTGTCCGAGCTTTAATCACCTCACTTCATAGGTCACAAATTATGGAGCCCCATTTGGGTCATAATTCAATGAATAAATAAGTCTATTATTATAATACAGGCGTTTATTATTATGAAATATTTCCTATTATTATGATAATGGTTTCGTTTTTCATAAGAATGATTTGTGTGTCAATCACAGCAGAGAGGGCGGAGCCATTTATGTGATTGGCTGCTCTTTCATTCAGACATAAGCAACAGAACAGTGAATATCGATAGTGGGCGAGAGGTGCGATGTATATACTCCAGGCCAGTAGGTGGCAGAATGCACCTCAGTTTACGGTTAAAAGTTGACATCGACTAAGAAACGTAGCGCAAAATTTAGGGAAAACTTGATTTTGACGGCATGGCGACAGGAGAAAGATCCTTTTCTGACTGGCCAAAGCTAGTCGATGTCAGAGCGTAGAATGGAGAAGGATCAGCCAATGAGCGTGCAGGTCAACCACTGGCCCCGCCCACTGGCAAAATGTCATTATTATGTGAAAGCTCATTCTTATGAAAAAGGAAGTAATTGTGTAAAAACAAATTCTTAGATAAAAAAAAGCCATTCTGAAATAAACTATTATGCATTAAACTAAGATTAAATAATAATAAAAATATATTTAATTTCATAATAATGGATACGTATTTCATAATTATAAACGCATGTATTTCATAATAATAGACTCATTTATTCATAGAATTATGACCCAAATGGGTCCAAGCTTCATGTCAAAAAGTTATCAGTTTTCAAAAGTTAATATTTTGTTACTAAAAGTTGTGACATTAAGTTATAAAGTGGTGATTTTGTGAGATGTGAGACTCTGTTATATGGTCCCCGGCCCCTGAAATGCCCGGACACGGCCCTGCACAGATCTGCTGGCACATCAGAGCTCCTCGAGCCCAGTTAATCAGCTGTATCGATCACAGTCACGTGGCATCTGACCGACGCACCTTTCAAGGAACTGCTGGTGTGTGAGTGATGATCTGTCGAGGACGTCGATGTTACAAGGACCCTCATCTTCCAACCTGAAGTCTGAAGGCTGCCACCTGTGCACAGAGGCGCAGGAGCGTGTCAGAGCATCCCCGCGTGCACCGGTTACTGACGGGTTCAGTCTCGACGCAGAACAGCCTCACAGCTGCGTTTAACCTGATGTGTGTGAACTCACCATCCTCCTCCGTCATCCGTCAGTCCGCGGACCAAAGATAACACAACACACGACAAAACAACCCGCGAAGCTTTGGTTTCCATCCAGAGGCGTCTCGGCTGTGAGTTGAAACGCGTTCAGAGATTAAACTCTGCTTTAGTTTCGAGTAACCACCGACTGTTAGCGGCTCCCGCCCGACTTCCCGGTGACGAGCCAATCAGAAAACACCACATTCATCTGACCGGTGCCGCGTTCACGAACGCTCGGATCTTTCTATTATTTATTACCTCTGTCACAGGCCAGCGTTGTCGTGCCCTGGTTCAGAAATGTTTCCTATTTTGTGTAAACATTAATGGGCTTTTGTGGTAGAAAAATCGACTTCGGAGGTGAAACTGGTCTGAACGGAGGTGAAACTGGTCTGAACGGAGGTGAAACTGGTCTGAACGGAGGTAAACTGGTCTGAACGGCTGAACTGGAATCTTCCCAGTGTTATTGACAGTCAGCAGTGACCCGTATTTACTGGTTCTTCTCTGAAGGTCTCTGGGTCTCCTCCACCTCCACTATCAGTCCCATTTTTAGTCATTTTAAAACTTTAATACTCAAAGATCTCCAAATAAATTTCAAAGAAAATAGTGCTTCTAAAAAGCTTTTATTTACGGCCATTAATAGTTGATTATTCAGTGTTTCGACAGCAAATACAACTTAATAATTATAGATTTTAATGCGATTCTGTTTTAAAGAAAAAGAAATCAGCTGTTAGTAGCAGCTGTTAGCATCCTGTTAATAACGTAACGGCCGCGTCCTCCTGCAGCGTTCACGTCTGTCGCTCGTAAACGTGCTTCAGCGTGAGCGTCATCAGGCTGAAACAGGTCTGATTCAGCTTCGTGAACCACCTGCAGCCTTCCTTCACTCCTCCGACCTCCACTTGTTTCCTTTTTAATCCAGATGTTGATCCAGGGGTTTATTTTTATCCAGCATCACTGCTGAGAGCAACAAACACACCTGAACGTGTTCACGTCACTTCAACCGTTCATCACTAAACGAATGAAAATGAGCACCTGGAACGGCACTAATGACGCTTGGAGGAAATGGACCAGAACTCATTTGATCATTTGATGTCACAACAAAGGCAACCGAAACAGATAATAGTCTTTAAAGAGGAAAGTTTAGAGCGTCGTTACCTTCTTTACTGTGTTGAACAGACAGGCTTTTATCGCAGACTCGTCATGATTTAAAACCCTCCTGTTTTGTGTTCAAGTTCATGTGTTTTTTCCTAATTTAATTTTCTGAACTCTGTCTCACCTGAGCAGAGCTCCCAGTTTTAAAAAGAAAACTGTCTCCAGAGGATTCTGGGAGGTTTGGACCTCTGATGTCACCTGTTACGTTCAGAGTTGGTTTAAAGGACTTGGATGAAAAGAAAAGTGACCTGCAAGACACTATTCCTGTTTTCTCATTTTGGCTGAAGCTGCTGAGTAATCTGAAATGAGAGTGTGTGAGTGTGAATAGGGATACCATTTAAAAACATAAGTCGTTTCAATTTGAAAACTTAAGTGAACATAACTTGAAATGTCAATTGGTATTAATATGGTCAAAATTATCTTAACTTAAATAGTGTAGAACTGTATGTTTCTTTTACTAGAAAAAGCAAGTTTTGTTTAATGTAAAATGTAACACAGTAAGTTGTTTAAACTCAGAGTATCAAGTTAAAACAACAAATGACAATTGGTTAAACAACTTGTGCAACTTAACTTTGTGAGCTGAAACAAAGCATATCTTGATATTGAGTTAACTCATGCTTTTAAGGCAGCAATTGAACTTAAAAACTTAAGTTAAACCACATGAATTATTTTTACAGAGCTGGTAACTGCAGCAATTTTAGCAGGATTTATGGATAAAGGCGTTTATGAGTTGGACCTCCAGAACATGACAAAAGAGATCTCCTCTGAAATATCGTTTGTAATCAAAGTCAACAATCAAATTAGTTGAAGAAAGAGGCAAATATAAGCCTGGACACCAGATCAGTGACTCCTACACTTTTGATGCTACGGCTCAACAAACCACTGATATGATAATAGAATTCATCAAAAAAATGTCGGAACTGTAAGCTGTATGACAGTAAAATATCATGGAGCACGGTCAAAACGTCCCCAGTCGCCCCTTCAGAAGAAGACATTGATGGAGCTGCCCCAGTCTTCAGTGGCAAGCTATCTAAAATGGAAAAAATGGTAAAGAATATATTAACTAAGCACATTCCCAGATTTTTCTCCAAACTGCCCCCAAAGACTGATGATTCGCAATCAGTTGAGCTGGTGGAAAAATCTGTTCCCAATTATTGATAAAATTATGATTTGATGTTGCAAAAGTGTAGATTTCATGACAGCAGCTTCATTTTGGCGTAAAATCATGACTGCTGGATTTGTCTCTGTAAGTGTAACGCTCAATTAAACAGGTTCGGATTCCCAGCCACACCAACACAGCACAAAGACAGATTCCCAGATAAACGTAGTTTGACACTAATTTTAAAACAGAGTATTAAAATGGTGAAATCAAATTGAGATAAGTCAATAGAGTATTAAATAGAGTATTAAAATGTAAAATCTAAAATTGAGCTAAAATTCAAGGTTGGTGCACCAGTCCAATGCAACAGGGCAAGCTGGAATTCAGCATTCTCGATAACGGCGTGACGTCACGAACCATGAGCTCGGCCTAGGTTACAGCGCGAAGGGGCAAACAACATTGGAATCCAGCTCGCTCCAGCTTGTATTCGCTCGCAGTTTCTTTTGCTATTTCGCGTCTTTATTGTTTTTTTTTAAACTTTGTTTGGCGATCACGGCTTACCTATATCAGAATGAGTTGAAGCCAGAGGCTTTAGCGAGGTATTAAAGCCAAATTGGATTCACTAATTCGCTATTTTTCCGATGTGTATAATCAGTGTTAATATTATACTATAATAACTCCATGGTGAAATATTGCTGCTGGGGACCTGCAACAGTGGCTCGAGGTGTCCAGAACGTTTGGAGGAGGCATTTTTATTTCCTTTCCCAAACCAAAACAAATGCTGGAGAATGCAGCTGTATGTTCAGTTATGTGTTCGTCCACACAATCAACTGAACGTGGGAAAAGTTTCAAAGCACACCTACTTTTGCTCAAAGGTAAGTTTACTTTGTTTATTAGATGACTGATTTAACCACCGTTTAGTAAAAATAATTATATGATTTAGCAGCAGGGAGAGTGATGAGTTCTCTGTTAGCATTAGCTCCGGTCCCACACCAGAGCTATGTTAACATCAGACAGTCGCAGCATTGTATTAATATAATTAATAAAGTGACGTTAACATCACAAGCCTCACCTTATACCTAACAAAATAAATATCCAGGGCCATATATATTGTTAGACAACGAGGTAGGCTAATAGCTGGCTAGCGAGCTCTGGTCCATAGTAGAGAAATCATTGACACACAAAAAAATGACAAAAGCGACTGGCGAGCAACATTGTTGGTGCAGTTGAACACACAACAGTTCTTCACCATCTTTCCCGCTATCGTAAACTGCACGAAATCAGGAAAAAAACAGGCACAAAATGCAAAATGCATCGGCTTCGCTAGCAACAGTGAGCGATTGTTTACCCCCACGGACTGGTTGCTATGGCGCGCGGATGCCAGTGGCCCGGATGTTCGTGATTGAGAATACACTGTCCCGTTTCAGTGAAGCGCTGCGTCTGTCCATATATCAGCTGTGGGGGGAATGAGGGGAGGGGGAGATGTGCGGTTTGGACCTGACAGAAATCGCTCTAAAAGGGGCGGGACCACCGAGTGGAATGACTCTTGCTGATTGGACAATAACACCCCGAGGCAGCTCGAGCTGTCAATCATTCACAACGACTGTAACAGGGCTTTAAATGACACACAAATATCCCGAGATACAGTAATGAATGTAGCTTTCTGTTGGAGGGATGTGAGTTGGAGTTTTCCTTAAAGAATTTAATAATTCATTCCAAATACGTTTTACACAAATACAAATTCTTTAAAGGAATGCACGTTTTACCGCTTTCTTAAAATAACTGCTACTTCTTGTTTAATTGGAGTAACCGGGGTAACCAAGCAGCTGACGAGCGATCACGTGACGTCTTAAACGTCGTGGTGGTGACGTCATACAATAAAGTCTGAACTAATCCAGTCAGAATTATTCATTACTCTGAAGTGCTCACAATGTTAAACATGGAGGAATATGGAGATTTGACCAAAAAGCTTTCCACAGCTATAACTTTAAAACTTCAATCGAAAATATTGAAGGCAGAAAATGATTGGACTCTTAATGAAATCAAATTAATGTGGACAAACCTTTCTAATTTGATTTCACCAATTATTGCTGCTAATAACAATGATTCCAAAATCATTGAAAAAAATGTCAGAAGGATTTCTGAGAAAACTGTGAAAGCACTTCTGAAAGCATCTTCACTACAAAATCTGCTGCAAGAAATTAAATCAAATTCGCCAACCTTTATTAAGAATTTCACAAGCAGCCTTGAAGATGCTATAAATTCCAGCAAAAAGTCAAAAATGACACAATTAGCAGACAAAATGGCAAATTTTAAGTATGGAGCGCAATTAAAAAATGGATTATTTGCAATTTGCTTAATTGTAATAACATGTATGTGTTTAAATTAAAAACCAAAAAAGTTGTACCAGAAGTTGGTACAGAACAGCACGGAGGCTTGGTGGTCAGCACTGATGCCTCACAGCTAGAAGGTTCTTGGTCTGAACTCCAGCGAGGGCCTTTCTGTGTGGAGTTTCCATGTTCTCCTCCGTGCTTCCGTGGGTTTTCTCCGGGTGCTCCGGGACCCACAGGCCAAAGACATGCACGTTAAATTAATCTGTGATTTCAGATTTCCCATAGGTGTGAGTGTGTGTGGTTGTTTGTCGACATATGGCCCTGTGCCTGACTGTAATATAATTATAATTGTTGTAAAACATGAATAAATACAGCAAATCTGAGCCATTTATGTCTATATTGTTTTTTTCCAAATAGAACACTATAAAACAGTATTGCAAAATTAAAAAAAAAAACTTTTTTTTGGTAGTGTACGAGAAGTAACCAGTAAATAAATCATTAAATATAAAATACTTGGTATTGTTTGGTGTCTGGTCTCCCGTACTCACTGATACTGCATTTTTAGCAGTATTGGAGAAATTTCTGATACAGGTATCAGAATCGGAGCAACACTAGTTTTGATGGAATAATGATTCCTCGTGCTGACAGAAAAAAAAAACTGACATTAAATATGGATCAAACATGGCTGCATGTCAGATCCATCATCTGATTCCTTCTCAGGTTCTGATAATCTTCTGGAGCATCACAGAAGTGGTCAGTGGTCATCGTCCACAGTTGAATCACTTGGTTCAACATCGATTCTTCAACAAAAAATAAAGTATCATTACTCAAATGAAACACAGTTCATCTGGTTAAAATAAAGTTTTAAGTTTTCATTCAGACAGCACTGATTTTTTTTTTCCTTCAAATGTGCTTGTTTTGACTTTTTGAATGTGATCTGCTTCCTCAGCAGTGATCAGCGCACTGCTGCCTCCTTGTGTCAAATATTATTATTACAGTAACTCTGAAATTATTCCAAAACACCGATGTTGGGATTTCTTTTAATTTTTCTTTTTTTTTTTTTTTTTTTTACAACAACAATACATCTTCTGTCAGATTAAAACATTTTAGTCTGTAACTTAAAAAAATATACTGGAGTCATTTTGAAGATATAAATAAAGATAAAATAATTCTATTTCAGTAAAGACCTTCCTGTACTTTGATGCAAAGTTACTACAACTGTATGTTGTGGAGGAAGTAACATGTAAGTGTCACCACGGTTCTGTAGTAATCCTGCTTTAATTATTTAAAAGGTTTGGTTCTGGCTCTGATCATGGATCAGGGTCTACCACACCAGACAGGAAGCCAGATGCAGGCTGTGCAAAGACGCCCCTGAAACAGAGCAGCACATCACAGCAGGGTGGACGATGCTGGCAGGGAAAGCACACATGAAGCACCACAACCAGGCAGCTGGCATCGTACGCAGAAACATCTGTGCTGAGTATGGAGGGGAGGTCCCACGGTCAAGATGGAGGACACCTGAGAAGGTGGGAAAGAACAAGCGCTTCAAGATCCTTTGGCTCTTCCAGATCCAGACCGACAAACTGGTGACGGCCAACCAGCCTGGCGTGGTGGTGGTGGATAAACATCAGGAGACAGCAGCGGTGATAGACGTGGCCATCCCCAGCCACAGCAACATCAGAAGGAAGGAACACAAGAAGCTGTAGGCAACGGTGGTGCCAACAGGGGTAAACTGGGTTGTTGGCTTCAGCAGGACCATCTGAGATCTCCACCCAGAAAAGTCCAACACTGGAAACAGCAAAGATCCTGCCCAGAACCTTCAGGTTCCCAGGCCTCTGTGAGAGTAACTAGGTTTGAACTTCTGCCCTAAAATAACGACTTTTTTCAATATTGAAACTTTTTATGGTTAAGAGCAAATGTTTGTCTGTCAAATATAAGATTTCTTAAAAAGTATCAGTTTTTGATGAAGTTATGATTTGATGTTGCAAAACTGTAGATTTCATGACAGCAGCTTCATGTCCTACAATCAACATTTTGGTGTAAAATTTCACAAAATTGCAGCTTTTTAACTAAATAGAGCAACTTTTTGTCATGAAATATTGACTGTTACATACATTTCGGGAAGGATGTTACAATCATTTCAGTCATAAAACCTAAAACAGCCACTGAGGAACTCACAGTCAAAAAAGAAGACTGCTTTCCTACATGTCATAAAGTTTAGTTTTAACAATTAAACAGTCCTCAGATATTTTTAATCCGAACAATCTCCACTCAAAACATGATTGATTCATGTTTTCCAAATCAACTGTAGAAGATATCTAGTAATCTATATGTACACAAAAAAACTTCTCTATCCACCTTTTCATATAAAAAACCTTTTATGTGGAATAAAAGTATACTAGGACCTCCCAACAACCCAAAAAACATGTAAACTCATTTTGAAATGTGTCATATAACAATCAAACACCCAAGAACTATAAAATGTAATGTATGAATAATGTGAACTTTCATAATGTAATTGATAATATTGAATTCATCCCAGGTGCAGAGGAGGAAATCCAGATGTCCGGCCAGGCCAGTGTTACAATTCAGATGAAGTGAGAAGCTGACCTCCAATGGATTAAAAAACGATGTGAAGAAATTGTTTGACTCCTCTGTTATCCTGAAGTTGACATGAGCTTGATCGGAAGGTAATCTCGATCAGCAGTTTCGAAACTTTCACTCAGATCATCCACTCTGGTCATAAAACGTCAACATATCTACCACAGGCTCTTTTAATGGCACCACAGCCTGTATCAGAAAGCAAAATACAGAGGTCGCACAATAACACCTATCTAACACCATATGTTAGTTGAAAGGAGTTACCACAGACTCAAGAGAGATGTTATGGATTAGAAAAATATCCTGCAATAATCAATAAGTGGATCCAAATATCAGCTCACCTTCCAATATCTGTAATCCACAACCGTTAGAAAACTGTACATGCTGTTATAATATTAATTTTACAAGCTTTGTGCAGAAACATGCAGTATGTGTGTTAGAAAATGATAGAAAACATGTTGAAAATAAACTAATCAATAAAGTGGTATCCTTGTTATAAATTCATTACGGTGAATATAGACCTTTTCGGGCCGGCCCCCCCCTGGAAGTACCCCGTCCGCCATTGCTGGGTTGTGCTACAGAGCGCCACTTTCACCGGCTCGCAGATTAACCAGTGTTTTTCTCTTTCTACAAATATATATTTTTATAATGTCGAGTCGGTCGAGTGGGAATACATGTTCCGTCATAAACTGTGCCAACAATGGCGTGAAAATTCAACAATGGAAGAAGAAAGTATGTGAAATACACAAGCCTTTACTCACTGAGAGTCCCGGACGATTCTGGCCGAAAGAACTGCAGTATGAGGCTACTGTAGCCCTCGGCACTAGCACAAGCCTATAAATGAATGAATGAATGAATGAATGACTTAGAATGATAAAATAAATTAAATATAACATTAACACATAGCCTAATTTACCGCTAGCGTTAACGTTACAGTAGCATAATCTTTATGGCTTGTTGACGTTAGTTATAGCCAGCGTTGCATTTTTCACGTATTCCCACAGTTTTTAGTGTTTGATTATGGGAATAGATCATGCTATTTCCATAACCAATCATTAAAAACAGCGATAAACTACCTTCATCTGTAACTGGAGGCCACTGCCTAACATCATCAATCCAAGACATGTCTGTGTTATCTCCCTCTTTCTCCTCTCTTTCTTAAAAAAAGAAAGAAAAGAAAAAAAAGCCAAATATCTTCATCAGGAAGTGATACCTCAGAACGTCCCAATTATAAAAAAAAACAATTGAATCATCAGATTAAGGATGAGAGAGAGACACAGTCCAGCAGGACTCTTATCAGGAGACAAATAAACCTCACTGTGTGTGTGAATATGCAGAGTGAAGTATATGTAGTATGTACTGTAGTAAATACTATAGTATATATTATAGTATGTACTGTAGTGTGAATGTGTGTGTATCAGTATGTATGTATGTATGTTTGTTTATTTTTTTCTTTTTGGGGGGGAATATGTCCATTTAATATTTAGATTTATTTACAAGAGGTTCTATATGTTTCTACATTATGGTTATGCACATGTTTCAGTGTATATTGATTTATGCATTATTATATATTCTATAAATATATTATATTTATTTTCAGATAAATATATTCATGATAGTGTTAAAATTGTCTATGCTTTAAAACAGTGGTCTTCAACCGAGGGTCCGCGACCCCTAGGGGGGCCGCGGAGGTACTGCAGGGGGTCCTCCAACTTAAAAAGAAATAAAGGCAATTTTAACCAAAATAATTTGAGTAAAAAAAAAATATATATATGTGTATGTATATATATCCATCCATCCATCCATTTTCTATACCCGTTTCATCCTTGAAGGGTCACGGGGATCTGCTGGAGCCTATCCCAGCTGTCTACGGGCTATATATATATATATATATATATATATACAGTCATGGAAAAAATTATTAGACCACCCTTGTTTTCTTCAGTTTCTTGTTCATTTTAATGCCTGGTACAACTAAAGGTACATTTGTTTGGACAACCATAACGATAACCACAAAGATTGCTCATAAGAGTTTTATTTAAGAGCTGATATTTTACCATTTTCCATGGTTTTCTTGATTATAACTTAAATCACTTAAGTTTTTACATCAATAGCTATGGCGTTGTACTGCCAAAAACACTGCTTTTATGCATTCAGTGTTTTCTTTTCTGTCTGTTTTAGTCACATGATGACGTTTAGTGGTACCAGGTATTAAAATGAACAAGAAAGTGAAGAAAAAAATGGTGGTCTAATAATTTTTTCCATGACTGTGTATATATATATATATATATATATATATATATATATATATATATATATATATATATATATATATATATATATATATATATATATATATATATATATATATATATATATATATATACACAGTCATGGAAAAATCGCTCTAAAAGGGGCGGGACCACCGAGTGGAATGACTCTTGCTGATTGGACAATAACACCCCGAGGCAGCTCGAGCTGTCAATCATTCACAACGACTGTAACAGGGCTTTAAATGACACACAAATATCCCGAGATACAGTAATGAATGTAGCTTTCTGTTGGAGGGATGTGAGTTGGAGTTTTCCTTAAAGAATTTAATAATTCATTCCAAATACGTTTTACACAAATACAAATTCTTTAAAGGAATGCACGTTTTACCGCTTTCTTAAAATAACTGCTACTTCTTGTTTAATTGGAGTAACCGGGGTAACCAAGCAGCTGACGAGCGATCACGTGACGTCTTAAACGTCGTGGTGGTGACGTCATACAGGCAGCGCCCCCATAAAGTCTGAACTAATCCAGTCAGAATTATTCATTACTCTGAAGTGCTCACAATGTTAAACATGGAGGAATATGGAGATTTGACCAAAAAGCTTTCCACAGCTATAACTTTAAAACTTCAATCGAAAATATTGAAGGCAGAAAATGATTGGACTCTTAATGAAATCAAATTAATGTGGACAAACCTTTCTAATTTGATTTCACCAATTATTGCTGCTAATAACAATGATTCCAAAATCATTGAAAAAAATGTCAGAAGGATTTCTGAGAAAACTGTGAAAGCACTTCTGAAAGCATCTTCACTACAAAATCTGCTGCAAGAAATTAAATCAAATTGCCAACCTTTATTAAGAATTTCACAAGCAGCCTTGAAGATGCTATAAATTCTAGCAAAAAGTCAAAAATGACACAATTAGCAGACAAAATTGCAAATTTTAAGTATGGAGCGCAATTAAAACATGCATTATTTGCTATTTGCTTAATTGTAATAATATGTCTGTGTGTCTAAATTAAAAACCAAAAAAGTTGTACCAGAAGTTGGTACAGAACAGCACGGAGGCTTGGTGGTCAGCACTGATGCCTCACAGCTAGAAGGTTCCTGGTCTGAACTCCAGCGAGGGCCTTTCTGTGTGGAGTTTCCATGTTCTCCACGTGCTTCCGTGGGTTTTCTCCGGGTGCTCCGGGTCCCACAGGCCAAAGACATGCACGTTAAATTAATCTGTGATTTCAGATTTCCCATAGGTGTGAGTGTGTGTGGTTGTTTGTCGACATATGGCCCTGTGCCTGACTGTAATATAATTATAATTGTTGTAAAACATGAATAAATACAGCAAATCTGAGCCATTTATGTCTAGATTGTTTTTTTCCAAATAGAACAGTATAAAACAGTATTGGAAAATTTAAAAAAAAAACTTTTTTTTGGTAGTGTACGAGAAGTAACCAGTAAATAAATCATTAAATATAAAATACTTGGTATTGTTTGGTGTCTGGTCTCCCGTACTCACTGATACTGCATTTTTAGCAGTATTGGAGAAATTTCTGATACTGGTATCAGAATCGGAGCAACACTAGTTTTGATGGAATAATGATTCCTCGTGCTGACAAAAAAAAACTGACATTAAATATGGATCAAACATGGCTGCATGTCAGATCCATCATCTGATTCCTTCTCAGGTTCTGATAATCTTCTGGAGCATCACAGAAGTGGTCAGTTGTCATCGTCCACAGTTGAATCACTTGGTTCAACATCGTTTCTTCAACAAAAAATAAAGTACCATTACTCAAATTAAACAAAAATTAAGTTTTAAGTTTTCATTCAGACAGCACTGATTTTTTTCCTTCAAATGTGCTTGTTTTGACTTTTTGAATGTGAGCTGCTTCCTCAGCAGTGATCAGCGCACTGCTGCCCCCTTGTGTCAAATATTATTATTACAGCAACACTGAAATTATTCCAGAACACCGATGTTGGGATGTACAAATCTTTTTTTCTTTTTTTTTAACAACAATACATCTTCTGTCAGATTAAAACATTTTAATCTATAACTTAAAAAAATAAACTGAAGGCATTTTGAAGACTGATAATTCTATTTCAGTAAAGACCTTCCTGTACCTTTGATGCAAAGTTACTCCAACTGTATTGTTGTGGAGGAAGTAACATGTAAGTGTCACCACGGTACTGTGCTAATCCTGCTTTAACTTATTTAAAAGGTTTGGTTCTGGCTCTGATCATGGATCAGGGTCCACCACACCAGACAGGAAGCCAGATGCAGGCTGTGCAAAGACGCCCCTGAAACAGAGCAGCACATCACAGCAGTTGCCAGCGGTGGACGATGCTGGCAGGGAAAGCACACATGAAGCACCACAACCAGGCAGCTGGCATCGTACGCAGAAACATCTGTGCTGAGTATGGAGGGGAGGTCCCAGGGTCAAGATGGAGGACACCTGACAAGGTGGGAAAGAACAAGCGCTTCAAGATCCTTTGGCTCTTCCAGATCCAGACTGACAAACTGGTGACGGCCAACCAGCCTGGCATGGTGGTGGTGGATAAACATCAGGAGACAGCAGCGGTGATAGACGTGGCCACCCCCAGCCACAGCAACATCAGAAGGAAGGAACACAAGAAGCTGTAGGCAACGGTGGTGCCAACAGGGGTAAACTGGGTTGGTGGCTTCAGCAGGAACACCATCTGAGATCTCCACCCAGAAAAGTCCAACACTGGAAACAGCAAAGATCCTGCCCAGAACCTTCAGGTTCCCAGGCCTCTGTGAGAGTAACTAGGTTTGAACTTCTGCCCTAAAATAACGACTTTTTTCAATATTGAAACTTTTTATGGTTAAGAGCAAATGTTTGTCTGTCAAATATAAGATTTCTTAAAAAGTATCAGTTTTTGATGAAGTTATGATTTGATGTTGCAAAACTGTAGATTTCATGACAGCAGCTTCATGTCCTACAATCAACATTTTGGTGTAAAATTTCACAAAATTGCAGCTTTTTAACTAAATAGAGCAACTTTTTGTCATGAAATATTGACTGTTACATACATTTCGGGAAGGATGTTACAATCATTTCAGTCATAAAACCTAAAACAGCCACTGAGGAACTCACAGTCAAAAAAGAAGACTGCTTTCCTACATGTCATAAAGTTTAGTTTTAACAATTAAACAGTCCTCAGATATTTTTAATCCGAACAATCTCCACTCAAAACATGATTGATTCATGTTTTCCAAATCAACTGTAGAAGATATCTAGTAATCTATATGTACACAAAAAAACTTCGCTATCCACCTTTTCATATAAAAAACCTTTTATGTGGAATAAAAGTATACTAGGACCTCCCAACAACCGAAAAACATGTAAACTCATTTTGAAATGTGTCATATAACAATCAAACACCCAAGAACTATAAAATGTAATGTATGAATAATGTGAACTTTCATAATGTAATTGATAATATTGAATTCATCCCAGGTGCAGAGGAGGAAATCCAGATGTCCGGCCAGGCCAGTGTTACAATTCAGATGAAGTGAGAAGCTGACCTCCAATGGATAAAAAACGATGTGAAGAAATTGTTTGACTCCTCTGTTATCCTGAAGTTGACATGAGCTTGATCGGAAGGTAATCTCGATCAGCAGTTTCGAAACTTTCACTCAGATCATCCACTCTGGTCATAAAACGTCAACATATCTACCACAGGCTCTTTTAATGGCACCACAGCCTGTATCAGAAAGCAAAATACAGAGGTCGCACAATAACACCTATCTAACACCATATGTTAGTTGAAAGGAGTTACCACAGACTCAAGAGAGATGTTATGGATTAGAAAAATATCCTGCAATAATCAATAAGTGGATCCAAATATCAGCTCACCTTCCAATATCTGTAATCCACAACCGTTAGAAAACTGTACATGCTGTTATAATATTAATTTTACAAGCTTTGTGCAGAAACATGCAGTATGTGTGTTAGAAAATGATAGAAAACATGTTGAAAATAAACTAATCAATAAAGTGGTATCCTTGTTATAAATTCATTACGGTGAATATAGACCTTTTCGGGCCGGCCCCCCCTGGAAGTACCCCGTCCGCCATTGCTGGGTTGTGCTACAGAGCGCCACTTTCACCGGCTCGCAGATTAACCAGTGTTTTTCTCTTTCTACAAATATATATTTTTATAATGTTGAGTCGGTCGAGTGGGAATAATGTTCCATCATAAACTGTGCCAACAATGGCGTGAAAATTCAACAATGGAAGAAGAAAGTATGTGAAATACACAAGCCTTTACTCACTGAGAGTCCCGGACGATTCTGGCCGAAAGAACAGCAGTATGAGGCTACTGTAGCCCTCGGCACTAGCACAAGCCTATAAATGAATGAATGAATGAATGAATGACTTAGAATGATAAAATAAATTAAATATAACATTAACACATAGCCTAATTTACCGCTAGCGTTAACGTTACAGTAGCATAATCTTTATGGCTTGTTGACGTTAGTTATAGCCAGCGTTGCATTTTTCACGTATTCCAACAGTTTTTAGTGTTTGATTATGGGAATAGATCATGCTATTTCCATAACCAATCATTAAAAACAGCGATAAACTACCTTCATCTGTAACTGGAGGCCACTGCCTAACATCATCAATCCAAGACATGTCTGCGTTATCTCCCTCTTTCTCCTCTCTTTTTTAAAAAAAGAAAGAAAAGAAAAAAAAGCCAAATATCTTCATCAGGAAGTGATACCTCAGAACGTCCCAATTATAAAAAAAAACAATTGAATCATCAGATTAAGGATGAGAGAGAGACACAATCCAACAGGACTCTTATCAGGAGACAAATAAACCTCACTGTGTGTGTGAATATGCAGAGTGAAGTATATGTAGTATGTACTGTAGTAAATACTATAGTATATATTATAGTATGTACTGTAGTGTGAATGTGTGTGTATCAGTATGTATGTATGTATGTTTGTTTATTTTTTTCTTTTTGGGGGGGAATATGTCCATTTAATATTTAGATTTATTTACAAGAGGTTCTATATGTTTCTACATTATGGTTATGCACATGTTTCAGTGTATATTGATTTATGCATTATTATATATTCTATAAATATATTATATTTATTTTCAGATAAATATATTCATGATAGTGTTAAAATTGTCTATGCTTTAAAACAGTGGTCTTCAACCGGGGGTCCGCGACCCCTAGGGGGGCCGCGGAGGTACTGCAGGGGGTCCTCCAATTTAAAAAGAAATAAAGGCAATTTTAACCAAAATAATTTGAGTAAAAAAAAAAATATATATGTGTATGTATATATATCCATCCATCCATCCATTTTCTATACCCGTTTCATCCTTGAAGGGTCACGGGGATCTGCTGGAGCCTATCCCAGCTGTCTACGGGCTATATATATATATATATATATATACAGTCATGGAAAAAATTATTAGACCACCCTTGTTTTCTTCAGTTTCTTGTTCATTTTAATGCCTGGTACAACTAAAGGTACATTTGTTTGGACAACCATAACGATAACCACAAAGATTGCTCATAAGAGTTTTATTTAAGAGCTGATATTTTACCATTTTCCATGGTTTTCCTGATTATAACTTAAATCACTTAAGTTTTTACATCAATAGCTATGGCGTTGTACTGCCAAAAACACTGCTTTTATGCATTCAGTGTTTTCTTTTCTGTCTGTTTTAGTCACATGATGACGTTTAGTGGTACCAGGTATTAAAATGAACAAGAAAGTGAAGAAAAGATGGTGGTCTAATAATTTTTTCCATGACTGTGTGTATATATATATATATATATATATATATATATATATATATGTATATATATATATATATATATATATATATACACACATACACATACAGGCAGTTCTAAATATATAACTGCCTGAAGTTAAACATTTCATTGTTGGAAAATAACAATAATAGAAAATATTGTCTCATACCAACTAATAATAATAATAATAATAATAATGATATGCATGAAAGTTTTATCAACCATAAACACATGTAGGCTAATAACCCAGTCAGGAATTGGTTAATAAGGTAACATAAGCAGAATAAAATACATCTAAAAGTTATTATAAGCCATACTTAAAATGTGACACATTAAAAAAAAAAAAAGGGGGGGGGGGGGGGGGATAAGAATTACAAGGAGGGGTCCCTGCTCTGTTTTTCTCTCATCCAAGGGGTCCCTGGGCTAAAAAAAGGTTGAAGACCCCTGCTTTAAAATATGTTTTTGACATGTCTGGAATAAATCAATAAAATGAAAATGAAAATGAAATGAGCCCAGCTCCAACCCCCCTTCTCTCAGCAGCATCAGTCAGCTATGAACGCCAGACCTCACAGCTCCTCCTTCATTGTTGTTTCCTCAAACGCCAGTGTCTTGTCCAGAGCAGATATCAGTGTTGCCAGCCATAAAAGTTCTTTGAGCAGTCTTTGTGTCCATAAGCGAGAGCCCACTTCGCTTTCAATGTCTTTTGGAGATCAAGCAGCAGCAGAGAGGAAGTCTCGAGAAAAACTCTTCGTTCTTGTTCTGAGAGTTAATGATATTGTCTTCGGAGGAAAGTTGATGGATCAGGGATCGCCATAAAATCCAGAACTCACAGAGACCAAATACAGCCATTAAAAAAAAGGAAGTAGTAGCAGAGAGCCCGCAAACGCTAGACATACCCCCCTCAGATCATTTAGTCCTAACAATACTAATGTCCAAACCTGGTAGAACAGAGTTCCTATCTTTTAAGATGTCTTTAGAAATTATTTTTCTAGCAAGTTTAATTCCCAGATAGCAAAGAGTGTTTGGCCCACACTTGGCCCAAATCTCTAGTTTTCTTTTTGTCCCCATATTTGACTTTGACTGACGGCACTGATTCAAGGTGAGCATGGCTGCCAGAACTCTGCCACCAGGTGTGGCCCAGATCTGGCTGTGGCCACGTCACCCTCACAAACACTCGTTTCGTCTCAGGTCGAAAACTGTAGGCCACATCTGGCTGATGCAGAAAAACACAAGTCTGGCCCAGGTCACGAGCTTCGGGACGAGTCTGGCCCACGTAGCACTTGTCTGTGCCATAACTGAGCCATGAGGGCCAGAAGTAGCCCAGATTAGGCTCAAATGTATCCCAGTGAAATGAAAGTAGATGATCCGTTATCCAGCCAAAGTATCGTATTAAGCTGTTGCAGCACGGTGTTGCCTCACATGGAGAAGGTTCCTGGTTCGAACCTTGGCAACGGCCTTTCTGTGTGCAGTTTGCATGTTCTCCCCGTGCTTCCGTGGGTTTTCTCCAGGTGCTCCAGCTTCCTCCCACAGGCCAAAGACATGCATGTTAAATTAATTGGTGGTTCTAAATTGCGCGTGGCCCTGTGATTGACTGGCGACCTGTCCAGGTGGACCCCTGCCTTTTCCCTGCAGAGACCTGGGGTAGACTCCAGCAGATCCCTGTGACCCTGCAGAGGATTAGGCGGGTATAGATAATTGGATGGATGGATTGTACAGTATTATATTGTATTGCACTGTACTGTATTGTATAGGATTATATAGTATTATATTGTACAGTATTGTGTTGCGTTGTATTGCATTGCGTTGCACCACGTTGCGTCGAGTCACGTTGCGTTGAGTCACGTTGCGTCACTTTGCATTGTATTGTATTGTATTTGATTTGATTAGTGATTTCCTGGCACTCTTGAATTTGATGCCCAACAAACAAACAATCAGATCGGAGCATCTCTAATTTCCTTTTTTGAAAAAAAAAAAAAACATAACTGTATAAATCAGGGTTGTCAGACTCATTTTCACTGAGGGCCACATCAGCATCATGGTTTTTATTATGTTTTTGACACAATTTTGTGCCTTTTCATAGAGCTCTACATAACTGTTCATATTTTTCTGCATCTCTGTGATCGTTTTCTGTCTCACTGAAGTCACTCAGTAGATGATTGCGGACTGTCAAGTCTCCGAGGGTCCTCCAGGCCCTGTGGCCCCTCTGCTTTAGGGTCAACGTGATGATTATCACCAGCCAGTAAGCAACTCTCTTTTATTCGTGTGTCTAAACAGGAATTTCATTCATTATCTATCTGGTGATGCATGTTAGAGATCGATCAGATTCAGTGATGTGAGGACATTAATGAGATCCGCGTATTCAAATGAAGATCGTGCAGAAGATTAGTGGTACGATCCCAGCCTTCCTCAGTAGGGTGATGGGTGTGGGCGTCACATGGAGGTCCATCCATCACCCGTATCCGGTGTTTCCGCGGGCGTCTGCTGAAGTCTATCCCAGCTCTCTTCAGGTGAAATGTTACGTTATAATGTCGTTTTTTAAAGACTGAGCCTGATGGAAAGTGGAAGACAGCAATTCAAGAAGGTCTTTGTTTTTAACCAATAACCACACATTGTTCACCAAGATATCCAAAAATAAGACACTTTTATTTGCCATTTTTCAAGTGACACGGTTATAAAATGTGTTTATTTGTATCCAAATATATAAAAAGACATTTGAGCACCCAAAATTGATGAGCAACAGCTGGGTGCATCTTTATCTGCCACTGTATGGACCACATGAAGGATAGAAGGACTGGTTTGGGACTTGGATTGGTTCACATGATTCGAATGATCTCAATTCGTTTTGGATCCCAGATGCAGTTTTCCTCCAGGCCGCTCTTCATCATCCCACATTCGGGTGGTACCCAGGCGGTGTCGTATCCGTACTGACGCCAGGTCTTCTGCTTCGGGTGGCCCTTATAATCGATGGCAATCACTTTTCCAACTCTGACCTTCACCTTAATCACAGCCCTGTCCCGCTTAGGGTGACCGTGAGGATAACGTCTGGCTTTCTCGAACTCTCTGCTGAGGTAGACACCAGGACCAAGCGTCCCACCTGTAGACCGGCGAAAACCTGTGGCCAGGATGCTCCGAGCATTCGCCTTGGTGGTGCCATGGTACATCACCATGGTTCGACCACTGACAATTCGTTGCACCCCTGGTGGGGGGCTGTCATCCTCAGCCCACAGACAGCAGAACACACTCATGTTGGCTGCAGTATCTCTGCAGGGAAGAGTTCAACAGCACCAAGATTTAGCATCGATGCAGACAAGACAATTATTGAGACAGAAATCAGAAAACCGACGAGAATGAATCGTTACGAGTACTGAACATAAGCTATTTATTTCACTGTGCACATATTTTACATGAGGATCAATAGTGTATCAGGAGTGTGCATGGACAGATCTGATTTTCTTTTTTTCCAACAAAAGCCTCTGGGCTGGGTACCAAATATATCAAGCATGAATATTTTCACTTTCACTAACTAGCTCTTATGATTGTAATGTAGGTCTTCAAAACGACGTGTTTTGAAGTTTACAACAGGCTACGTAACGTCTCTGATTCTGCCTGTTAAAATGATGTAGCTTTATTCAGACATTTAAGACTGGCTGGTTAGGATTTGGTACAGAAACCACAAAATCAAAACATGGCGGATGATGAAACTAAAGTAAACAGTTTGGTGACGCTTGGGATCGGCTGCCAAAGATGGCGTTCTGCTGTGATAAGCCACACCCACCAGGAGTTCTGGAAAACAATAACGATGTCTGAAGAGACTTGAGAGTCCAAGAAGCAGTCGTCCAGGACACAAACGCTCATAAATCACTACAGAGAGAAAAACCTCCTTCTGCTTTGGTCAAGTCTGCCATTTAACGTCTTCTGTCTGCTTCCTGTGAAGACAGGATTTTGGGAAACCCCTAACTTCTCATTTTAATAGCTGAATTTTTATTAATCTGGATCAATATTACTCTAAAATAAGTTATACTACTTAAATCAGGCCAACCAGAAAAAATAGTTTCATTGACTCTGAAATTGGAAGCATTAAAAAAAAGTGTTTTGTTGCATCTTGATACCTTCTTCAAAAATTAAAAGTGCAAAATATAAATAAATAAATTAAAATAAATAATCATTCATGTTTAGTCACAGGACTGTATTCAAAGTTTCTGCTGAAGGGTCCATGATGTTGCTATGGACCTCTGCACATCAACAGATTTCCTAGGTTCTGATTGGACGGCTCCAGTGGCCTGACTGGGCTCCGCCCACCATTCTACATCAAAGCTTTTGTTGCCAGTGTTGCCAGATTGGGCGGTTTTCCCACCCAATTGGGCTACTTTTGATTACAGCTGGCGGGGAAAAAATGCATTGGGCGGGTATACACAATTTGGGCTGCTTTTACCAACATCTGGCGGTCTTTTTAATATTGTGAAAACAGCACAACAAACTGTTTTATGGTTTAAAAACAGTACAAATACAAATTCAGTATACTTCGTTTACTCGTATTGTGGTCATCCAATGAAAAAAATATTTAATCACAGTGAGTTATTTAGTCGCTGTAAAAACGTGCTATCGTGATCATCTCAACAAACCTTAGCGCGCCGATGCAGAAGTCTGAGGCAGAAGCCCGCTCTCTCTCAACTCAAAGTGGTAGCTATTCTGTTAGCAAAATAAGTAGGCTATTATGTAGAAGTGGGGAAAATATAAGAAATTGTGTTTACGTGGTTGATGTTTCTGCTGCTGTGTTAGCTTGGGCCTGGCACTGGGATACACGATGTGCATTTTTGCACATTTTCTGTGACGTGCACTATGAAAAAATACAACTATTCATTTAGGCTTAATTGTTTAAAACTCTAAATGCATTTAAATCCACGTTTATTCAAATATGAAATGTTTTCGTATGAAAACACTTATTAGGCGGTTTTTTCCTGAAGTGGGCGGGTTTTGGATTGCGACTGGGCGGAAATGGCTCAACCAAATCTGGCAACACTGTTTGTTGCGCGTTGGTGCCCGTTGAAGTGTTTCGTTGGCTCCAGTGATGAGTCATCATAGAGGACTTAATGAAAAAACACTCAGACATCAAACTTAACGTAATATTCACTTTCATTCGCCTCTTTTTGTCTTTTATCTGAACATGGCAAAGTTCAAGGTGATTTCCAGAATTTTCAGAATTTGAGCTGATTTTCTGAATTTTGAAAATCCTCACACTAAAAAAAAAAAAAACTGAAGACATGAAGAACAACTTCCTGAACAAACTGAGGCTGTTCCTACCCACGATGTTGCCAACCGTACCAAGAAACGCCGTCATGGCGAGTAACTTGAGTCAGAGTCAGTGACGAGAAACAGGTGGCACAGCATCGACAAAGATTCATGCACGAATCCCACCGGGACAACACGGGCTTTTATGTCCCGAGGTATTTATGTTCCAATAACTTTGCATTAGACTTGCACGTGAGCGTGCGTGCCTTTTAGGCAACACTGCATGTCAATGTGCACTCGCCTCCGCTCACTCACAATGACCAACTGATCACACTTTGGCCGGTTGGCTGCAGCTCATAGACGCAGAAAAAAAACAAGCAGGCATGGCCAGCAGTAGCGGAGAAATTAGGAAAACTTTTTTTAATCACCGGTGTGGGAGCATTTTGGTTTTGCTGTTAAATACACCGGCGAGGGAGTGAAAACAGTTAACAGTTAACAGAACGCAATCTTCCACCTCCCTAAGCCCTGATTTTACCTGCGTAAGATCCAGTTGTTACCAGTTGTGCGTCTTGGTGCAGCTGATGTGCTTTTTAAAATATTGCAGAACGAATCATTGGATGCGCATTTAAAGATCATGAATAATTAATGTTCCTGTCCCTCCTCGACCACCAACAGTTTCAGACATATCTGAAATAAATTCCCGCATCCAACCTTTTCCAGCTTGATACCAGAGACAAAGATCTCCTTGGTTTCCTCCACAGCAAACATCTGGATGAGATCATCCCACAGCTGTACAGACTGATGTGTCTGGACGTGACTATTCCCACATCCACCACAACTGCTGACCAGACATCCTCTGACCTCAAGAGAATAAAAACATCTGACAGTAATACGGTGATGCGTAATCGAGAGGTAGAGCCGTTTGTGTACGTCCACATGTGACCAGGTGGACGCACATTTATGCCATTTGGACGAGTTCTTTTACGCGCCGACATGCGAGTTGCGCTTTCCGCAAACTCGGTATCTTGCGATCGCAGGTTTAGGGTAGCAGGTGGTCTGAAACTGTACCGAATCCGCACCGAAATCGTGACACAAAAACAGTACAGGTGGCTCACGGTACGGACCGTACCGTGAGCCACCTGTACTGTTGCACCCCTAATATATAAATATATACAATGTTGTCTTCCTTTGAAAAGACAACAGACCACAGCTCAGTTTACTTCAGCTGCAGCTCTGATGTCACCGATGCTCTTCATCTCAAACACAACAGATCCTGCAGACACCAGCATAAATCTGCTTCAGCCGGTTCACGGTTCAACCAGAGTGTCTCCTCGCACCCACAGACCTGATCATTTTTCCTGCCATAACCCCACGTTTTCAGTAAAAGGTAAGAAAGTGTGCTCAGTTCACGTACCTCCGTCCGTGTCCGTCTCAGAGTGAATCTTTCCTCCTGTCTTGGCTGCGTTTTAAAACTTGCAGGTGTCGGAGGAAAAGACCATATATGGACATCCTCATTTCTATTCGTTTCCGGCCTTCGACATTTGAGTTTCATCTTTCGTCACTCAAGAAGTTTTTTATTAGGGGTGGCAGCCGTGGGCTGCAGTCCCGCCATCGGCTGATGAACAGAGTTGATGAAACAACAGAGTTGGAGTTACGGGACTTGTTTTCGGTCTCCCTTTTTCATATCAGCAGTTACACAAGTTCCAGTACATCTGCTCGGTTTATGAGCAGCAGAAGAATCCCAGTAACCCTGATGTCTTCACTGTTCCGCTCACCTTCCTGCTGTACTTCAGTTCCTGCAGTTTCATTCATGTGAACCACACCAGTCACATGCAAACGTCATCTCACAGCCATCTCTGCTGTGAAGGTACACGATAGTGTTGGAGCTTCAGGGGGGCTGGGGAGGCAGTAGTCCCCCGGCCCGGGCCCAGGAGGGCCCGACGAAAGACAAAGAAACAGGTCTCTCCTCAGGCATCAGTCACACCTTGCGCAATACTGGATACAACAACTTCAGCGAAAAGTATATGTGCTATGTACGAGGTAATATATAGGTTGTCCCAGACAGAATGAGTCATGGTTAGTCATAAAAATATAAGACTGACTTTGGTCATGTAGGTTTCTACACAGTGAATTAAATGTTGTGCTGCATGGCTGGCTTCATGTTCACTCTCACAGTTAACTTTACAATGTGCACATTTACAAGTGGATCACAGGTAAGGTCTCCAAATGTATTTTGGGTAAAATCGCCATCAACAGCCGTCCATCAGCGTCATCATCAGTCACTAGAGTCTACGTGGTGTAGGGTAGGTGGATCACAGATTAATTAAATCATGAGTGACAGTTCATACAAGCATAAAAGTGGAGCAACAAAACGCAAAGAAAAGGGAAAAAAAAGAGTGCAGGAAAAGACTAAACTAAAAAAGCCTGATAGATATCCTCCTGGAGATGAACCTGACATTGTTGGCAGCAGTCAAGCCCACCAGAACTGGCACCAGATTTACAGGTACAATTACTCACAATCACTGTCACTGAAAACAATATGTGAGTTAGTTGTAAACTGTTGATGTGGTTGTTATCGGAGTAGCCCCCCCATCTAACGTTATTATTAGGGACCCGGTAACCTAATGTTTTTGTTGTTCTCATAGTTTGTTAGACTTCATGTCGGTTTTGTCGGGTTACTCTTGCAAAAAGGCTCGTACAACGACGTGCTCGGAGTCTGTATTTATTAACAGCAATGGAAACACATCAGAACTAAGTACTGAGCAGAATGAATGAATGAATGAATGAATGAATGAAAGAATGCTGGTAGCTACTACAACAATAACTGGTGCGTCTCCCGCGTGACGTCACATCTGCATACCGCCGAATACATTTTAGACAATATATTATTCCATAATACTATAGGTTGGATTGATTTCAAAATGACATGGTCGGTCTTCGTGATATTGAACTCTAACTATCAAATGCTTTGAGCCATGTGTCAAAAATGTAGTAATGCTTGTAAGCTCCACTGTTGCGGGCATGTGTATGTTGTAAAACAATGTCATCACAAGCTTTATTGGGTTTAAGGGCGCCAGTCATGTGCCCCGCCCCCGGCCGGCAGTGACATGTTCCGGTGCTGGTGACGACCAAACACTCGTGGTGATTTTAGTCAATCGTTGCCTTTATCCTGTCAGACTGAAAATTGAAACAATCCAAACTACAACTAATTATTTAGTTAATCAACCAAAGGAAATGCATGGATTTTCTCGAGGTACTCTGCTTTGCTCTCACAGTAGAAAAAAAAAATTCAAATTAATCTAATTGGTGATTCCAAATTGATGATAAAATATGGAAGTATTTCTGTGCCACCTGAGTTTGAATACGAATTTTTAAGATTGAAATTTTTCAGCATCAAAATCAGACTTTGAATTTTAAAAAACATCAGATTTCTAGCACTGAATTTTTTTTTTGCCTCTGAATTTTATTTTGTTAAAATAAATTCAGTGTTAAAAAAAATTGTTGCCTTAAAAATATTCAGTTTTTCAAATTGAACATGTAAAGAAATTCAAACACCCCAAAAAATTCAGTGTAAAAAAATTCAATTTCTAAAAAAAAAAAACAGTGTAAAAAATTCAACCTCAAAAAATTCAGTGTAAAAAAATTCAACCTCCAAAAATTCAGTGTAAAAAGAACCAGACTCAACATCCGGGTCACCAGGGAGAAGCAATCGATCCCTGTCTCAATTCAGCCAACATCCAGCCAATCACGTTACGCTCCATTAGTCATGTGACACCCACCCAGATAGTAAGACGGACCAGTCGGCCATGGCAGCAAACTGCCGGTTAATGTGCAACGTGTCGAGTAATATAATTTAATAAATGTATTTCAAATGTTTAATACAAACAGCAACTAAAGTAAACAGACTCACCGCAGCACCATCACCTGAGTTTGCTGCCATGGCTGACCGGTCCGTCTTACTATCTGGGTGGGTGTCACATGACCAATGGAGCGTAACGTGATTGGCTGGACGTTGGCTGAATTGAGACAGGGATCGATTGCTTCTCCCTGGTGAGCCGGATGTTGAGTCTGGTTCTTTTTACACTGAATTTTTTGCGGTTGAATTTTTTTACATTGAATTTTTTTGAGATGTTGATTTTTTTTTTTACACTGAATTTCTTGGGGTGTTGAATTTCTTTACATGTTGAATTTTGAAAAACTGAATATTTTAAGGCAACAATTTTTTTTAACACTGAATTTATTGTAACAAAATAAAATTCAATGGCAAAAAAAATTTCAGTGCTAGAAATCTGATGTTTTTTAAAATTCAAAGTCTGATTTTGATGCTGAAAAATTTAAATCTTAAAAATTCGTATTCAAATTCAGATGGCACAGAAATACTTCTATAATAAAAGTTAATCCAAAAATCTGAAAACAAAGTTAAATTTCAAAGACAGCACATTTGCTTGGTGGTCAGCACTGATGCCTCACAGCTAGAAGGTTCCTGGTCTGAACTCCAGCGAGGGCCTTTCTGTGTGGAGTTTCCATGTTCTCCCCGTGCTTCCGTGGGTTTTCTCCGGGTGCTCCGGGACCCACAGGCCAAAGACATGCACGTTAAATTAATCGCTGATTTGAGATTTCCCATAGGTGTGAGTGTGTGTGGTTGTTTGTCGACATATGGCCCTGTTCCTGATATAATTTAATATAATTATAATTGAATAAATGAATGAATAAATACAGAAAATCTGAGCCATTTATGTCTATATTGTTTTTTTCCAAGTAGAACAGTATAAAACAGTATTGCAAAATTTTAAAAAAAAATCCTTTTTTTTGTTGGCAGTGTAATGGAAGTAACCAGTAAATAAATCACTAAATATAAATTACTTGGTATTGTTTGGTGTCTGGTCTCCCGTACTCACTGATACTGCATTTTTAGCAGTATTGTAGAAATTTCTGATACAGGTATCAGAATCGGAGCAACACTAGTTTTGATGGAATAATGATTCCTTGTGCTGATAGAAAAAAAAAAACTGACATTAAATATGGGTTAAACATGGCTGCATGTCAGATCCATCATCTGATTCCTTCTCAGGTTCTGATAATCTTCTGGAGCATCACAGAAGTGGTCAGTGGTCTTCGTCCACAGTTGAATCACTTGGTTCAACATCGATTGTCAACAAAAAAATAAAGTACCATTACTCAAATTAAACACAGTTCATCTGGTTAAAATTAAGTTTTAAGTTTGCATTCAGACAGCACTGATTTTTTTTCCTTAAAATGTGCTTGTTTTGTCTTTTTGAATGTGAGCTGCTTCCTCAGCAGTGATCAGCGCACTGCTGCCCCCTTGTGTCAAATATTATTATTACAGCAACACTGAAACTAAAAGGCCAAAACACCGAGGTTGGGATGTACAAATCTTTTTTTCTTTTTTTTTTTTTACAACAACAATACATCTTCTGTCAGATTAAAACATTTTACTCTGTAACTCAAAAAATTATACTGGAGTCATTTTGAAGACTGATAATTTCATTTCAGTAAAGACCTTCCTGTACTTTGATGCAAAGTTACTACAACTGTATTGTTGTGGAGGAAGTAACATGTAAGTGTCACCACTGTGCTCATCCTGCTTTAACTATTTAAAAGGTTTGGTTTTGGTTTTGTCTCTGATCATGGATCAGGGTCTACCACACCAGACAGGAAGCCAGATTCATTAGACTCACTGATTTTCAACGTCATGACTGTTCATGTGAGCAGCTGATAAACTGAGATGACCTGTTTCACATTAGAGCCTCAACCAGAGAAAACTTGGGGCTTCTGACTCTGGATTGCTGATGGTTTTCTGTCTGTAATGTCTCTTTGCTGTGATACATTTTTTTTATTGCCACTATTTTATTATGTTTTTGACACAATTTTGTGCCTTTTCATAGAGCTCTACAATAACTGTTCATATTTTTCTGCATCTCTGTGATCGTTTTCTGTCTCACTGAAGTCACTCAGTAGATGATTGCGGACTGTCAAGTCTCCGAGGGTCCTCCGGGCCCTGTGGCCCCTCTGCTTTAGGGTGAACATGATGATTATCACCAGCCAGTAAGCAACTCTTTTTTATTTGTGTGTCTAAACAGGAATTTCATTCATTATCTATCTGGTGATGCATGTTAGAGATCGATCAGATTCAGTGATGTGAGGACATTAATGAGATCCGTGTATTCAAATGAAGATCGTGCAGAAGATTAGTGGTACGATCCCAGCCTTCCTCAGTAGGGTGATGGGTGTGGGCGTCACATGGAGGTCCATCCATCCATCACCCTTATCCGGTGTTAACGCAGGTGTCTGCTGAAGTCTATCCCAGCTCTCTTCAGGTGAAATGTTATGTTATAATGTCGTTTTTTAAAGACTGAGCCTGAAGGAAAGTGGAAGACAGTAATTCAAGAAGGTCCTTGTTTTTAACCAATAACCACACATTGTTCACCAAGATATCCAAAAATAAGACACTTTTATTTGCCATTTTTCAAGTGACAAGGTTACAAAATGTGTTTATTTGTATCCAAATATATAAAAATACATTTGAGCACCCAAAATTAATGAGCAACAACTAGGTGCATCTTTATCTGCCACCGTATGGACCACATGAAGGATAGAAGGACTGGTTTGGGACTTGGATTGGTTCACATGATCCGAATGATCTCAATTCGGTTTGGATCCCAGATGCAGTTTTCCTCCAGGCCGCTCCTCACCATCCCACATTCGGGTGTACCCAGGCGGTGTCGTATCCGTACTGACGCCAGGTCTTCTGCTTCGGGTGGCCCTGATAATCGATGGCAATCGCTTTTCCAACTCTGACCTTCACCTTAATCACAGCCCTGTCCCGCTTAGGGTGACCGATAGGATAACGTCTGGCTTTCTCGAACTCTCTGCTGAGGTAGACACCAGGACCAAGCATCCCACCTGTAGACCGGCGAAAACCTGTGGCCAGGATGCTCCGAGCATGCGCCTTGGTGGTGCCATGGTACATCACCATGGTTCGACCACTGACAATTCGTTGCACCCCTGGTGGGGGGCTGTCATCCTCAGCCCACAGACAGCAGAACACACTCATGTTGGCCACAGTATCTCTGCAGGGAAGAGTTCAACAGCACCAAGATTTAGCATCGATGCAGACAAGACAATTATTGAGACAGAAATCAGAAAACCGACGAGAATGAATCGTTACGAGTACTGAACAGAAGCTATTTATTTCACTGTGCACATATTTTACATGAGGATCAATAGTGCATTGGGAGTGTGCATGGACAGATCTGATTTTCTTTTTTCCAACAAAAGCCTCTGGGCTGGGTACCAAATATATCAAGCATGAATATTTTCACTTTCACTAACTAGTTCTTATGATTAAAATGTAGGTCTTCAAAACAACGTGTTTTGTTTTGAAGTTTACAACAGGCTACGTAACGTCTCTGATTCTGCCTGTTAAAATGATGTAGCTTTATCTAGAAATTTAAGAAAAAAAACCTCCAGCGCCTCCTTCTGCTTTGGTCAAGTCTGCCATTTAACGTCTTCTGTCTGCTTCCTGTGAAGACAGGATTTTGGGAAACCCCTAACTTCTCATTTTAATAGATGAATTATTATTAATCTGGATCAATATTACTTTAAAATAAGTTACACAACCTAAATCAGGCCAACCAGAAAAAAGAGTTTCATTGACTCTATAACCTGAAGCATTAAAAAAAAGTGTTTTGTTGCATCTTGATACCTTCTTCAAATATGAAAAGTGCAAAAACAAAAAAAACATTCATGTTTAGTCACACGACTGTATTCAAAGTTTCTCCTGAAGGGTCCATGATGGTGCTATGGACCTCTGCATGTCAACAGATTTCCTTGGCTCTGATTGGACGACTCCAGTGGCCTGACTGGGCTCCGCCCACCATTCTACATCAAAGCTTTTGTTGCTGGTTGGTGGCTGTTGAAGTGTTTCGTTGGCTCCAGTGATGAGTCATCACAGAGGACTTAATGAAAAAAACACTCAGACATCAAACTTAACATAATATTCACTTTCATTCACGTCTTTTTGTCTTTTTATCTGAACATGGCAAGGTGAAAGGTGATTTCCGGGAATTTGAGGTGATTTTCTGAATTTTGAAAATCCTCGCCCTAAAAAAAAACATGAAAAACAACTTCCTGGACGAACTGAGGCTGTTTACCCACGACGTCGCCAACCGTACCAAGAAACTTCGTCATGGCGAGTAACTTGAGTCAGAGTCAGTGACGAGAAACAGATGGCACAGCATCGACAAAGATTCATGCATGAACCCCACCTTTTACAAAACACTTCCTGTTTACAAGACTGATTGAATTTTATTTAAAGTTCTTTAAAGAGATCTGTGGACATTTGGCTCCAAAATGATTTCAGTATTTAACTGATTTCAGTATTACTTTAACTTGTACTGGAGTCATTCCTGTCAAAGCAGTTTGCTGAACCAGAAGCTAAACCGGATTAAACTGGCTTCACAGGTGATGTTTGGAACTTTTAATCTTTTCCACCAAGTCTTTCATTAAAGATCATTTTCTCTTCAAGATGCAGACACGTTAAAGGAAACCTGTTGCTTCTAGAAACACACAATCACAAACGCCTGTTTTCTTTGTCTGTGTTACATCACATTTAACCAGGTTGCAAGTGAGAGTTTGCATAAACAAAACTGTCCTTTTTGTGGTCTTTAGAACCGCGGATTCATGGGCGTAACCACGCATTCTTTGGGGGGGTCGTGTCCCCCCCAATACTGGTAAAAATATAAATCTGTCCCCCCCCCAATATTATGTGTAAATATGTTAAATATTTCCTCCTTTTATGAAACCTGGCTCAACAGTCCGTCTCTTGTTATTTCCGAATATTTACCGATCAATTTATTTCCGTTTATAAGGAACACTAAAGTGTGTGACCACCCGCCTCCCAGTTGTACACTTGGTTGCGCCCATTTAACGTCTCTCGGTTTGAAGCGGCTCCGACAGAAGAAACATTAGAGAGCGTTGAATGTGAAAGAGGAGGGAGCAATGTCTTTACCCAAAAAGCAGAAAAAACAGGACATACGAAGTTTTTTCAGACAGTAAGCAACTAGATAGCTAAAGAGGAGTGATGTTGTCATACAGAGTGTGTTAATTTTTTAATTAATTTGAAATATTTAACTTGTTAAAAAGGGCTCAGTTTGCGCTAGCTAGCTTGAAGTGAAGAGACTGTATCATATGATATGAGGTGTCTTCCGTGCGTGTGCTGTTTTCTCTCTCCGTGTGTTGTGTGTATGTGTGTGTGTAATGCTAGTAATACAAGCAAAATATTCAAAGTATCAAATTAAAAAGATCCTCAGGGTTAGTTACTGTTCTTCTGGTACAATAATAATATCTGGTAATAATTGCAGGCAGCACAGAGAGACAGGGAGAGGGATGCTGTAAGGACAGACCAGACAGGGACAGTCTCTGAAAACATGGATGATCAGGTGAGACACTGGAATACAAGACTCAACAGCTTGATGACATTTGTTTTAACCTAAGCCTACGTGTCAGCAGTAAATAAAACTAGTAAGAAAAGCAGAATATTCTAAAAAAAAGTTTCCTCAGGGTCAGTTATTCTTCTGGTACAATAATAATATCTGGTCATAATGCAGGCAGCACAGAGAGACAGGGAGAGGGATGCTGTAAGGACAGGCCACACTATTTTTTTTAATGTCAAATGAATAAATCTGTATATATATTTAATTAACATCAATATTTCACATTTAATTCTTTGTACAAATCTATGATTTCATTCACATTAAACGTTTAAGTGTAAATGTGCAGACATTCATTTTGAGACAAATCAACAAAATACAAATTAACTTGGAATTAAAAGTCCATCGTGTGCTATGGACTTTTTGTTGTTCCAATCACAATATTTACATCAACATGCTTTAGGCATGTAATTTTCCCAGCTGCAGGGCTCGACAATAGCATTTGCCCGATGGCCCGAGCGTTTTTTTCGCCTGTCTCGGGCCAGTACGGGCCAGTAAACTTTATTAAACACTGGCCCGTCGGGCCACCACATTTGAGGAAATTTCAGATTTCTTACGATATATTCGTCATAATCGCCAAAGAAATGAATTGTATTTTATCGGAACATGAAGATGGTCCGCCATGTTTGTTGTCTTCACACGTGAGGCAGCGGCGCCTGCGCAGAAGAACGTAATTTCGCTGCAGAAGTGTGTCGCGTCTTCGTGCATTCCGGAAACTGTTCGGGAATGTTCGGCAGCAGCATCTTTAAATTTAGGGCNAAGCCACACCCAGGAGCCTGGAAAACAATAACAATTCTGAAGAGACTTGAGAGTCCAGAGGGGTGTACCACGAAGCAAGTTCAACACAGCCAGGGTTTGGGTGAGCTGGCTAACAAACCTGAACTCACCATCAGAGATATTGGTACCACGACGGTGGTTATCAACATCTTGTTACCGCGGCTTTCTGTTTAGGCTCTGTGCGTCACATAAAAGGGGACGTTTGACGCGTCATTTGATCCCGTTACGGATAAAATGGATAGATGGCGGTCGTATATTTCAGTAGGAGGAGCAGGTTTTAATAATGCAGGGCTATGAGGATTTAAAGAAATCTTTTCGGCCAAAAGCAACACTGTAGGTGCGAATAAAGCCAGAGAGGAGTGGCTGGCAAAAAAATTGCAGATCGTGCAATTCGTAATTTATTTCACCACTTAATGCACCTTAATTAATCTCCCTCCCTCTTTTAGAGCGCTTAAACTTTAAACTTAATGCAGCAGATTTAAACATTATGTAGGTCTGACTGTCCCATTATGATGATAAATCAAAATCACTTTAGTTTTTTGCTAAACTATGTGAAATTAATTTAAGATTTAATATATCTGTGATTCCAATATACATCCCGGTCACTTAATAGGTACACCTGTGTAATCTATACAATCCAATACCAACGTTTGCTATATTCTACTTTTAATAAGCTTCTACATTTTCAGTTTTTGTTAACATTGTCAGAAAGGTAATAATAGATAATTCTACCTTATGTTTATTATTGAAGTCATAGCTGGTGGTGTACTGGATTGTGTTACACTGAAAAGTGTACCTAATATTTTGCCCCCCTCATATACAGTCATGAAAAAAATTATTAGACAGCCCTTGTTTTCTTCAGTTTCTTATTCATTTTAATGCCTGGTACAACTAAGGTACATTTGTTTGGACAAACATAACGAACCACAAGATTGCTCATAAGAAGTTTTATTTAAGAGCTGATATCTTACCATTTTCCATGTTTTCTGATTAAACCTAAATCACTTAAGTTTTTACATCAATAGCTATGGCGTGGGTACTGCCAAAAACCTGCGTATGCTTCAGTGTTTTCTTTCTGTCTGTTTTAGTCACATGCGGATGTTTAGTGGTACCAGGTATTAAAATGAACAAGAAAGTGAAGAAAAAATGGTGGTCTAATAATTTTTTCCATGACTGTATGTTAATGGAGTGGACAAAATATTAGAAACAGTTTTCAATATAATGCAGCCCAGTACACCACCAGCTATATAATACCATATAGACTAAGCTGATTTTAATGGGCATTCTGATAGCTGTGGTACCAGCACTACAAAAAGGACTTGGCTGCAAAATATAATTCAAAGTGGTATGTAAGGTAGTTGCTTTCATTTTTTTCAGTAGTGGAAATACTCTGTGTAAAGTGTTATATTCCTGAAGCAAACAGAACATTCACATGAAATTCCACGTCCACGATTATCAATATAATGGGACTATTAATTTAGGTTACTGCGTTTTGTAAAACGCTTTCTTTTATTTGAGCGTGGGCAATGGCCAGGGAATACTACAAATATATCAGCAGTTCAGAAGAGCAAGTACAACCTTGCGAATAGCGGCATCCAGTTCTGGCTCAGATTTTCTGCATCCCCAACTGAATGCATGTAGGTTCCCGCGGCAAAGAAACGCAAAGAAACGCACACCGTTTGTGCTACTGTTGGTGCACGGCTGCGTTTGGTGGCACTGCCAATATCTGGCTCTAGCAGATTACAAATGTAACGTATTCCCTCAGCTGAAAATCTCTAGCGTTCATAGAGAATATGGTCATGGGAAGCCAGCGGATCAGTCCAGTCTCTGAATACTCTCTCCCTCCATAGAGATCCTCGCACAATCCTGGCGCTCAGGTCAACGGAATTTCTCAAAAAAGGTGATGCCATCTCTGAAAGAGGTGGTAAGTGAAAGGGTGCCGCTTTTTATGGCCGATTTGAGCCTAAACTCTGCACATAACCTGCTCCGGACCAGGTTAAGCTTGCAGAGTAAATTACCATGGTGATCTAGCCAGGTTAAAAGAGAGCCACCTTCGTGGTACCGGAAATCCTGGCTTTAGACTCAACATACCTCGCTAACCCTCTAATGTCGCTTTGTAGGACACCCCCCTGAAAGCAGTAGTCTAGGACACAAACACTCATAAATCAGTACTACAGAGAAAAAAAACCTCCAGTGTCTCCTTCTGCTTTGGTCAAGTCTGCCATTTAACGTCTTCCGTCTGCTTCCTGTGAAGACAGGATTTTGGGAAACCCCTAACTTCTCATTTTAATAGCTGAATAGCTGATCAATATTACTCTAAAATAAGTTACACTACTTAAATCAGGCCAACCGGAAAAAATAGTTTGATTGACTCTGAAATTGGAAGCATTAAAAAAAGTGTTTTGTGCATCTTGATTACTTTCATCAAAATGAAAAAGGGCAAAAAAAAAAAAAAAGCATTCAAGTTAGTCACACGACTGTTCAAAGTTTCTCCTGAAGGGTCCATGAGTTGCTATGGACCTCTGCACGTCAACAGATTTCCTTGGCTCTGATTGGACGGCTCAAGTGGCCTGACTGGGCTCCGCCCACCATTCTACATCAAAGCTTTTGTTGCAGGTTGGTGTCTGTCGAAGTGTTTCGTTGGCTCCAGTGATGAGTCATCACAGAGGACTTAATGAAAAACACTCAGACATCAAACTTAACATAATATTCACTTTCATTCACCTCTTTTTGCTGGAACTGCAGCAGAAGGTGGCGCTACAAAGTATTAACGCAAGGGGGCCCAATAATATTACACGCCCCACTTTTCAGTTTTTTTTGTTAAAAAAGTTTAAAATATCCAATAAATTTTGTTCCACTTCACAATTGTGTCCCAGTTGTTGTTGATTCCTGCAAAAAAATCTTTGTGTTTAAAGCCTGAAATTGAAAAGTTCAAGGGGGCCGAATATTTTTGCAAGGCACTGTATTTCCTATAAATTAATTTGCTGTTGTTTTGAACAAAAATGATGGAGAAGTTGCAATTTATGTTTTATGTTTTTTGTACAAATTGCCCTTTACTGAATTAAGTAGTAGCTAAATTACAGTGATCTCTTGCCACTTCGCGGTTTGAGTACCGCGGTTTTAGTGCTTCGCGGATTTTTTTCAGAAATATAATTTAAAAAATCAAGAAATAATCGCTAAAATTCTGCGAAAATCCACCCCACAGCTGACGAGAGGCCGCAGCTGCCAGCGAAACATCAAACGATGACTCACAGCCTCCTGTAAGAAACAGGAGAAACGCAGACGGTCCAGAACTTTAGAATCTGAGCTCTGATTGGCCGAGACGCATTTACTACGGTTCAGAGACCAGAGGCTGTGAGGGAAACAGAAATACCACAGTTTAACCTTTGTCTTGTTTCGGTGCAGGCCTCGCTACTTTTTGTGGTGTTTAAACATATTTTAAACACATTATTTAGGCTCGGGAGGGCTCTGGCTCCAGTTCACGGATTTTGAATGTTGCGGGGGGGGGGGGGGGGGGGGGGGGGGCGCTGGTCCCCATTAACCACGAAAACTAAGGGATCACTGTAATCAGATTAATGGGCTTGACTGAGTTTACATGTTTTCACTTATAACTTAATAACCTTTACTTTGTAAAAATCTTAATTGCTTCGATAACCATTGCCGAAACGTTGACTATTATTTTGCTCAACTCGTCCGGGGACAGGTCTGGGACTTACATTGGTTCATAGATTCGAATGATCTCAATTCGTTTTGGATCCCAGATGCAGTCTTCCTCCTGGCCGGTCTTCAGCATCCCACACTTACGTGGTACCCAGGCGGTGTCGTATCCACACTGACTCCAGGTCTTCTGCTTCGGGTGGCCCTGATAGTTGATGGCAATCACTTTTCCCACGTTGACCTTCACCATAATCACAGCCCTGTCCCTCTCAGGGTGATTGATAGGATAACGTCTGGCTTTCTCGAACTCTCTGCTGAGGTAGACACCAGGACCAAGCATCCCATCTGTAGACCGGCGAAAACCTGTGGCCAGGATGCTCCGAGCATTCGCCTTGGTGGTGCCATGGTACATCACGTAGGTTCGACCTCTGTCAACCCCCGCCCACTGAAATCCGAACCCACTCATGTTGGCCGCAGTATCTCTGCAGGGAAGAGTTCAACAGCACCAAGATTTAGCATCAATGCAGACAAGACAATTATTGAGACAGAAATCAGAAAATCGACGAGAATGAATCGTTACGAGTTACTGAACAGAAGCTATTATTCACTGTGCACATATTTTTACATGAGATCAATAGGTATTGGGAGTGTGCATGGACAGATCTGATTTTCTTTTTTTCCAACAAAAGCCTCTGGGCTGGGTACCAAATATATCAAGCATGAATATTTTCACTTTCACTAACTAGCTCTTATGATTGTAATGTAGGTCTTCAAAACAACGTGTTTTGAAGTTTTCAACAGGCTACATAACGTCTCTGATTCTGCCTGTTAAACTGATGTAGCTTTATTTAGACATTTAAGACTGGCTGGTTAGGATTTGGTACAGAAACCACAAAATGAAAACATGGCGGATGATGATGAAACTAAAGTAAACAGTTTGGTGACGCTTGGGATGGGCTGCCAAAGATGGCACTCTGCTGTTATAAGCCACACCCACCAGGAGTCCTGGAAAACAATAACAATGTCTAAAGAGACTTGAGAGTCCAGAGGGGTGTACCACGAAGCAAGTTCAACACAGCCAGGCTTTCTTTGGGTGAGCTGGCTTAACAAACCTGAAACTCACCATCAGAGATAATTGGTACCACGATGGTGGTTATCAACTATTTTTGTTAATCACGGCATTCTGCTTTCTGCTCTGTGCGCGTTCACATAAAAGGGGTCGTTTGACGCGTCATTTGATCCCGTTTCCGGATAAAATGGATAGATCGCGGTCCGTATATTTCAGTCAGGAGGAGCAGGTTTTAATAATGCAGGGCTATGAGGATTTGAAATTGGAAGCATTAAAGAAAAGTGTTTTGTTGCATCTTGATACTTTCATCAAAAATGAAAAGGGCAAAAAAAAAAAAAAAAAGCATTCAAGTTTAGTCACACGACTGTATTCAAAGTTTCTCCTGAAGGGTCCATGATGTTGCTATGGACCTCTGCACGTCAACAGATTTCCTTGGCTCTGATTGGACGGCTCAAGTGGCCTGACTGGGCTCCACCCACCATTCTACATCAAAGCTTTTGTTGCAGGTTGGTGTCTGTCGAAGTGTTTCGTTGGCTCCAGTGATGAGTCATCACAGAGGACTAATGAAAAAAACACTCGACATCAAACTTAACGTACTATTCACTTTCATTCACCTCTTTGTTTTATCTGAACTTTGCAAGGTGAAAGGTGATTTTCTGAATTTTCAGAATTTGAGGTGATTTTCCAAATTTTGAAAATCGTTGCCCTAAAAAAACATGAAAAACAACTTCCTGGACAAACTGAGGCTGAGGCTGTATATATATTAATATATATATATATATATATATATATATATAATATATTACATACTAGGGCTGGGCAATGATTAAAAATTTCAATCGCGATCAGTCGCTTGATTTCCCTGATTAATCACGATTAATTGCATTGTATACGGAAAATCAAATAATGAATTCAAAAGTAGTGTAAAGGTCACTTTTATTTAAATGTTCTGCTGCCATATGAACTAAAGTTCCATAACATTTGTTGTTCAAACACTTTTAACATCAGCACTTGTCAGCAACACATATTTAGTGTAAATCTCATCTTAAAAAATGTCAAATAAAATAAAGCTTATTGCCACTGCCAGGGTATTAATTTCATCCAGTTTTTCTATGAATAATAAAAAATGTCTACCAACAAAATCCTAACAATCTAGGTAACAGCAGAAACTTTTAACGGGGAGTTCAACTTGTCAGTTCTCCCCTGGGAGAGCTTTAAAATGAAAATGTGGCTGAAATATGTAATTGCATTGTCAACGAACTGGCAAAAATAAATAAATGTTTTTGACTGTAATGTTTTTTTTAAAGTCCAAAATAAACTGCAGTATATTGTGACAGTTAAATGAATCATGTTATATTTTGTTCCTTAATACATTTCGTTTTAAGCAGTCATGTGGCGTAGTGACGTTAACTGTTTACGTCAGCTACGTGGAGGGTTTGCGCATATGTGTGCATGCGCGCCGGTTCGCGTGAGAGTGCGCCCGTTGTTGAAAGTGCTTAACAACATTTTGCCCCCCCCACCCCCCCCCCCCCCCCCCCCCCCCCCCCCCCCCCCCCCCCCCCCCCCCCCCCCCCGACGCAAAAGTCAAACTACGCTTATGTCTCAAACACAACAGATCCTGCAGACACCAGCATAAACCTGCTTCAGCCGGTTCACGGTTCAACCAGAGTGTCTCCTCGCACCTGCAGACCTGATCATTTTTCCTGCCATAACCCCACGTTTTCAGTAAAAGGTAAGAAAGTGTGCTCAGTTCACGTACCTCCGTCCGCGTCCGTCTCAGAGTGAATCTTTCTTCCTGTCTCGGCTGCGTCTTAAAACCTGCAGGTGTCGGAGGAAAAGACCATATATGGACCTGCTCATTTTTACTTTCGTTTTAGGCCTTGAACTCTTGAGGGGAATTCCGGCTTTTTGAGGAGAACCGCCTCTTTTGGCTCGGCTCACTAAAAAGAGCTCCCATGAGGCTCCTCAGATTTTTTGTTACTTAAATTAATTTATTACCAAATTATGTGTAAAATGAATAACTAATGTTGAAAAAAAACATAAAATATAACATATGTATAAAATTTATGTGGCTTTATTAATAAACTTAACATATACAAAATAAATTCTAAATAAAATAAAAGACCCATTTTAATTTGTGAAAAAACAAAATCAACTAAGCATCACTCAACAAAATATAAATTAAAATGTGCAACTATTTACAGTGAAAAACCTTCAGAGTCCTTTGCTGGTCTTTTCTCCAACTCTGTTAACTGCACTGTTGGATGATTAGTTTGAATATACCTGTGCAGGTTGTTAGTGGATCCTGCTCGATATGAAGTTTGTATTTTACAAAGTGTACACTCTGCCTCTCCGGAGTCTAACACTTTAAAATGTGTCCAATTATACTCCTTTTCCTGTTGTCACTCATCTTTGGTGAAATGGTCAAATCCTCACAGCCACACATGTTGACCAATGCAGCTTTAAAAGACAATTAGAAATAAAGAATAAAAAAAATCGCTCTCGATCACGAGCAGTTCCCGTCGTTCACTTCAAAGAGCCGGTGTTGTACTAGAAGTTGGTGCAGAACAGCACGGAGGCTTGGTGGTCAGCACTGATGCCTCACAGCTAGAAGGTTCCTGGTCTGAACTCCGGCGAGGGCCTTTCTGTGTGGAGTTTCCATGTTCTCCCCGTGCTTCCGTGGGTTTTCTCCGGGTGCTCCGGGACCCACAGGCCAAAGACATGCACGTTAAATTAATCTGTGATTTCAGATTTCCCATAGGTGTGAGTGTGTGTGGTTGTTTGTCGACATATGGCCCTGTGCCTGACTGTAATATAATTATAATTGTTGTAAAACATGAATAAATACAGCAAATCTGAGCCATTTATGTCTATATTGTTTTTTTTCCCAAATAGAACAATATAAAACAGTATTGCAAAATTAAAAAAAAAAAAATCCTTTTTTTTTTGGTAGTGTAACGGAAGTACCCAGTAAATAAATCATTAAATATAAATTACTTGGTATTGTTTGGTGTCTGGTCTCCACTTCACAACTGTGTCCCACTTGTTGTTGATTTCTGACAAAAAAATCTTTATGTTTAAAGCCTGAAATGTGGCAAAAGGTTGAAAAGTTCAAGGGGGCCGAATACTTTTGCAAGGCACTGTATTTCCTATAACTTAATTTGCTTTGAACAAAAATGATGGAGAGGTTGCAATTTATGTTTTTTTTTTGTACAAATTGCCCTTTACTGAATTAAGTAGTTGCTAAATTACAGTGATCTCTTGCCACTTCGCGGTTTGAGTACCGCGGTTTTAGTGCTTCGCGGATTTTTTTTAGAAATATAATATAATAAAAAAATCAAGAAATAATCGCTGAAATTCTGCGAAAATCCACCCCACAGCAGACGAGAGGCCGCAGCTGCCAGCGAAACATCAAACGATGACTCACAGCCTCCTGTAAGAAACAGGAGAAACGCAGACGAGCCAGAACTCTAGAATCTGAGCTCTGATTGGCCGAGACGCATTTACTACGGTTCAGAGACCAGAGGCTGTGAGGGAAACAGAAATACCACAGTTTAACCTTTGTCTTGTTTCGGTGCAGTGTCTCGCTACTTTTTTGTAGTGTTTAAACATATTTTAAACACATTATTTAGGCTCGGGAGGGCTCTGGCTCCAGTTCACGGATTTTGATTGTCGCGGGGGGGGACCATTAACCACGAAAACTAAGGGATCACTGTAATCAGATTAATGGGCTTGACTGAGTTTACATGTTTTCACTTATAACTTAATAACCCTTACTTTCTAAGAATCTCGAATATTACGAAGCACAATACCAAAAGGAAGCCTATTATTGGCTCCACTGCTCCGCGGACAGGTCTGGGAATTGCATTAGTGGAATGATTCGAATGATCTCAATTCGTCTTGGATCCCAGATGCAGTTTTCCTCCAGGCCGCTCTTCACCATCCCGCAGTTGGGTGGTACCCAGGCGGTGTCGTATCCACACCGACTCCAGGTCTTCTGCATCCAGTGGCCCTGATGGTTGATGCGAATCACTCTTCCCACGTTGACCTTCACCATAACCACAGCCCTGTCCCACACAGGGTGATTGGTAGGATAACGGCTGGCTTTCATGAGGTCTCTGCTGAGGTAGACACCAGGACCAAGCATCCCATCTGCAGACTGGTAAAAACCTGTGGCCAGGATGCTCTGAGCATTCGCCTTGGTGGTGCCATGGTACATCACGTAGGTTCGGTTATTTGCTGGCTGCGGGGTGTCAAGTCGTTGCACCCCTGGTGGGAGGAAGTCATCCTCATCCTCAGCCCACTGAAATCCGAACCCACTCATGTTGGCCGGAGTATCTCTGCAGGGAAGAGTTCAACAGCACCAAGATTTAGCATCGATGCAGACAAGACAATTATTGAGACAGAAATCAGAAAACCGACGAGAATGAATCGTTACGAGTACTGAACAGAAGCTATTTATTTCACTGTGCACATATTTTACATGAGGATCAATAGTGTATCAGGAGTGTGCATGGACAGATCTGATTTTTTTTTTCCAATGGGTACCAAAAATATCAAGAGTGAATATTTTCACTTTCACTAACTAGCTCTTATGATTAAAATGTAGGTCTTCAAAACGACGTGTTTTGAAGTTTACAACAGGCTACGTACCGTCTCTGATTCTGCCTGTTAAAATGATGTAGCTTTATTTAGACATTTAAGACTGGCTGGTTAGGATTTGGTACAGAAACCACAAAATCAAAACATGGCGGATGATGAAACTAAAGTAAACAGTTTGATGACGCTTGGGATCGGCTGCCAAAGATGGCGTTCTGCTGTGATAAGCCACACCCACCAGGAGTCCTGGAAAACAATGACGATGTCTGAAGAGACTTGAGAGACCAGAGGGGTATACTACGAAGCAAGTTCAACACAGCCAGGCTTTCTTTGGGTGAGCTGGCTTAACAAACCTGAAACTCGCGATCAGAGATAACTGGTACCACGACGGTGGTTATCAACTATCTTTGTTAACCGCGGCTTTCTGCTTTCTGCTCTGTGCGCGTTCACATAAAAGGGGGCGTTTGACGCGTCATTTGACGCCTCTTCCGGATCAAATGGATAGATCGCGGTCCGTATATTTCAGTCAGGAGGAACAGGTTTTAATAATGCAGAGCTATGAGGATTTCAAAGAAATCTTTACGGCCAAAAGCAATACTGTTGGTTCGAATAAAGCCAGAGTGGAGTGCTGGCAAAAAATTGCAGATCATGTAAATTCGTAATGTGACAGTGTGAGGTCCTGTCACTGACCTCCGATTGATCACGTGTCCTGGCTACGCGGCTAAAGGGATATCCCTTTGGCTGACTGGCAATTATGCGTGACTTTCACCTAGGAGTCTGGGGATCAAACCCCGCCCAGGCCCTCTGTAGTGTCTCTTGCCACAGTAAATTATATTTATTTCACCACTTAATGCACCTTAATTAATCTCCCTCCCTCTTTTAGAGCGCTTAAACTTTAAACTTAATGCAGCAGATTTAAACATTATGTAGGTCTGACTGTCCCATTATGGATGATAAATAAAAATCACTTTAGTTTTTTGCTAAATCTATGTGAAATTAATTTAAGATTTAATATTATCTGTGATACCAATATACGTTCACCGGCCACTTTAATAGGTACCCTATCACCCTGGGGAATCTATGAATGAATTATATTACAACATTTCACATGAAATTCCACGTCACACTGATTATCTATATAATGGACTATTAATTTATGTTACCTGATTTAGTAAAACGCTTCTTTTATTTGAAGCGTGGGCAGATGGCCAGGGAATACTACAAACATATTCAGCAGTTCAGTAAGAACAAGTACAACCTTTATTCCAGTATTCTGGCTCAGATTTTCTGCATCACCAACTGAATACATGTAGGTTACCGTGGCAAAGAAACGCAAAGAAACGCACACCGTTTGTGCTACTGTTGGCGCACGGCTGCGTTTGGTGGCGCTGCCAATATCTGGCTCTAGCAGATTACAAATGTAACGTATTCCCTCATCTAGAAATCTCTAGCGTTCATAGAGAATATGGTCATGGGAAGCCAGCGGATCAGTCCGGTCTCTGAATACTCTCCCTCCATTGCACAATCCTGGCGCTAAAGTCAACAGGATTGGGTGAAAGTGAAAGGGCGGCGCTTTTTAGAGCCGATTTGAGCCTAAACTCTGCACATAACCTGCTCCGGACCAGGATAAGTTTGAAGAGTAAGTTACCATGGTGATCTAGCCAGGTTAAAAGAGAGCCACCTTCGTGGTACCGGAAATCCTGGTTTTAGACTCAACATACCTCGCTAACCCTCTAATCTCGCTTCGTAGTATACCCCTCAGAGGGGTATACTACGAAGCGAGATTAGAGGGTTAGCGAGGTATGTTGAGTCTAAAACCAGGATTTCCGGTACCACGAAGGTGGCTCTCTTTTAACCTGGCTAGATCACCATGGTAACTTACTCTTCAAACTTATCCTGGTCCGGAGCAGGTTATGTGCAGAGTTTAGGCTCAAATCGGCTCTAAAAAGTGCCGCCCTTTCACTTTCACCCAATCCCGTTGACTTGAGCGCCAGGATTGTGTAATGGAGGGAGAGTATTCAGAGACCGGACTGATCCGCTGGCTTCCCATGACCATATTCTCTATGAACGCTAGAGATTTCTAGATGAGGGAATACGTTACATTTGTAATCTGCTAGAGCCAGATATTGGCAGCGCCACCAAACGCAGCCGTGCGCCAACAGTAGCACAAACGGTGTGCGTTTCTTTGCGTTTCTTTGCCACGGTAACCTACATGTATTCAGTTGGTGATGCAGAAAATCTGAGCCAGAATACTGGAATAAAGGTTGTACTTGCTCTTACTAAACTGCTGAATATGTTTGTAGTATTCCCTGGCCATCTGCCCACGCTTCAAATAAAAGAAGCGTTTTACTAAATCAGGTAACATAAATTAATAGTCCATTATATAGATAATCAGTGTGACGTGGAATTTCATGTGAAATGTTGTAATATAATTCATTCATAGATTCCCCAGGGTGATAGGGTACCTATTAAAGTGGCCGGTGAACGTATATTGGTATCACAGATAATATTAAATCTTAAATTAATTTCACATAGATTTAGCAAAAAACTAAAGTGATTTTTATTTATCATCCATAATGGGACAGTCAGACCTACATAATGTTTAAATCTGCTGCATTAAGTTTAAAGTTTAAGCGCTCTAAAAGAGGGAGGGAGATTAATTAAGGTGGTGAAATAAATATAGTGGTGAAATAAATATAATTTACGAATTTACACGATCTGCAATTTTTTTGCCAGCACTCCTCTCTGGCTTTATTCGCACCTACAGTGTTGCTTTTGGCCGTAAAGATTTCTTTGAAATCCTCATAGCCCTGCATTATTAAAACCTGCTCCTCCTGACTGAAATATACGGACCGCCATCTATCCATTTTATCCGGAAACGGGATCAAATGACGCGTCAAACGTCCCCTTTTATGTGAACGCGCACAGAGCAGAAAGCAGAAAGCCGCGGTTAACAAAGATAGTTGATAACCACCGTCGTGGTACCAGTTATCTCTGATGGTGAGTTTCAGGTTTGTTAAGCCAGCTCACCCAAAGAAAGCCTGGCTGTGTTAAACTTGCTTCGTGGTACACCCCTCAGGAAGCAGTCGTCCAGGACACAAACACTCATAAATCACTACAGAGAAAAAAAACCTCCAGTGTCTCCTTCTGCTTTGGTCAAGTCTGCCATTTAACGTCTTCTGTCTGCTTCCTGTGAAGACAGGATTTTGGGAAACCCCTAACTTCTCATTTTAATAGCTGAATTATTATTAATCTGGATCAGTATTTCTTTAAAATAAGTTACACTACTTAAATCAGGCCAACCAGAAAAAAGAGTTTAATTGACTCTGAAACTGGAAGCATTAAAAAAAAAGAGTGTTTTGTTGCATCTTGATACCTTCATCAAATATGAAAAGTGCAAAAAAAAAAAAAACATTCAAGTTTAGTCACACGACTGTATTCAAAGTTTCTCCTGAAGGGTCCATGATGTTGCTATGGACCTCTGCAAATCAACAGATTTCCTTGGCTCTGATTGGACGACTCCAGTGGCCTGACTGGGCTCCGCCCACCATTCTACATCAAAGCTTTTGTTGCTGGTTGGTGGCCGTTGAAGTGTTTCGTTGGCTCCAGTGATGAGTCATCACAGAGGACTTAATGAAAAAACACTCAGACATCAAACTTAACGTAATATTTACTTTCATTCACCTCTTTTTGTCTTTTATCTGAACTTTGCAAGGTGAAAGGTGATTTCCAGAATTTTCAGAATTTGAGGTGATTTTCCAAATTTTGAAAATCGTCGCCCCAAAAATAACATGAAGAACAACTTCCTGGACGAACTGAGGCTGTTTCTACCCACGACGTCGCCAACCGTACCAAGAAACTTCGTCATGGTGAGTAACTTGAGTCAGAGTCAGTGATGAGAAACAGGTGGCACAGCATCGACAAAGATTCATGCACGAACCCCACCTTTTACAACACTTCCTGTTTACAAGACTGATATGAATTTTATTTAAAGCTCTTAAAAGAGATCTGTGGACATTTGGCACCAAAATGATTTCAGTATTTCCTGACTTTAACTTGTACTGGAGTCATTCCTGTCAAAGCAGTTTGCTGAACCAGAAGCTAAACCGGATTAAACTGGCTTCACAGGTGATGTTTGGAACTTTTAATCTTTTCATTAAAGATAATTTTCCCTCCAAGATGCAGACACGTTAAAGGCAACCTGTTGCTTCTATGAGCACAAACGCCTGTTTTCTTTGTCTGTGTTACATCACATTTAACCAGGAGTTTGCAGAAACAGAAACACACACACACACACACACACATATATATATATATATATATATATATATATATATATATATATATATATATATGTATATATATGCATATGCATTTCATTTTGGCTCTGATTTGTTTTAACTCGGGTACGGTTCGGGTAACAGGTCTATTTATAGCGGCTCGGGTCAGGTGGATCGGAATGGTGGGACGTTTGTGTGTCGGAATAGCGGGTTATTTCGGGATGGTGATGTGTCTAAATGGTGGTATGGCAGCATGTCGGAATGACGGAATGGCAGCACGGAAGGGCATTTAAATCTTATTGGTTAATGGTTATTAATTGTTAAAGGGCGTCGGTTAACAGTTATAAAAAAAATCCAATATGTGCATCCCTAATTTATATATATATATATATATATATATATATATATATATATATATATATATATTAGGGGTGCAACCAGGGCCGTCGCAAGGGGGGGGGGCGAAGGGGGCGGTCGCCCAGGGCCCCGCGCTGTGGCGTACCTATGACGGGCCTCACACTTGACCAATGAGTTTTGTTCATCTAATAATTTCATGTGGTCATTAGAAGGCTAACACATTAATGTCTTTAAAATAAAACGCTTCAATTTCATTTCAGTATACATAAAGGTTGTTTTACACGAAATAAAGTATATAAATATTCTTTAATAAAGTATAGTTCCTCAAACGTTGCTTAATGACGTAGGTACGTAGGCGATGCGTCGGTTCTCTTGCAGCAGGCGCCAACAGCAGACTGAAGGGGATAATGTCGGCCGCCAGCCGCAAGCGAGACTGCTGTCGAAAATTTCAGTCAGGCGCTGAGAAACGAAAGAAACTGAAAAAGAAAGAGGAGTTCAACAAGACACTTCATGGGTCTCTGCAATGTGTAATGTGGAAAGTTTAAATAGTTAAATATCATTTATGCTCTTGTTATTGTATTTATGAATTGCTGATAATACACGGCTGATGGCCAAAGATGTATATTGAGTCTGTCTGCTAATTGTTGTTTCTTACTTTCCATTGTTTATTATCATTATTATTATTATTATTATTATTATTATCTGATGTTGCTACTAACACTACAAACAGGTTGCAATGTGTCCTCGCTCCGACGGAGAGCTGCGAGGCTGTCTGCATGCGCACGTGAAAATAGGTTATCCTGAAAAGGGCCTCGCATCTCAAACACAACAGATCCTGCAGACACCAGAATAAACCTGCTTCAGCCGGTTCACGGTTCAACCAGAGTGTCTCCTCGCACCCGCAGACCTGATCATTTTTCCTGCCATAACCCCACGTTTTCAGTAAAAAGTAAGACAGTGGGCCGCCCCCGGTGGAGCAGTGGTTAGGGCAGGCGGCCCATAAACAGAGGCTGCAGTCCTCGTGCGGCTGGTCGCGAGTTCGACTCCCGTTCTTCCCCGCTCTCTCTGCCCCCCTTCCTGTCTCTCTACCTTCAAATAGTGCCAAAAAGATAAGAAAGTGTGCTCCGTTCACGTACCTCCGTCCGTGTCCGTCTCAGAGTGAAGCCTGCCTCCTGTCTGGCTGCGTTTTTAAGTCCCTGCAGGATTCAGGGGGAAAGGATATATACGGACCTACTGGTTTCACTTTCGTTTCAGGGGAATTCCGGCTCTTTGTGGAGAACCGGCTCTTTCAGCTCCCAAGAGGCTCCTCAGATTTTTTATTACTTAAATTAATTTATTACCAAATTATGTGTAAAATGAATAACTAATGTTAAAAAAAACATAAATATAACATATGTATAATATTTATATGGCTTTATTAATAAACTTAACATATACAAAATAAATTCTAAATAAAAAAAAAAACTATTTTAATTTGTGAAAAAACAAAATCAACTAAGCATCACTCAACAAAATATAAATTAAAATGTGCAACTATTTACAGTGAAAAACCTTCAGAGTCCTTTGCTGGTCTTTTCTCCAACTCTGTTAACTGCACTGTTGGATGATTAGTTTGAATATACCTGTGCAGTTTGTTAGTGGATCCTGCTCCATATGAAATTTGTATTTTACAAAGTGTACACTCTGCCTTTCCGGAGTCTAACACTTTAAAATGTGTCCAAATTATACTCCTTTTCCTGTTGTCACTCATCTTTGGTGAAATGGTCAAATCCTCACAGCCACACATGTTGACCAATGCGGCTTTAAAAGACAATTAGAAATAAAGAATAAAAAAAGTCGCTCTCGATCACGAGCAGTTCCTGTCGTTCACTTCAAAGAGCCGGTGTTGTACCAGAAGTTGGTACAGAACAGCACGGAGGCTTGGTGGTCAGCACTGATGCCTCACAGCTAGAAGGTTCCTGGTCTGAACTCCAGCGAGGGCCTTTCTGTGTGGAGTTTCCATGTTCTCCCCGTGCTTCTCCGGGTGCTCCGGGACCCACAGGCCAAAGACATGCACGTTAAATTAATCGCTGATTTCAGATTTCCCATAGGTGTGAGTGTGTGTGGTTGTTTGTCGACATATGTCCCTGTGCCTGACTGTAATATAATTATAATTGTTGTAAAACATGAAAAAATCTGAGCCATTTATGTCGATATTGTTTTTTTTCCAAATAGAACAGTATAAAACAGCATTGCAAAATAAAAAAAAAATCCTTTTTTTTGTTGGCAGTGTAATGGAAGTAACCAGTAAATAAATCATTAAATATAAATTACTTGGTATTGTTTGGTGTCTGGTCTCCCGTACTCACTGATACCGCATTTTTAGTAGTATTGTAGAAATTTCTGATACAGGTATCAGAATCGGAGCAACACTAGTTTTGATGGAATAATGATTCCTCATGCTGACAGAAAAAAAAACTGACATTAAATATGGATTAAACATGGCTGCATGTCAGATCCATCATCTGATTCCTTCTCAGGTTCTGATAATCTTCTGGAGCATCACAGAAGTGGTCAGTTGTCATCGTCCACAGTTGAATCACTTGGTTCAACATCGTTTCTTCAACAAAAAATAAAGTACCATTACTCAAATTAAACACAGTTCATCTGGTTAAAATTAAGTTTTAAGTTTTCATTCAGATCACTGATTTTTTTTTCCTTCAAATGTGCTTGTTTTGTCTCTTTGAATGTGAGCTGCTTCCTCAGCAATGATCACCGCACTGCTGCCCCCTTGTGTCAAATATTTATTATTACAGCAACACTGAAATTATTCCAGAACACAGATGCTGGGATGTACAAATCTTTTTTTCCTTTTTTTTTTTTTAAACAACAATACATCTTCTGTCAGATTAAAACATTTTAATCTATAACTTAAAAAAATATACTGAAGGCATTTTGAAGACTGATAATTCTATTTCAGTAAAGACCTTCTTGTCCTTTGATGCAAAGTTACTTCAACTGTATTGTTGTGGAGGAAGTAACATCTAATCCTGCTTTAATTATTTAAAAGGTTTGGTTCTGGCTCTGATCATGGATCAGGGTCCACCACACCAGACAGGAAGCCAGATGCAGGCTGTGCAAAGACGCCCCTGAACAGAGCAGCACGTCACAGCAGGGTGGACGATGCTGGCAGGGAAAGCACACATGAAGCACCACAACCAGGCAGCTGGCATCGTACACAGAAACATCTGTGCTGAGTATGGAGGGGAGGTCCCAGGGTCAAGATGGAGGACACCTGAGAAGGTGGGAAAGAACAAGTGCTTCAAGATCCTTTGGCTCTTCCAGGTCTAGAAGGAGACCCCACACTGCCCAGGTGGGTGAGGGAGGAGGTTATTTATCATAACTGCAAACCAAATTTTCTTTTGGGTACAAACGAAGCAACCTGACTTGACAGGATCCATGTTTTTGGTCTGGAGCAGAGGCGTCACCTGGCCTGGGCATCCGTGGCTTCAGCCCCGGATTTTTTTTCTCTAGCCCCGATGTTTCAATGTGACAGGCTGACAAAAATATAGGCACGAAAAAAGTTTTTCCAATTTTCAGAGGACGACGTCTTAACATGAGACCAATCAGAGAAGGGTTGCGTATGCTCGTCTCAACCTCTGGCACCAAGAGGTTTCACTTCAAGAGAGACAGCAAGAAACGGAAAAAAAAACAATGGATATACGTTTTTTTTTTTCTTTCCAAAAATGACGTGGAGGTTGACTCGGCTGGGGCTCACGTCTCCGAGGTAACCGCCACCAGAAACAGGTAAATATATGAATGCCTAGTTCACATTCGGTTTGTGAAACGTGTAGTTACTAAAGGGTCTGTGGGACAGGCTAGCATCCCCGGGAGTAGGCTAGAGCCACACAACACAGTGAGGGTGGAGGTNAATCACTGTCACTGAAAACAATATGTGAGTTAGTTGTAACATTATATTGATTTTTTTTATATGCTGATTTTTAAAATTAAATTGCCCCATGCAATGCTGCTGTGATTAGTTAGGGTACCAATCAACCAATCATCCTTCAAACAACATTTGTAACCTATTCCACAGACATCCAGGTAAAGGACATCGAGATGGTGACATCTTACAAGTACCTGGGTGTTCACCTGAACAATAAACTGGACTGACAAATAACACCACTGCACTTTATAAGAAGGGCCAGACTCTACCTGCTCAGGAGACTGAGGTCTTTTAGAGTGCAGGGAGCACTCCAAACTGAAAGTCCAATATTCTTCTGGTTCTCACATTGGTGATGAGTAGATGTGAAGCTCCAGGTAATTAACTCTGCAGTCAGTTTATTCATTGGTGCAAAGAAGACTTTAGAATATTTGGTATGTTGGGAATTTAAACTAATCTGTTTCCCTTTGACTCTAGAGTGTGCCTCAACCTAACAGGTTGTTTATTAAAAAGCTGAAAGAGACACCATAGGAATATATTCAATAAACTATTTATTAGGGCTGGGCCGATATGCTTTTGTGCTGTTTCGATTCTCGTACGATTTTTGGGTCCTGATTCGATTTATATTGTGATTCTGATTAAACAAGTATTGCATTTTGATTTTACCGAATATTATGATTTTTATATTTCAATTATTGAAATATAAAAAGCATATAATAATAAATAATAATAACAACAATAATACTAAATATTATTATAATATTATTATAATTATCATATATTATTATTAATTATTATATATTATAAATATAATTATTAATTAGTTTTAATATTTAAAAAAAATGCGCAATTGCTGTTGTACCTTTGACGCCTTGTCTGATCCAGCTGGGAGTTTGTGGAGAGCAGCGTTGCCAGGTGTACGATAATTATCGTATTTGTACGATAATTTGGACATCTGTACAATGTACGATCAATAATCCAAAAAAGGCCAAATGTACGATAATTTGACTATTTCAAATTATCGTACTAATGTGCCTGTGTGTCTAAATTAAAAACCAAAAAAGTTGTACCAGAAGTTGGTACAGAACAGCACGGAGGCTTGGTGGTCAGCACTGATGCCTCACAGCTAGAAGATTCCTGGTCTGAACTCCAGCGAGGGCCTTTCTGTGTGGAGTTTGCATGTTCTCCCCGTGCTTCCGTGGGTTTTCTCCGGGTGCTCCGGTTTCCTCCCACAGGCCAAAGACATGCACGTTAAGTTAATTGATGGTTCTAAATTGCCCTGCGATGACTGGCGACCTGTCCAGGGTCCCTGCCTTTCACCCGTAGACGGCTGGGATAGGCTCCAGCAGATCCCTGTGACTCTTTGGAGGATAAAACGGGTATAGATAAATGGACGGATGAAAGAGGAGTGTTGTATTGCGTTGTATTGCATTGAGTCGCGTCACGTTGCGTTGTATTGTATTGTATTTGATTTGATTAGTGATTTTCTAGCAGACTCTTGAATTTGATGCCCAACAAACAAACAATCAGATAAGAGCAGACAGTGATTTTTAGAGGAAAGCCTCAATCTCTAATTTCCTTTTTGAAAAAAAAAAACCCATAACTGTATAAATGAACAGCAAACACACAAATGCGTTTTGCAAGTTCCTAAAACTACACTCTTCATCCTTAAATAGCAGGAAGCTGCAACAAAGGTCTGTTTTTTTTTTTTGTCTTTTTTTAAAATGTATTTTCAAGTTTTAAGAATCAGAGGCTAAAAAATAAAAAAAAAAAAATGCAGATGTGAACCATGGTTGGGCCAAACATGATCTAGGAGACATGATGATGACGCTGCTGTATTTTATATCGGTGGGTGGTTGTACAGTGTTTCAATGCTTCACTTCCTCCTTTCTTTCTTTTTTTGTAACCAGTGCTTGAATATGGGGAAAACAACAGGAAGCAGAAACACAATCACATTAGACTCAGTGATTTCCAATGTCATGACTGTTTATGTGAGCAGCACAGTGAGTCACAGCTTCCTCAGTAGGGTGATGGGTGTGGGCGTCACACGGAGGTCCATCCATCACCCGTATCCGGTGTTTCCACGGGTGTCTGCTGAAGTCTATCCCAGCTCTCTTCAGGTGAAATGTAATGTTATAATGTTGTATTTTAAAGACTAAGCCTGAAGGAAAGTGGAAGACAGCAATTCTAGAAGGTCTTTTTTTTTTTTTAAACCAATAACCACACATTGTTCACAGAGATATCCAAAGATAAGACACTTTTATTTGCCATTTTTCAAGTGACACAGTTACAAAATGTGTTTATCTGTATCCAAATATATAAAAATAAATTTTAGCACCTGAAATTGATGAGCAACAGCTGGGTGCATCTTTACCAGCCACCGTATCGTCCACATGAAGGATAGAAGGACTCAGGGCTTAAAGTATTCTGGCACCGTGCTGGATCTCCGGCTTTTGACTATGATTTAGGGAAAAAAAAAAAAACAACACACGCACATAAACAGATTATCTGAGTGGTCTTGAACGCAGGCGAGGCAAGCTGGTGGTTTTTTCTCCCGCAATCAGAAGAATGGAGGCAAAATTCAAGCGTCTGGGCCTGGATGGAGGAAAGGGGCGGGGACGGAGAGCCGGTTGGGAGCTGCTGCCAGAAGTTCAGGAAGCCTGGTCCCTGATTGTGTGTGTTGTGCTCCAAGAAGTCAGTCTATAGCAGCAAAAAAAAAAAAGCTCTTCGCCGTCACGTAGGAGACACCGGGCATAAAGCAGCTGTTTTTCAGAATTTCAGTCTCTGGATGTGTTAAACTGATGGAGACAAACCCCAAGAGACTGCAGCTGGAACTGCAGCAGAAGGTGGCGCTACAAAGTATTAACGCAAGGAGGCCCAATAATATTACACGCCCCACTTTTCAGTTTTTTATTTGTTAAAAAAGTTTAAAATATCCAATAAATTTTGTTCCACTTCACGACTGTGTCCCACTTGTTGTTGATTCCTGACAAAAAAATCTTTATGTTTAAAGCCTGAAATGTGGCAAAAGGTTGAAAAGTTCAAGGAGGCCGAATACTTTTGCAAGGCACTGTATTTCCTATAACTTAATTTGCTGTTGTTTTGAACAAAAATGATGGAGAAGTTGCAATTTATGGTTTTTTCTTGTACAAATTGCCCTTTACTGAATTAAGTAGTTACTAAATTACAGTGATCTCTTGCCACTTCGCGGTTTGAGTACCGCGGTTTTAGTGCTTCGCGGATTTTTTTCAGAAATATAATATAATAAAAAAATCAAGAAATAATCGCTGAAATTCTGCGAAAATCCACCCCACAGCTGACGAGAGGCCACAGCTGCCAGCGAAACATCAAACGATGACTCACAGCCTCCTGTAAGAAACAGGAGAAACGCAGACGAGCCAGAACTCTAGAATCTGAGCTCTGATTGGCCGAGACGCTTTTACTACGGTTCAGAGACCAGAGGCTGTGAGGGAAACAGAAATACCACAGTTTAACCTTTGTCTTGTGTCACTGCAGTGCCTCGCTACTTTTTTGCGGTGTTTAAACATATTTTAAACACATTATTTAGGCTCGGGAGGGCTCTGGCTCCAGTTCGCGGATTTTGATTGTAGCGGGGGGGGGGGCGCTGGTCCCCATTAACCACGAAAACTAAGGGATCACTGTAATCAGATTAATGGGCTTGACTGAGTTTACATGTTTTCACTTATAACTTAATAACCCTTACTTTCTAAGAATCTCGAATATTACGAAGCACAATACCAAAAGGAAGCCTATTATTTGGCTCCACTGCTCCGCGGACAGGTCTGGGAATTGCATTAGTGGAATGATTCGAATGATCTCAATTCGTCTTGGATCCCAGATGCAGTTTTCCTCCAGGCCGCTCTTCACCATCCCGCAGTTGGGTGGTACCCAGGCGGTGTCGTATCCACACCGACTCCAGGTCTTCTGCATCCAGTGGCCCTGATGGTTGATGCGAATCACTCTTCCCACGTTGACCTTCACCATAATAACAGCCCTGTCCCACACAGGGTGATTGGTAGGATAACGGCTGGCTTTCATGAGGTCTCTGCTGAGGTAGACACCAGGACCAAGCATCCCATCTGCAGACTGGTAAAAACCTGTGGCCAGGATGCTCTGAGCATTCGCCTTGGTGGTGCCATGGTACATCACGTAGGTTCGGTTATTTGCTGGCTGCGGGGTGTCAAGTCGATGCACCCCTGGTGGGAGGATCCTCATCCTCAGCCCACTGAAATCCGAACCCACTCATGTTGGCCGCAGTATCTCTGCAGGGAAGAGTTCAACAGCACAAGATTTAGCATCGATGCAGACAAGACAATTATTGAGACAGAAATCAGAAAATCAACCAGAAGGGATTGTTAAAAGTACTGAACAGAAGCTATTTATTTCACTGTGCACATATTTTACATGAGGATCAATAGTGTATCAGGAGTGTGAATGGACAGATCTGATTTTCTTTTTTTTCCAATGGGTACCAAAAATATCAAGAGTGAATATTTTCACTTTCACTCACTAGTTCTTATGATTGTAATGTAGGTCTTCAAAACGGCGTGTTTTGAAGTTTACAACAGGCTACGTAACGTCTCTGATTCTGCCTGTTAAAATGATGTAGCTTTATTTAGACATTTAAGACTGGCTGGTTAGGATTTGGTACAGAAACCACAAAATCAAAACATGGCGGATGATGAAACTAAAGTAAACAGTTTGGTGACGCTTGGGATCGGCTCCCAAAGATGGCGTTCTGCTGTGATAAGCCACACCCACCAGGAGTCCTGGAAAACAATGACGATGTCTAAAGAGACTTGAGAGTCCAAGAAGCAGTCGTCCAGGACACAAACGCTCATAAATCACTACAGAGAGAAAAACCTCCTTCTGCTTTGGTCAAGTCTGCCATTTAACGTCTTCTGTCTGCTTCCTGTGAAGATAGGATTTTGGGAAACCCCTAACTTTTCATTTTAATAGCTGAATTATTATTAATCTGGATCAGTATTTCTCTAAAATAAGTTACACTACTTAAATCAGGCCAACCAGAAAAAAGAGATTAATTGACTCTGAAACTGGAAGCATTAAAAAAAAGTGTTTTGTTGCATCTTGATACCTTCTTCAAATATGAAAAGTGCAAAAACAAAAAAAACATTCATGTTTAGTCACACGACTGTATTCAAAGTTTCTCCTGAAGGGTCCATGATGTTGCTATGGACCTCTGCACATCAACAGATTTCCTTGGCTCTGATTGGACGGCTCCAGTGGCCTGACTGGGCTCCGCCCACCATTCTACATCAAAGCTTTTGTTGGTGGTTTGTGGCCGTTGAAGTGTTTCGTTGGGTCCAGTGATGAGTCATCACAGAGGACTTACTGAAAAAACACTCAGACATCAAAGTTAATGTAATATTCACTTTCATTCATGTCTTTTTGTCTTTTTATCTGAACATGGCAAGGTGAAAGGTGATTTTCTGAATTTTCAGAATTTGAGGTGATTTTCCAAATTTTGAAAATCATCGCCCTAAAAAAAACATGAAGAACAACTTCCTGGACGAACTGAGGCTGTTTCTACCCACGACGTCGCCAACCGTACCAAGAAACTTCGTCATGCCGAGTAACTGTTACAACACTTCCTGTTTACAAGACTGATTTGAATTTTATTTAAAGTTCTTAAAAGAGATCTGTGGACATTTGGCTCCAAAATGATTTCAGTATTTCCTGACTTTAACTTGTACTGGAGTCATTCCTGTCAAAGCAGTTTGCTGAACCAGAAGCTAAACCGGATTAAACTGGCTTCACAGGTGATGTTTGGAACTTTTAATCTTTTCCACCAAGTCTTTCATTAAAGATCATTTTCCCTCCAAGATGCAGACACGTTAAAGGAAACCTGTTGCTTCTATGAGCACAAACGCCTGTTTTCTTTGTCTGTGTTACATCACATTTAACCAGGAGTTTGCAGAAACACACACACACACACACACACACACACACACACACACACATATATATATATATATATATATATATATATATATATATATATATATATATATATGTATATATATGCATATGCATTTCATTTTGGCTCTGATTTGTTTTAACTCGGGTACGGTTCGGGTAACAGGTCTATTTATAGCGGCTCGGGTCAGGTGGATCGGAATGGTGGGATGTTTGTGTGTCGGAATAGCGATATTTCGGGATGGTGATGTGTCTAAATGGTGGTATGTCGGAATGGCAGCATGTCGGAATGACGGAATGGCAGCATGGAAGGGCATTTAAATCTTATTGGTTAACGGTTATTAATTGTTAAAGGGCGTCGGTTAACAGTTATAAAAAAAATCCAATATGTGCATCCCTAATATATATATATATATATATATATATATATATATATATATATATATGTATATTAGGGGTGCAACCAGGGCCGTCGCAAGGGGGGGGCGAAGGGGGCGGTCGCCCAGGGCCCCGCGCTGTGACGTACCTATGACGGGCCTCACACTTGACCAATGAGTTTTGTTCATCTAATAATTTCATGTGGTCATTAGAAGGCTAAGACATTAATGTCTTTAAAATAAAACGCTTCAATTTCATTTCAGTATACATAAAGGTTGTTTTACACGAAATAAAGTATATAAATATTCTTTAATAAAGTATAGTTCCTCAAACGTTGCTTAATGACGTAGGTACGTAGGCAATGCGTCGGTTCTCTTGCAGCAGGCGCCAACAGCAGACTGAAGGGGATAATGTCGGCCGCCAGCCGCAAGCGAGACTGCTGTCGAAAATTTCAGTCAGGCGTTGAGAAACGAAAGAAACTGAAAAAGAAAGAGGAGTTCAACAAGACACTTCATGGGTCTCTGCAATGTGTAATGTGGAAAGTTTAAATAGTTAAATATCATTTATGCTCTTGTTATTGTATTTATGAATTGCTGATAATAAACGGCTGATGGCCAAAGATGTATATTGAGTCTGTCTGCTAATTGTTGTTTCTTACTTTCCATTGTTTATTATTATTATTATTATTATTACTATTATTATTATTATTATCTGATGTTGCTACTAACACTACAAACAGGTTGCAATGTGTCCTCGCTCCGACGGAGAGCTGCGAGACTGTCTGCATGCGCACGTGAAAATAGGTTATCCTGAAAAGGGCCTCGGATCTCAAACACAACAGATCCTGCAGAAACCAGCATAAACCTGCTTCAGCCGGTTCACGGTTCAACCAGAGTGTCTCCTCGCACCCGCAGACCTGATCATTTTTCCTGCCATAACCCCACGTTTTCAGTAAAAAGTGAGAGAGTGGACCGTCCCCGGTGGAACAGTGGTTCGGGCAGGCGGCCCATAAACAGAGGCTACAGTCCTCGTGCGGCTGGTCGCGAGTTCGACTCCCGTTCTTCCCCGCGCTCTCTGCCCCCCCCCCCCCTGCCTCTCCACCCTTCAAATAGTGCCAAAAAAATCTTTAAAAAAAAAAAAAAAAAAAAAGGTAAGAAAGTGTGCTCAGTTCACGTACCTCCGTCTCAGAGTGAAGCCTGCCTCCTGTCTGGCTGCGTTTTTAAATCCCTGCAGGATTCAGGGGGAAAGGATATATACGGACCTGCTGGTTTCACTTTCGTTTCTCAGGAATAGTGAGGGGAATTCCGGCTCTTTGTGGAGAACCGCCTCTTTCAGCTCCCAAGTGGCTCCTCAGATTTTTTTATTACTTAAATTGATTTATTACCAAATTATGTGTAAAATGAATAACTAATGTAAAAAAAAAAAACATAAAATATAACATATGTTTAGTATTTATATGGCTTTATTAATAAACTTAACATATACAAAATAAATTCTAAATTAAAAAAAAAAACCTATTTTAATTTGTGAAAAAACAAAATCAACTAAGCATCACTCAACAAAATATAAATTAAAATGTGCAACTATTTACAGTGAAAAACCTTCAGAGTCCTTTGCTGGTCTTTTCTCCAACTCTGTTAACTGCACTGTTGGATGATTAGTTTGAATATACCTGTGCAGGTTGTTAGTGGATCCTGCTCGATATGAAGTTTGTATTTTACAAAGTGTACACTCTGCCTCTCCGGAGTCTAACACTTTAAAATGTGTCCAAATTATACTCCTTTTCCTGTTGTCACTCATCTTTGGTGAAATTGTCAAATCCTCACAGCCACACATGTTGACCAATGCGGCTTTAAAAGACAATTAGAAATAAAGAATAAAAAAAGTCGCTCTCGATCACGAGCCGGCTCCCGTCGTTCACTTCAAAGAGCCGGTGTTGTACCAGAAGTTGGTTCAGAACAGCACGGAGGCTTGGTGGTCAGCACTGATGCCTCACAGCTAGAAGGTTCCTGGTCTGAACTCCAGCGAGGGCCTTTCTGTGTGGAGTTTCCATGTTCTCCACGTGCTTCCGTGGGATTTCTCCGGGTGCTCCGGGTCCCACAGGCCAAAGACATGCACATTAAATTAATCGATGACGAATTGTTTGTCGACATATGGCCCTGTGCCTGACTGTAATATAATTATAATTGTTGTAAAACATGAATAAATACAGCAAATCTGAGCCATTTATGTCTATATTGTTTTTTTTTCCAAATAGAACAGTATAAAACAGTATTGCAAAATTAAAAAAAAAAAATTCCTTTTTTTTGGTAGTGTAACGGAAGTAACCAGTAAATAAATCATTAAATATAAATGACTTGGTATTGGTTGGTGTCTGGTCTCCCGTACTCAGGGGCGCCGCTAGGGATTTTGGGCCCCATGAAAAGAATCTTTACCGGGCCCCTCAACACAGCGGCGAAATTTGTTGATGCTATTTTTGATCATCATTAGGGGCCTCTCTGGGCCCCCCTCAATCATGGGCCCCTATAATCCGTATCCTTTACCCCCCCTTTTCGGCGCCCCAGCCCGTACTCACTGATACTGCATTTTTAGCAGTATTGTAGACATTTCTGATACTGGTATCAGAATTGGAGCAACACTAGTTTTGATGGAATAATGATTCCTTGTGCTGACAGAAAAAAAAAACTGACATTAAATATGGATTAAACATGGGTGCATGTCAGATCCATCATCTGATTCCTTCTCAGGTTCTGATAATCTTCTGGAGCATCACAGAAGTGGTCAGTGGTCATCGTCCACAGTTGAATCACTTGGTTCAACATCGTTTCTTCAACAAAAAATAAAGTACCATTACTCAAATTAAACACAGTTCATCTGGTTAAAATTAAATTTTAAGTTTTCCATCAGACAGCACTGATTTTTTTTCCTTCAAATGTGCTTGTTTTGTCTCTTTGAATGTGAGCTGCTTCCTCAGCAGTGATCAGCGCACTGCTGCCCCCTTGTGTCAGATATTATTATTACAGCAACACTGAAATTATTCCAAAACACCGAGGTTGGGATTCACAAATCTTTTTTTCTTCTTTTTTTTTTTTTTTTTACAACAACAATACATCTTCTGTCAGATTAAAACATTTTAATCTGTAACTTAAAAAAATATACTGAAGGCATTTTGAAGACTGATAATTCTATTTCAGTAAAGACCTTCCTGTACTTTGATGCAAAGTTACTCCAACTGTATTGTTGTGGAGGAAGTAACATGTAAGTGTCACCACGGTACTGTGCTAATCCTGCTTTAACTATTTAAAAGGTTTGGTTCTGGCTCTGATCATGGATCAGGGTCTACCACACCAGACAGGAAGCCAGATGCAGGCTGTGCAAAGACGCCCCTGAAACAGAGCAGCACATCACAGCAGGGTGGACGATGCTGGCAGGGAAAGCACACATGAAGCACCACAACCAGGCAGCTGGCATCGTACACAGAAACATCTGTGCTGAGTATGGAGGGGAGGTCCCAGGGTCAAGATGGAGGACACCTGAGAAGGTGGGAAAGAACAAGCGCTTCAAGATCCTTTGGCTCTTCCAGGTCTAGAAGGAGACCCCACACTGCCCAGGTGGGTGAGGGAGGAGGTTATTTATCATAACTGCAAACCAAATTTTCTTTTGGGTACAAACGAAGCAACCTGACTTGACAGGATCCATGTTTTTGGTCTGGAGCAGAGGCGTCACCTGGCCTGGGCATCCGTGGCTTCAGCCCCGGATGTTTTTTCTCTAGCCCCGATGTTTCGATGTGACAGGCTGACAAAAATTATAGGCACGAAAAAAGTTTTTCCAATTTTCAGAGGATGACGTCTTAACATGAGACCAATCAGAGAAGGGTTGCGTATGCTCGTCTCAACCTCTGGCACCAAGAGGTTCTCACTTCACGAGAGACAGCAAGAAACGGAAAAAAAACAATGGATATACGGTGTTTTTTTTCTTTCCAAAAATGACGTGGAGGTTGACTCGGATGGGGCTCACGTCTCCGAGGAACCGCCACCAGAAACAGGTAAATATATGAATGCCTAGTTCACATTCGGTTTGTGAAACGTGTAGTTACTAAAGGGTCTGTGGGACAGGCTAGCATCCCCGGGAGTAGGCTAGAGCCACACAACACAGTGAGGGTGGAGGTGACAAATAAAAATTAAAAAAGGCTCAAAATTAATCAATGAAGCATGTGCATCTTTTGGGAGGAATATAGCTCCTGATAGTCTGGAGGCATCACTCAACATTTTTCACTTGGTCTAGGGTTTAAAACAAACAAACATGTAAACTAAAATAAGGAAAATCATAACCTTTTATTAGAGGGAATTTAACTTGACTTCAGACAGAATACAAAATGTTTGGTAACTTATTGATTTTAATAATAATAATAATAAAAATAATAATGGTAGTAGTACATTTTATTTGTATAGCACACTTTGAAGTCAGAGACCTCTCAGGGAGCTTGACAATCCTATAGTATAAAAACAGAATAAAAAGAAAATCTATATCAATATGCAAAAGCAACACAGAATAAATGAGTCTTTAGGCTATTTTTGAGAGCGGCAAGAGAGTCAGACATCCTAGTAAAGTCAGGTAATTTATTCCAAAGTCTTGGCCAGAGGACAGAGGAAGGCGCAGTGATTCCTTTTAATTCCTGATTATCTATAATGGCCCTTTTCCACTAGTACCTACTTGGCGCGGCTCGACTCGACTCGGCTCCGCTTTGGAGGTTTTCCACTAGGTCATAATACCGGCTCGGCCCTCCTTTTATCGTACCTACTTGGCTGGGGTTCTATCCGGGCTGAGTTGGGCCGAGAATACAACGTCACCACGCCGCGGGCCATTGATTGGCCAGAGAGCAACGTCACGGATGAGCCTTAAGTGACTCCTCCACACCGCCATATTTAAAACTCGGCAACAACAAACTCAACAGCGATTTTACTTTACCTGCAATTGTCTTCTTCACAAAACGAAGAATGGCCGGCAAGTCGAGGTGGTACTGAACTACAGTGGAAAACCACTGAGACCGAGTCGAGTCGAGCCGAGTCGAGTCGAGCCACGCCAAGTAGGTACTAGTGGAAAAGGGCCATAAGTGCATCATCATTCTCTTTCTGTCGCTTTTACAGGTATGTCGTTTAATTTTGATACATTTTGAAGTACGCATTGGCAGTTGTTGGATTAATTATACATAGTTATCATACATTTGCTATTAAAACTGTACCCTACCTAGTGAAGAACTACTGAAAGAAGTTAAGTATGTGTCACCTTTAAAATTGCTTGTGTGATTGCTGGATAACATGCTGTATAAGAGTGTGAGAGTTATATCATATGAACAGAAGGAGAAGAGCCGGGAACTGGGACAGCATGGGAGAACATTGGGCATTGTACAGCTATGTACTGATCAGTGTACTTAGATAGGTCAGATTAAGATATGCAGTTAGTCACTCCCCAAACCCCTTAGAGCTGCATATCCTATGTAAAGCAGGGACGTCCTAAGACAATAAAAGAAGGAGTTCGGCAGGAGTCAACTCAGAGCGGGTTGGAGACTGTAACTGAGCACTCTCTGTCCGTTCTCCTTGCAAGTAAATGTAATAACTGTCTCTTGTCTTCCTTCTTAAAAGTGTTTTAGGTTGTCTGAACCTGACAGCAGTATTTGGGTCTAGACAAGATGCAGCATGTCTTATAAGCATAGAGCTTATTTCCCGGGTAGAATACCCAAAACCATCAGGGTCCAAAGAAGTTCCAAGAAACGCCCCTGGGCTGGAGTCTCCATGAAATTATTGGAGGGTTGAGGCTTCTGCCTAATTCAGTTACATCTCTCATTTTCTTTAAACCAACAAGTGTCTTTAAACCGAGCTGGAGGAGTATCACAGTATCTCTGGCTGTCTGATGTTGTGTCCAGGTGGAAGATGTTCACGAACGCGTTCTACATCAGAGCTGATGCTCGCTCCATGTGGCTACCATCGCCTGGTACAAAAATAGTCATTTTTTCATCAACGCGTAGATTCTTCCTTCATGACAGCTGTTGGGTTTCACCTTACTTCTGGTGAAGATGTCTATGACATTTAAATCACAAACATGTGAGACTCTGTTTTGATTCTATAAAATGCATCGGTCCATCCACCCATTAACTCCCACTAACTGTTTGGGTGGGGGGGTAGCAGGCTCAGCAGGGGAGGCCTGAACTTCTGCTTCCCCAGCCACCTCCTTCAGCTCTGACGGGGAAATACCGAGGTGTTCTCAAGCCAGCTGGAAGACATGACCTCTCGAGTGTCTCCTGGGTCTGTGACTGAGCCTCCGCCCAGTTGCACCTGCCACAAAGACCTCCCCTGTCAGGTGTCCAGCAGGCATCCTAACCAGATTCCCAGACCACCTCAAATGGTTCCCTTTGATGCGGAGGAACGGTGATTCTACTCCAAGACAGAACCTCTCACAATATCTCTAGAAAACGCACTGAGTGAATTTAATGTGACATCTGGAGGCATGATTCATTATTTAATTCTTGAAATGACACCCACCGATGCCATTGAAGCAATATTCGGCTTACAAAGGCATGTTGGAAATAGACAAACTCCCAAAAGATTTGGTTCCTTCGTGCAGAATGAGGTAGATGCCAAACAACGACAACAGCAGGAAAAGAGAAACTTCATCAGTGGTGAGTCACGATGTGGCCCATTTCATCTCTCAGGAAACTGGAGCAGAAACAAAGAGGTTTATGTGTCGCCTCTTAAAGTGGATGAAGAAAACAGCGTGTGATGCAGTGACAGTGATGTCTTTTCATCAGTCATCATACCTGTCATTCCTGCATCTTTCAAGTAGAAGCTCAACTTCCAGTTTTGTGTTTGATTTGGCTGAAATATCACTCATCTTTTCTGATATTGTTTGTATTTCTCAATGTCAGTGGAAAAAATAAGAAGAGTTAATTTGATGTTATTTTAAAATTTAATACTATTGAATCTAGATTTTTGACCTGTGCAAAGAGTCCTTAATATAAAATAATTCAGCATACTAATGTCCAAACCTGGTAGAACAGAGTTCCTATCTTTTAAGATGTCTTTATAAATAATTTTAATTCCCAGATAGCAAAGAGTGTTTGGCCCACACTTGGCCCGAATCTGTAGTTTTCTCTGGCCCCATATTTGACTTTGACTGATGGCACTGATTCAAGGTGAGCATGGCTGCCAGAACTCTGCCACCAGGTGTGGCCCAGATCTGGCTGTGGCCACGTCACCCTCACAACACTCGTTGTGTCTCAGGTCAAAACTGTAGGCCGCATCTGGCTGATGCAGAAAAACACAAGTCTGGCCCAGATCACGAGCTTCGGGACGAGTCTGGCCCACGTAGCACTTGTCTGTGCCATAACTGAGCCATGAGGGCCAGAAGTAGCCCAGATTAGGCTCAAATGTATCCCAGTGAAATGAAAGTAGATGATCCGTATATAATACAGTATTGTATTATACTGTATTGTATTGTGGTGTTTTTTTTTATGATATTGTATTGTATTGGGTTGTACAGTATTGTATTGTATTGTGTTGTATTGTATAGTATTTTATTGTATAGTACTGTATTGTATTATATTGTACAGTATTGTATTGTGTTGTGTTGTATTGTATTATGTGGTGTCTGAACATTATGATTTTGTACCTTTTATTATAAGTTTAGAACATTTCTCAGAGTCAACGAGGTTTAAAGCTTGTGCAGGGTTCACTGAGTCCACATCCTGCCTTTTTCAGAAAAGTAGAGTACAGTTTATGGTTAAGAAAAGACAAGAGCTGGGAACCTGTCATAGAGAGTTTTGGATCCCAACTGTAAACTTAAGACGGTACTGTCCATGTTTAAAGAAGATAAACAAGAGGAGTGAACGTGGGACTGTCTCGTTAAGTCTGAATGATTCCACCTGTTACAGCTTGGAAAGCCGTTGATCAGAGGCTATAAAGAGCCTGCGCACCTCTTTGTTCACGGATCTTTCCCTCATCGGCTCTTAAGGAAAAATCCCAGACTCCCTGCAGGAGTGTTGTAATGCCTACTTTTTCTTGTAAATAAATATCTTTTATGCATTTGAAAGTTGGCTGGAGCTGCTTCCTTTATGTCCCGACACCTCAACGCTACAAGACAACATCGAGAAGGGAAAAGGCTACACATTGTCGCCAGGAGATCTCCAAACTTCTTCTGGCAGCAGAAAACTACAATTGCGTTGCGTTGCGTTGCGTTGCGTTGCGTTGCGTTGTATTGTATGATACTGTATTGTATTGGGTTGTACAGTATTATATTTTATTGAATTGTTCTGTATTGCAGTGTGTTGTATTGTTCTGTATTGTATTATATTGTACAGTATTGTATTGTATTTGATTTGATTAGTGATTTTCTGGCAGACTCTTGAATTTGATGCCCAACAAACAATCAGATCAGAGCAGACAGTGATTTTTAGAGGAAAGCCTCAATCTCTAATTTCCTTTTTGAAAAAAAAAAAAAACATAACTGTATAAATCAGGGGTGTCAGACTCATTTTCACTGAGGGCCACATCAGCATCATGGTTTCCCTCGAAGGGCCAGAAGTGGAAGCGGTTCTTTGTTTTTCTTGCAGGCTAAATTTAGCATACTTAGCTCTGTGTTCGCTGTCAAAGTGCCTACATCAGGGGTCTCAAATTCATTCCTGAAAGGGCCGTGTGGCTGCAGGTTTTTATTCCAACCATGCAAGAACACAGCTGAGTTGTTTTAGTCAATCAACTAGTTGTCTTCACTGAAGGTCTGAACCAGTTCAGTTGATTGAGTGAAACAACTCAGCTGTGTTTCTGCATGATTGGAACAAAAACCTGCAGCCACACGGCCCTTTCAGGAATGAGTTTGAGAACCCTGGCCTACATAGATTGAACGCTTTCACGACTGACACCCGCCTCATAACACAAAAGACATGCTGTTATTTCACCTTGAGATACAAACTTGTAATTGTTTTCCCATCATTCATGAAACTGCGTTCCTTGTGCATCAATTTTTCTTTTCTTGGACATGTTGGGGTTAGTTTGTAAATGTTTTTCTTAAGTCCATCAGTTCTGAAAAATCGTCTTGTTCATAGCTACCGTTATCGTTGTGGGTAATGACGAAATGCATGATGGGAGATGTAGTTTATTGTCAATGTGTGCTTTAAAGCGGTGTAAGCTTATTTTAAGTCTTAAAATATTGGTGTAAAATTTAAGCCAATAATGCACAAGCTCTCATAGCCACATAAAATGACGTGACGGGCCACATTTGGCCCGCGGGCCTTGTGTTTGACACATGTGGTATAAATGAACAGCAAACACACGAATGCTTTTTGCAAGTTCCTAAAACTACACTCTTCAGTCCTTAAATAGCAGTAAGCTGCAACAAAAGTCTATTTTTTCTTTTTTTTTTTTTTAAATGTATTTTCAAGTTTAAGTTTAATCAGAGGCCAGAAAATAAAAAAATAAATATGCAGACGTGAACTATGGTTGGGCCAAACATGATCTGGGAGACATGATGCTGTATTTTATATCGATGGGTGTTGGACAGTGTTTCAATGCCTCACTTCCTCCTTTCTTTCTTTTTTTGTAACCAGTGCTTGAATCAGGGCAAAACAACAGGAAGCAGAAGCACAATCACATTAGACTCAGTGATTTCCAACGTCATAACTGTTCATGTGAGCAGCACGGTGAGTCACAGCTGATAAACTGAGATGACCTGTTTCATTATTAGAGCCTCAACCAGAGAAAACTTGGGGCTTCTGACTCTGGATTGCTGATGGTTTTCTGTCTGTAATGTCTCTTTGCTGTGATTAACTTTTTTTTTATTGACACTATTTTATTATGTCTTTGACACAATTTTGTGCCTTTTCATAGAGCTCTACATCACCGTTCATATTTTTCTGCATCTCTGTGATCGTTTTGTGTCTCACTGAAGTCACTCAGTAGATGATTGCGGACTGTCAAGTCTTCGAGGGTCCTCCGGGCCCTGTGGCCCCTCTGCTTTAGGGTCAACATGATGATTATCACCAGCCAGTAAGCAACTCTCTTTTATTCGTGTGTCTAAATAGGCATTTCATTCATTATCTATCTGGAGATGCATGTTAGAGATCGATCAGATTCAGTGATGTGAGGACATTAATGAGATCCGCGTATTCAAATGAAGATCGTGCAGAAGATTAGTGGTACGATCCCAGCCTTCCTCAGTAGGGTGATGGGTGTGGGCGTCACACGGATGCAGTACTCGAGTTGAGGGGGGATGAGGGTGGATGGCATTCCCCCTGAAAAAAACCCCATCAAAATCATCCCCCCTGTAAAACTGCCATCCCCCCTTTCCATCCCTCCCCTTTTTATAGTAAATGTTGGGAATATAACTTATAATTATTTCATCATTCGAAAGTAGTTCGCATGTTGAGCAAAAGAAATAATAAAATCTGAGGGCACAGGGACACGCAAAGATGCAATGACGCAACATGATTGTTATTTTCAATTGGTTAATTGATGCCTGAGGGAGCGGCACGAGCTGCTGCGCAGAGCGACATCTTGAGGATCGACTGCACTGCAATGTGAGCATGAGGAAACGAGCGGCTGGACAACGAGATGTCAGGGAGATTTTTTTAAAAAAGACTCAAATGACAGGTGAGCTATAAATCAAGAATCTCAATCACTACTTTTTATTAATCTATACAAAAGTCGCCAGACTCGCCACAGGTTGCACAATAACAACACAGCTAGTTTTCGAAGCTTGCTGTGTAGCCTGCAAACTAGCTGAGACAAACTCATGTTAACGTTCATCTCTCTTGTTAACTAGTTTGCTGAAACACAGGACTTGTCATTCAGTCACGTTAGATTCTGGTTTATGAGCGTGGCAAACGTAAAACAGATATTTACTGTTAGCGTTAGACGAGAGTTTGTCTCAAATATTTGACCAGAATTAATGATGAAATATTCTTCACACGGCTATATTATTTTCATCAATAGGACTCGTCAGGCAACAAAAATAAGTGAAAATGTTAGCTAAAATTCAGTTGTTCAAGGCAGGTGACATTAAAGAGTTCCCCCTCCTGGGGCCTGTTGCTGTGGCCTGTAATTTAATATTACAGTGAATATGATAAATGTGATTTTAACCTATACTGTACTTTCTGTCTATTATCCAAGAGCAAGGTCATGTGCTTTTAGCATGACATGTCTGCTCATTCTATCAAACCCTTTAATGTTATTTTCTTCACATAGAGGAAAGCCATGGCCAGGAAGCAGGAGGATCAAGAGCAGAAGGTACAGGTTTGATTATTAAACCTTTAGGGTTTAGACTAGGGGTTATTTTAACTGGGGATTCCCTGTAATTGACTTTTTTTTCCTCACAATAATTGAAAAATCTGAAGACTGTTAGTAATCTTTTAATGTAATTAAATAATTGTTAATGTAGAAACTGATAACAAAATTTTCATGACTGTCAAAATGACCAATTGCAAAAAAAAGTCTAGTGCAACCTCTAGTTTACACACTTACCCTTTTCAATTCATATATAGGCCTATTAGTATGTAGCTCATTATTTCAGTGGCTATAAGGCACATTAATCTATTAATCTTCAAAGTCACTGCTTAGCTAACAATCAGAAAGCAAGAACACGAAAAATTGTCGACAAAAAACATGATTACGAGAGTCTTTGGAAACTGAGATACTGAGACTTGAAACTGAGAAACTAAAAACTCTGCACCAGAGGGGAGAAAAGGAAAAGTATTGTAAAATGTTGAGAGAGTTTTTCTGTACTTCTGTACAGTCTTTAATAACACAAAAAAGAGATAATTGTTATGATTTTGCACTTAAAATAAACTTGGCTTGACCTGATTTGAGAGGATTCAGAAGTCTTATTTACAGTGTTTTGTTTTGATAATGAATTTACAGCCCTGCCCCTGCCATTTTTTTTTTTTTAAGTTAAAAACATTGACCATCCCCCCTGAATTTTTTTTACAACTCGACTACTGCACGGATGTCCATCCATCCATCACCTGTACCTGATGTTTCCTATTTGGGGATGTGGGCGTCTGCTGAAGTCTATCCCAGCTCTCTTCAGGTGAAATGTTATGTTATAATGTCGTATTTAAAGACTGAGCCTGAAGGAAAGTGGAAGACAGCAATTCAAGAGGGTCTTTTTTTTAACCAATAACCACACATTGTTCACCAAGATATCCAAAGATAAGACACTTTTATTTCAAGTGACATGGTTACAAAATGTGTTTATTTTTATCCAAATATATCAAAATACATTTGAGCACCCAAAATTGATGAGCAACAGCTGGGTGCATCTTTACCAGCCACCGTATGCACCACATGAAGGATAGAAGGATTGGTTTGGGACTTGGATTGGTTCAATGAGTCGCATGATCTCAATTCGTCTTGGATCCCAGATGCAGTTTTCCTCCAGGCCGCTCTTCACCATCCCACAGTTGGGTGGTACCCAGGCGGTGTCGTATCCACACCGACTCCAGGATTTCTGATACCGGTGGCCCTGATGGTTGATGGCAATCACTCTTCCCACGTTGACCTTCACCTTAATCACAACCCTGTCCCACTCAGGGTGATCGAGAGGATAGCGGCTGGCTTTCATGAGGTCTCTGCTGAGGTAGACACCAGGACCAAGCATCCCATCTGCAGACCGGCGAAAACCTGTGGCCAGGATCATCTTAGCATTCGCCTTGGTGGTGCCATGGTACATCACGTAGGTTCGGTTATTTGTTGGCTGCGGGGTGTCAAGTCGTTGCACCCCTGGTGGGAGGAAGTCATCCTCAGCCCACTGAAAGCTGAACCCACTCATGTTGGCCGCAGTATCTCTGCAGGGAAGAGTTCAACAGCACAAAATTTAGCATCGATGCAGACAAGACAATTATTGAGACAGAAATCAGAAAATCGACGAGAATGAATCGTTACAAGTACTGAACAGAAGCTATTTATTTATTACTCTAAAATAAGTTACACTACTGTTAGGATTTAGGATTAACTATGTAGATTTTTAACTTGTTATATTGGCAGGAAAGAATGTTGTGAGGTTCTCAGATGCTGTGAGTTTTTCAGCTCAGGTTTACGACTTCAACATCCTCTCGACCCCCATCACCAGTTTGAAGACCCCGGAACAACAGTTGTTAATTAACTCGGACTGTGAGACTGGATCATCTGGACAAAGGACCATAAAACCCAGGACACGCCTTCTCTGGATCCTTAAAAGATGGACAAAAACTAACTTGGGGTGTGCATTTGTCCATGGCAGCATCTTGGTGATGTTGTGGACAAGTGTACCATCGGCCGATTAAAATATTCTGCATGGCATAATAATTCTTTGTATTCATGATTGTATTAAATTCTTGATTGATCTTTGTCTTCTAGACCTGTCATTTAGGCACCAGATAAAAAGAACACAGAGAGATACTTTTCACTACTTAAATCAGGTCAACCAGGAAAAAATGTTTCATTGACTCTGTAAATGGAAGCATTAAAAAAAAGTGTTTTGTTGCATCTTGATACTGTCTTCAGAAATTAAAAGTGCAAAATAAAAGAAAAAAAAGCAGTCATGTTTAGTCCATGATGGTGCTATGGACCTCTGCACATCAACAGATTTGCCTTGGCTCTGATTGGACGGCTCCAGTGCCCTGACTGGGCTCCGCCCACCATTCTACATCAAAGCTTTTGTTGCTGGTTGGTGCCCGTTGAAGTGTTTCGTTGGCTCCAGTGATGAGTCATCACAGAGGACTTAATGAAAAAACACTCAGACATCAAACTTAACGTAATATTTACTTTCATTCACCCCTTTTTGTCTTTTATCTGAACATGTCAAGGTGAAAGGTGATTTCCACAATTTTCAGAATTTGAGGTGATTTTCTGAATTTTGAAAATCCTCGCCCTAAAAAAAAACCTGAACCCATGAAGAACAACTTCCTAGATTAACTGAGGCTGTTTCTACCCACGAAGTCACCAACCGTACCAAGAAATGCCGTCATGGCGAGTAACTTGAGTCAGAGTCAGTGACGAGAAACAGATGGCACAGCATCGACAAAGATTCAATGCACGAATCCCACCTGTTACAACACTTCCTGTTTACAAGACTGATTTGAATTTTATTTAAAGTTCTTTAAAGAGATCTGCGGACATTTGGCCCCAAAATGATTTCAGTATTTCCTGACTTTAACTTGTACTGGAGTCATTCCTGTCAAAGCAGTTTGCTGAACCAGAAGCTAAACCGGATTAAACTGGCTTCACAGGTGACGTTTGGAACTTTTAATCTTTTCCACCAAGTCTTTCATTAAAGATCATTTTCTCTCCAAGATGCAGACACGTTAAAGGAAACCTGTTGCTTCTATGAGCACAAACGCCTGTTTTCTTTGTCTGTGTTACATCACATTTAACCAGGTTGCAAGTGAGAGTTTGGAGAAACAAAACTGTCCTTTTTGGGTCTTTAGAACCCCGGATTAAAATGTAATTATATATATATATATATATATATATATATATATATATATATATATATTGTCTTTCTTTGAAAAGACAACAGACCACAGCTCAGTTTACTTCAGCTGCAGCTCTGATGTCACCGATGCTCTTCATCTCAAACACAACAGATCCTGCAGACACCAGCATAAATCTGCTTCAGCCGGTTCACGGTTCAACCAGAGTGTCTCCTCGCACCCGCAGACCTGATCATTTTTCCTGCCATAACCCCACGTTTTCAGTAAAAGGTAAGAAAGTGTGCTCAGTTCACGTACCTCCGTCTGTGTCCGTCTCAGAGTGAAGCCTGCCTCCTGTCTCGGCTGCGTCTTAAAACCTGCAGGTTTCAGGGGGAAAGGATATATACGGATATGCTCGTTTCAGTTTCGTTTCAGGCCTTGAACTCTTGAGTTTCGTCTCTCGTCACTCAGGAAGTTTATTGGGTGTGGCCGCCGCCAGCTGTGGGCTGCTGTCCTGTCATCGGCTGATCGGGGCTTTCATGAACAGAGTTGGAGTTACGGTACTTTCCTGTTTTCGTTCTCCCTTTTTCATATCACCAGTTGGACAAGTTCCAGTACATCTGATTTATGATTAATGTTATGAGGTTAATCTGGTTTTTGATCAGCAGAAGAATCCCAGTAACCCTGATGTCTTCCTTGATCCTCTCACATTCCTGCTGTACTTCAGTTCCTGCAGTTTCATTCATGTGAACGACATCCAGTCACATGCAAACGTCATCTCACAGCCATCTCTGCTGTGAAGGTACACCAGTGCAGTTCAAACCAGTGTTGTGGCATCTATATCGGCCCAATTTGTACAAATGTTAATTTAAAGAAATAAACAGGAGAGGAGACAAGAAGACGAGAGGAGCAGTGTGAGGAAGCTGCCCAGTGCATCATGGGAGGTCTCCTCAGTGCAGGTCTACATAAATCAAAGGACTTGAAGCTTTATCAATGGGAAAAGTTCAAGTCTCATCTTAAAGACACGAGGGTGTCTGCCTCCTGAACGCAAACAGGTTTAGTTTTCATTTCTGCAACATGAAGCAGAGCAAAGGAAGGTTTGATTTATTGGACAAAGATCTTAGGAGAGACTTGAACCACAGATGAGGAGAGGCTCCTTTTAGAAGTTAAGAAGCACATTATGGGTGAATTCCAGTTCCTCCCTTAACCATCAATCTTTGGCCCTCAATCTTGGTCCTCCAAAGTAAGTGTAAGGGCTATCTAGGACCTAGAAGTGGGAGCCTAACCCTAACCCTAACCCAGGCTGCCTGGTGGTGCAGTGGTTGGGCAGATGGCCTATGTACAGAGGCTACAGTCCTCGTGCGGCTGGTTCTGGTTTCGACTCCTGGCCTGCATGACCAGTGATTTTACCTGAACGCGTTCTTTAAATGAAACTCCACAAACTAGTTCGTATTTTGTGCGAACATGAACTGAATGTGCTCTCTTTCTCCTTGATGACCGTTGGGTGTGAATGAGCTCATTTGGGCAGTTGTGAACGACGCTCTTTCAAACAGTGTTGCCAAATGTTGAAAATGAAATTATCGTACAGCGACCCCAAAATTATCGTATTTTAGCCCAAACTATCGTACACTAAGTCAAACCCTGACGCAGCTAAGGTTGCATGCTTCTTGGCTGTGTTTCGTCTTTGTTGTAGTAATAGGAGTTGTCAGAGCCTTCTTCTTCTTCACATCAGCATTACGGTGGTTGGCCTCCCGGTTTTGGCGCACTATCGCCACCTTCCACTCACTCTCACAAGTGACACTACATGAACACATTTCACTTCCTATGGATAACACAATAAAAGTACCCCATCATTTTGTTCCTTAAACGCTTTTAATTTGAAATAGCTAAACAGGCGTTTCATGGAAAGGTCGAAATTATCATACATTTGGTTTTTTTTTTCACAATTATTGATCGTACATCATACAAAGGGCAAAATTATCGTACAAATACGATAATTATCGTACATCTGGCAACACTGCTTTCAAAGTTCACACACGGTCAAAACCGTGCCAGGTTTTCAGCGAACCCCATTTAAAATACACCACAAACAAGCCTGATATGTATCTGAGGAAATCAATCAAACATGGCAACACAGCTGTCGCTGCTGTCACGCTAACAATTACATCATCAAACGTTTAAAACGATCATGACAGAAGATGAGAGCTGCCGTCGCCCAGAGCCGGAGGAGTGGCCCGACTCCAGAGATGACACTGTAATCTTTGGAGTCGGGGATTGAAATATTGAAATGGGGGGGAAAACATTTGCACCTTAAGGACCTGTTTTTGTCTCATAATAAAGACCATTTGGCAGCAAGTTTTTCCTCATATTTTTAAAATACTGTAGAGAGAAGCTGTTTTCTGTCTCTCCTTCACTGTCAAATAAAGGCCACTAGTGCCCAAAAAAAAAAATGGGGCACCCCTTGAGTGTAGTTATGTCTTCAGACTGTGGGGGGCGGCCTTATGCCAAAGATACGTCCAGTCTGTCAAGAAGATGACTTTATATATTGATTTCTTATTTATTACCTCCACCAAGGAGGTTATGTTTTTGCCGGTGTTTATCTGTCTGTCTGTCTGTGTTCAAAATAACTCAAAACGTTATGGATGGATTTTGATTAAATTTTCAGGAGTTGTCAGAAATGTGAAAAGGAAGAACTGATTTCTTTTTGTCTGTGATCCGGAAGAAATCCTGGATTCTGGATCACTTTCAAATTTTCGATAACATTGCGGTCAATGGGGGCCGAAAATTTTGTTTCTCAATATCTCAGTTAATTATTGCCCAAAACTAATGAAATTTGACTCAGGGATTAACAATGGGAACCTCTATCAAATTTCCAACGCTGATCCGGATTCTGATCCAGAATGCGGATTTTATCGCAATCTGTAAATCGCTATATGGGAGAACTGCTGTGCTTGGTGGAGGTCTGCGCTCTCTGAGTGCTTTTCTAGTTTTATTTATATCTTTATTAACTATTGAAATACGTACATTTGTAGCTCGCTTTCTTTGTTGCCAATCTTTTCGAAGATGTCTTGGCAAAAATACGCAATGCCTTCTGGGTAGCCCTTACTCCCAAGGGTGGTGCCGGAGAATCTCAATATTGAGGGCGATACAGCCTTCAAACTTGTGCCTCAACTTGTCTTTCTAAGAATCGGGACAGCACTTTCACTTTGCTGGAGTGCGCATTTTTCAGTTTGAGGGTTGAGTGAGGAATTTACCTTTTGGTAAGCACCGCCCCCTCCCTAGTTACTGTTGCTAGGTCGGACAAACTTGCTGCTCCTGCGTTAAGGACTGTGTTAATTCGTTAGTGTCGATGACTTCTCCAAGCCTGCCTTGTTGTCTACAGATATATATATATGGCCCTGGATATTAATTTTGTTAAGTATAAGGTGAGGCTAGAGATGTTAACGTCACTTTATTAATTATATTAATACAATGCTGCGACTGTCTGATGTTAACATAGCTCTGGTGTGGGATAGCCTATGGACCAGAGCTAATGCTAACAGAGAACTCATCACCCTCCCTGCTGCTAAATCATAGTATTACTTTTACTAAACGGTGGTTAAATCAATAATCAACTAAACAAAGTAAACTTACCTTGGAGTAAATGTAGGTGTGTTTCGTAACTTTCCCCATGTTCAGTTGCTTGTGCGGACAGACACAACTTAACCTACAGCCTGCAGTTTCGGATTGGGAAAAGGAATAAAAATGTCCCCTCCAAACGTTCTGGACACCTCGAGTCACTGTTGCAGGTCCCCAGCAGCAATATTCCATCCGTGGAGTTATTATAGTATAATATAAACACTGATGATACACATCGGAAAAATTAGGAAATTAACACAGTCTTTAACGCAGGAGCAGCAAGTTTTCCGACCTAGCAACAGTAACTTGGAAGGGGCGGTGCTTACCGAAAGGTCAATTGGAATCCACTCTATTTGACACAGCTTGTTCTTTTTGCAGGTAAGTCCAGGAAGGACAAAACACAGCGAGAAGTGCGTCTTTAATCGAGCTGATTAGAGCGTAATTTCTCACGTAAACTCATAATATCTTGAATCCAGCTGAGCGGGCAGCGCTCCGGTTCTGAAACACTCAGAGCGAAACGGCGGCAAAGCGGCAAACCTGATGGTGTCCTACTGGATTAACTGGTCACTTCCACCCTGGCTGTCGGACTAAAGGACCGGAGCCCAGCGTTCCTGAAGCACATATACCCTGGTGGTCAGCTCGTACCTCTTTGAGCCTGTTTGGTTGGTTTTCTTTCCCTCCATATTGTTTGTATTCACTTGAGCTCTTTTTGCCCTTATTGTTTGCTGTTGTTATTAGGAGCAGCACATAGCTGTTCCTTCTGAATCTTTCTGATGATGTTTGCGTCTTGTTTAGTCTCTTCATACCTCTGTGGTACCTCTGCTTCATTTTGCTGTCATTTTTATGGGCTCTAATTTGTATTTATGTGATTTATTTTCATCCTCGTGATATGAACGTGCTATCTGGGTATTGTTGTGTGTAAATTATGTGCGTACTGTCATGTAATTAGTGCTGCCTGAGCTGTAGCCTGTGTGCCAGGAGACTCATGAAAGTTTTATTTTCATGTTTAAATGGGAGTTAAATAACCCCAGCCACCTCCTCCAGCCATTCTGGAGGAATACCCGCTGAGAGATGTAATCTCTCCAGTATGTCCGGGGTCTGCCTCTGATCCTCCTCCACGCTGGACGCGTCCAAAACATCTCCCAGGAGGCATCCGAACAGGACGGTTCCTCCGGGTCTTTCCTGAATAACTGAACCGCTGGTCCTGCCTCTGAGGGAGAGTCCAGCCATCCTGCAGCAGAAATGTGTTTTTTTTTTTCTTTTTCTTTTTTTCTGATCTCCTCGTACATCCCTCTGGTCATTTTTGTGCATTTTTCCTGTGACTTTGTTTTTCTTCGTGGTTCTTTTTTTTTTTATTCTTAACATCTTTGTGGCAGTTACTGCGGTTGGTTCGTCGGGTCTTTGTTGTTGTTTGACTCCACGGTAGCTGGAAACGTGAACAGTCGCTACACAGAGGATGCCAGGTGGCCCCTGACCCCTGCGGTCGTGGGGCCCCCTCATTAGAGCCCACATGCTGACGGTCGTTGAGCTGAAAACAACCCGGGGGAGGAAAACAGAGTGCCACTGTTTGGAAACACATTTGACGGAGATGTGTTAAGAGAAACTGCACATTCCTGCGAGACTGAGAAGGTTTGGTTGCTTCCTTTCGTGGCGGTTGGCGGTGGCGACGAAGAGCAGACGGAGAAGAAGAGGAAGACCCTCTGTGCATCCTGCCCTGCTGTTGTGTCGAGATTTAAATCCCTGTGTGTTACAGTTATAGATGCGGTGACCACAGGCAACAATGACAACAATGCGGAGCTGAAACATCGGTGCATTGAATCTTGGGTAATTGTTGGGCTCACATGCCAAGCTGCTGCACACAGGTTGTGTTTCGTAAGCAGAGAGGCCCAGACCTCGCTCTCCCCAGCTGCCTTCCTCCAGCTCCACGGCGGTTCGAGGCTGGCTGGGAGAAATCATCTCTCCGGCGTGTCCTGGGTCTGTGGTCTTATCCCAGGTGGACACACCTGAAACACCTGCATCCAGGAGGCATCCTCACCAGATACCTGGCTCCTCCTGATGTGGAGGAGCAGCAGCTCTGCTCCGAGTCTCTCCTGGATGACTGAACCGTTCGTCCCAACAGTTGGTCACCAACAGTTCATGACCAGGTGAGGGTTGGAACAAAGATCGACAGGTAAACAGAGAGCCTCGCCTTTTGGTTCAGCTCTCTCTACAGACGGTGCACCCATCCACCTGTCGATCTCCCGCTCCACTCCTCCCTCCCTCGTGAACAAGACCCAAAGATACTTGAACTCCTCCACTCGAGGCAGCGCCTCACTCCTGACCCAGACCCGGACCCTCCACCCTCCGTTGACGGAGAACCGTGTGTGAAGGCTGCTCTACTGGAATAATCTGGTGACTGGAGGCCACTGGAGCGCAGAGACCACGTCATGTTCATAAACCAGCATCAGATGAACTGAGCTTTGTAACATGGAACTGAAGTAGCCGTCAGAAGATGGGTAGATGGAAACAATGCTCACTTGGCAGTAAAGATCTTAAAGAGCACTAAGAAATAGGGCTGGGCAACGATTAAATTTTTAATCGCGATTAATCGCATTATTTCCCTGATTAATCACGATTTAATCGCATTATATACACAAAATCAAATAATGAATTCAAAAGTAGTGTAAAATGCTCTTATTTAAATGTTCTGCTGCCATATGAACTAAAGTACCATAACATTTGTTGTTCAAACACTTTTAACATCAGCACTTGTCAGTAACACATATTTAGTGTAAATCTCATCTTAAAAAATGTAAAATAAAATAAAGCTTATTGCCACTGCCAGGGCATTAATGTCATCCTGTTTTTATTTTAAAAAAAAAAAGTCTACAAACAAAATCCAACAAAATGATTGTTCAGATCAATCAGAACATTAAAACAGGTAATTTCTGAGGTAACAGCAGAAACTTTTAACGGGGAGTTCAACTTGTCAGTTGTTACAAATAACCTTGTTTCTGTTGAATCCTCCGTCTGGGAGAACTTTAAAATGAAAATGTCCATGTTAAAGTTCAGTAACTTTACCAATCCGTGTATCATTCATTCTTTCCATTTTCAATTGTCAATCAAAAAAAATAAATAAATAAATAAAAAGTGACATTTTATTACGTTTTTCATTTTTTAATCTAACACAAAAAAAAAATGAAAAAATGCCTCTTTTTTTAATATATATATTTCAATTTTAGACTTGGATCAAAAATACGTAATTTAAAAACGGGCCACAGAACTGAATTAGTTTTATAATGGAGGACTGGACTTTCTGTTGTCATTACACATCTGTGCCACTAGATGGAGCCGCACTGCAGTAACCAGCTAGAGAACAGCAGGACAGTGAACACATGGAGCAGATCTGATGGAACATGGAGGAATGACCACGAAAGTTTTGTTGCAGTCCAGAATTTTTGTTTCCAGACAGAATTGTTAATATTGCTACCTGAGTTGCTACCTGAACTGTAAAGTTCACAGATTTTTACCGTTTTCCATGTCTGTTTCAGCTTTTCTGCATGTTTTTTCGTCAATTATCTTCCGGTTCTGCAGCAGCCAGTAACAGACTTTTCAAAACAAAAGCATGTGAGCAACATGCATTAACACGCGATAAAATAAATGTCGGCGTTAATAAATTAATGAGTTAACGCGATAATAACACGTTAACTTGGCCAGCCCTACTAAGAAACCGTCTCCTACGCCCTCACGCTGTCTGAACTGATGATGCCGATATCTGGCCGGATGGATCCAGGCTTCCATGTTGTTTACGTCGAGGTCTGACGCTGCCATCTAACTGAGTAGAAACCTGGACTCGTCAGACCAGCCAACAACTCTAATGACATGAAGTCTAATTTTCCACATCAGGCCTGGGTCACTTCCAGCGGTCCTGAACTGGATACGCATCTGATGTCTTCCAGCGCCACGTCATCCGTCTTTCGCATCGCTGTTACATCACTGATGTCACAATGTTGGTTGGCGGGAGCTTTTTTCTTTCTGCTCTCCCTTTCTTCTGTCTGCTTCTCATTTGTTAATGAATTTTGGCAGCTTCCACTGCACAAAGACTCCAGAGATGAACCGTACAGGCTCACCGCTGCTGTATTACATCTGTACGGGTCACATTTGGACCGGTCCCTGTAATCCCTCCGGGTCGGTTGTGCATGAAACTCCGAGCTAATCAGCGGTTTCTGAAACACTCCGACCAACAGCCACGCCACATTGAGTCACATTCCCCGCCCCGATGCTCGGTCTGATCTCTAGCAGCCATCTTGTCCGTGTCTACATCCCTAAAAGTGATGAGCTGCAGGCTGATTAGATTTTTGCAGCTGAACAGCTGAAACACTGGCAGGAAGTTGGATGTTTGATTTCAAACCTGCCACCAGACTTACTATCAGGCTTTATTGTTGTATTCTGGTTGTTGTATATTTGATCTAATATGTATTTTAAATCTGCATTAGAACGGTTTTAGTTCTGGGATTCAGGAAGTGACTTGACTTTGTCTTTGTGAAACGGGTGGTGTTCATCAGGAGCTGTTCCTGCTGTTGCGCATGCACATGTGCATGAACGTGAACACTCGGTGATGCAGAAGACGCACAGGTGTGCTCTCTAGACAGTTTTTTAAGGTTGATAAACATTAATTAATGATGAAATTGTGAAAAAAAATTATTCTTGCAAGAGTCCCAGCTGAATGGAGCTTTATGGAGTTTTATTTTTACGCCTGTCAATCATGCAGCTGCTTTCAGTAGCAGTTTAGTCCCGGTAGTTGTGACACAAATATAAGTGGTGTTATGAGTTTTATTTATTGTAACAATCACAAACACACTGAGGGAAAGATTTTACGTTTATAAGATGGAACAAAAGCAGAAAGTGACCCATAATGATCCTCCACCTGATGTCTTTGTGCTCAAATGTGACTGAAATCAGTTTTGGTGAAGTCTGGAAGAAAGACTGGATTGTTGAAACTACACAGAGGAACCTTTGCATTTTTTTTATTTATTTATAGCTCAGAGGGTGTGGAGGTTTGGTCGCTTTTGTGACAATGTCACTTTTATTTTCTCTTCTGTCTCTACTTCCTTGAGCCTCTTAAGCCTCGTGATTCCAGCATGTAGCTCGATGGACTCTGGGTCAGTGTTGGGCGAGTTCACTTTCTACACCAACTAGTTCAGTTCACCATTTCAAAAAATGAACTAAATAGTTCATTTTTAGTTAATTTTAAAAAAAATTATTTTTTAGTGAGGCTTCAAGCAATTATTTGTCAAATAATGCTCATATATTACACCACCACAAATGGCAATTATTTTATCCATTTTAACTGTTGAAAACTATGTGTCCAATTCTGAATCCTGAACCAACCAGGGTTCACATTAGCATTAAAGGGACAGTCCATGTAAAACTGTAATTTCCATTTCAGCTTCTCTCTACAGCAGCCGTTCCCAAACTTCAGAATACCAAGGCCCAATTTGAAATGTGAAAAATCTCCTCAGCCCACCAAAAGCTTTAATCACAACTGTGATCAACATACAGGACCAGGAACCATGATCCGATATTAATGTGAGGGGTCAACAAAGAAGGTGACACTTGTCATATTAAGTTAAGATGACGGTAGAATAACACTTAACTGGTTTGTTTTATTACTTCTTAATGTTTTTTTAATCATGTCATGAATATTTTACAGTAATTAAAAACATGTTTAAAAAAGATCGAGGATTTAAAACACATTTGTTTAATTTTAATGACCTTTCACGGCCCACCTGCAGTCCCACGACGGCCCACCAGGGGGCCGCGGCCCACACTTTGAGAATCACTGCTCTACAGTAGATTAAAGGAGCAATAAGTGGAAATCCATTATTTAAGACTGAAGGAATTAAAAAATCGCTACATGGAGAACGAGAGGTGTAATTTCATCTGGAGTATAGGATGACGTCACACACCCGCTCTCTGTGTTGATCTCCAGCCTCAAGTTTACAAGCCGGTCCGGCCACGCGTTCATGTGAAACTTCGCCTGCTCCCTCCTCCCCCCTCCCTCTCTATAAAACGCGACAGCCAGTGAGTAGTGACGGCGGCAGCATTTTTGAACTGAAATGGCAGACAGCGGAACAAAACCTTCCAATGAAGACGAGCATATTGTTACTAACATTGAACTGTCTGCTAACGCAATCAGCGGCGAATAGATAACGTTTGATGCTAATGGTGACTCACTAAATTAGTGACATAAAGATTAATTTACGGACAAACCAGTATAAACATTATAATGTTATAAATGACTTACTTTGTTACTCGCCATGGTGATGTTTTGCTCGGTGTAGGTAGATCTTCGAAGCGAGCGGGGGTGTTGTAGTGGGGGAGTGTGTGGAGGGGAGGGGGGGGGGGGGGTTGGTGGCGAGCAGAGGCAGAGGGAGGTGTGGCTAATGGCACACTTTGTTTTGGTCTACAGGCAGTGCTCAACAGCAAACCTAGCGGTGAAATGATTTTGCTTTTTGCTCCTTTAAAAATATGAGGAGAAACTTGCTGCCAAATGGTCTTTATTATAAAACAAAAACAGGTCATTAAGGTGCAAATGTTTGTTCCCCCCATTTCAATATTTCAATCCCCCCCAGCAGTCGGGGTCTCCTCCAGCTCTGGGTAACTGTAGCTCTCATCTTCTTTCATGATCGTTTTAAACGTTTGATGACGTAATTGTTAGCGTGACAGCAGTGACAGCCGTGTTGCCATGTTTGATTGATTTCCTCAGATACATATCAGGCTCGTTTGTGGTGGATTTTAAATGGGGTTCGCTGGAAACCTGGAACGGTTTTGACCGTGCGTGAACTTTGAAAGAGCGTCGTTCACAACTGCCCAAATGAACTCGTTCACACCCCCCGTAATAAATATAATCTGATATTCCTTCAGATGAAACTGAAACTGTTATTTTAACATGAATAAATAAATAACTCCTGAGTGTTGCTTTGAATTTGTGCATAAAATGTGGTTTCAATTTGTCTGACAGTCAAGTTCTTTTAATTTTTGAATTTTAAAAAAATGAAGAAAAAATATACAGATGTGAACGTGATCCAGCTGATCATAAGTGTTAATATGGTTGTATGGTGAGTGCGTGAGGAGATAACCAACCAGCATCTCTACTGGGGGGGGGGCTCAGTGCATGTCTGCCCCAGGCTGCAGGAACAGGCCCGGCCCTGCTGGACGTCATTTAAAGGAGCAAATAAATTCTTTCCACAAGTGTTCACTCCTGAACAGCCGCATGAGGGCATCTGCGTCCCGCCGCCTCCAAACCGAACCTCTCTCCTCAATCCGAGCCTGTACCAAATTCCCTCCTCCTCTTCCTCCTCCCTCCTCCCTCCTCCCGCCTGCCTGCCTGTAGCTCCTCTCAGGCTGCCGAGGGGAGCATTCACACCCCACTGTCTGGGCTCGGCGGATGGGGCTCCCAGTCTCAGTGTGAACCGGGGGGGGAGGGCGGAGGATCGCTATGAACGGTAACCCGTGCGCCCGCAGGCTGGCCCGGCGCTCCCGGTCCGCCCTGCTGGTCGCCGCTCTGGCCGTCCTGCTGGTCCAGACCCTGATCGTGTGGAACTTCAGCAGCCTGGACTCCGCCGCTGGAGATGGAGGCTCCAGGAGCCGGGAGAAGAGAGCCGACCGGACCGGGGGGCTCGACAAAGCCGAGAAGGAGCAGCCGCGCGGCGGGCTGCAGAAGAGGGGCGACCCGCCGCTGTACGGGAAGGCGGCCGTCCGACACAAGCTGCAGGCGGTGGGTTTGACTGATGTGTGTGTGCGTGTTTGATCCAGACGTGTACGTGCGTGTTTGGACCTGAACGGGGGCCGCATGGCAGCCGCGGAGGAGGAGGAGGAGGATGCTGCCGCGCGGCTGCACCGCTGCTGCGGTTGCCGCGCGGCAGCAGCCGCTGCAGCTGCCGCTTGTTGTTCTGGCATTTACATCAGCGCGGTTTGCACGCGTGTCTCGTTCACGGGGGGGTTCGTGTCGGTAGGCCAAACTTCCATTCAGTAGCTAGAATGGCTCATAAACGGCCTAAATGAGAGAAACAACCAGAAATCCGCCGGATTTGCGGCGGACTGCGGCCGCGGCTCCTCATCCAGAGAAACAGCAGCTGACTGCGACTCGCAACAAAGCGGCTCGTTTTAACCCGTTTTCTCCAACACCGGTGATGCTCACGCGAGAACTGACAGATAAATACTCACGTCTGCATGCGTCTTTACTGGCAACATCCACAGCTGATGAATGAGTGGCGCAGATTCTTTAGTTTTAGACATTTACTTGCTTTTAAAGGTGAATATAGTCTCCATGGGAACCCCTTCATCCTCAGCTGATGCTTTACTTTATTTGAGAATTTAAAAAAAAAAATCTGACTAAGCAACTTTAAAAGGCACAGTTTAAAAATAATCTAAGTGAGTGTATGGGTTTTCTCAAGGTTGCTTCATATTTACAAGCAAACCCTGCCGTGCTGAAGGTTAAAGGAGACGTGTTATACCGTTATCTTTAAAGTTAACACTTTTCTCAGAAGTCTAATGAAAGGTCAGTGACTTGTTTTAGTCCAAATACCAACTGAGATACAACGTTTCAACCAAGTCTTCACAGTTTTGTTGAGGGGGCGGAGTCAGCTGCTGGCCTTGTCTCCACCCCCAAATCTGGATTTTGAATCATTTGAAATCAGAGTTAAAACTCTGCGCTAATTTCTCCAGAGAGTCTGAACTGATTTTGGGTTCAGGATCCAGAGTCCGGATAAGTCTACCTGGATCTGTGATGTCACAGAGCGCCTCACTGAACAACAGATGTCACACTGGCTGCGGTTACATGATGTTTTTTAATTCGGAATTAATAATTCCGCATTAGATAATTCCGAATTAAACTATTTTCCTTCGAGTTTACATGGAAATAGTAATTCCGAATTGAGGTTTACATGGAAAACACGTTTGTTCGGCTTTATCCAGTTCCGCTTTAGGTCTGGGGGTTGGGAAGGGTTCTGATTGGATGGGGGGGGCGGACGTCTTTACGTCTACCGGAAGAAAACAAACTTAGCAACAACTCGGTTAGCAACAACATTCCACTTATTTTTGACCTGGGTGGCGTCTCTATCTGTGAAACCTCCTTCATTTAACCTGGCCGCTACAACTTTGAAAAGCTCACAATTTTTATGTTTCCTGCCATCTGTTCTTTTATTTATTTCCAGTTCCTCCAAGCTATTTATTAAATAAATCGTCTCTGCTCTTGAACACCGTTTACTGCGTGCTGCCATCTTGAAACTTTGTTTTGAAAACAAGCCCAGCGCGGAATATAAGCGTCATCGGGACAGACGGGCAAGAGAACTAGCATGCGCAGAAAGACGGGAATTAATTTAAAGCGGAATGAGTGTATACATGACCGCGGAATAATTTAATTCGGAATTAAAATGGGAATAAACCAGCCACTTACTTCGGAATTAAGTTTAATTCGGAATTGACATTTTCATATGGAATTAGGTGTTTACATGGTAACTTTTATTCGGATTTAACTTTAATTCTGAATTAAAGAGGAATTAAACTTCCCATGTAAACGCACTGACTCAGTTTGCCTGAAACAGTCTGAGAGGGTTGTGTTATATCTAAACGTTTTATTTGGTCGTCACGTCAGAGCCCCAAATATGAGCTTTTATATTTAGAAAAGTGATGTTTCTCATAATATTCTCCCTTCTTCTTCTTCTTTTATCCGTGTTTTCCCGTCTTCCCTCAACACATTGTGTGGTTTGTGTCCTCTTCATCACCTGTCAAACTCATCTAAACTTTAATCTACAGTGCTCGTGATAAAGAGTAGAATCCACCGTGTTTTTACGGTGAGAAAGTCTTGTTGGCATCCAGGTGTTTAGACTAGAATATAGTGTACCTGCCGCTGCGCCAGGATGAGTGGAAGATGGCGGGTTTCTGCTGCAGGGATCCACTTTTACGTCCTTTCATTACAGCTGAGCAGATGCCCTGTGATCTTCCCTCTGTGAGTCCTGACAGTTCAAACCGGGGAGATTCATGCCGGAGCTTATTATAGGAGCAGAGGCTGGGAGGTGGCGCAGAGGACGGAGCAGGAAATGAAACCGAACCGGGAGATGAGAGAGAGGTGAAGATGTGGACGAGCCACGGAGGATCGTCTGAGGAGTCGTAGCTGCTCTGGGGAGTCTCCTCCCGCCTCTGTGAACCAGTTCAGGACTGCTGATAAAATGGGACATCCTGAGACGCAACCATCCCCCCCCCCACCACCGCTCTCGCAGCAAAACGTGATTTGTGTCGACTTAAAACAACTTTTTTAGTTTCTTTTTTATGCCACCAGACACAAAAATAGAAGAACATGGTGTGACTGTAGTAAAAGCGGTCGTAGATCCATTTAACAGCCAGAAAGGTCCTCATTTAGAGGTCAGAGAGGTTGAGTGGAGGACGGCCCAGAGACGAAGCTTCAGTCTCATCCTGACCGCTGCTGCTTTAAAGCCCCACAAAGGAACTTTGGTCATTTTTTAGCTCAAAGTTCTTGCCTTGTCGGCGCGGAGGTTAAGCCACTTTTACTGTGCTGTATTTTATTTCTTTAACTTGCTTTCTAACTCAATCACTCTCTCATTTTCTCTTCCGTCGTTACTTTATTGCGTCCATAAGAGGCCACCGGGACGAGAGTCCACAGTTTAAGCTCCTGGACTCTCGTCCTGGTGGCTCCTGATGACGACTCGTGACTATGAGACTCAGTAAAGGTACCGGACGTACTGTTTGTCCGTCGTCGTTTGTGTCGCTCTGCAGTTCCACCACCAAACACCGGGTGGCGGTGTGGCTTCTTTTCTGCAGCGCTGTAGCTTCTTTCTGTTCGCTCGGTCACAGCGACGCAGCAAATACGGCAGGTCTCTGATAAATGCTGCTCGTCGGTAGTTTTTCTTACAGGCGTCCAGGAAATCCGTCTTTCTACGCAACTGGAAAGCGGTAAACGAGAAGTAGCGGCGCTAGCATGAGCTGCATGGATGCGTTATTGGCAGGAGGAGACACACAGGCAGCGCTTCTGTGGACACGCGTGTTTGTTGAGACCAGCGTTACGGTCTGTAGCGATACACTAATCTCACGATACGATACACGATATTCGGCTCAAGATACGATATATGTCAATATTCATCTTACAATACATTTACATCATTTTAGAAAGATTTTAAAGGGACAAAGTGATTTTGGTGACATCTTGTGAGTGTTCCAATGACTTTGTTTGAATTAATTGAACTGAAAGCATCAATTACACATTATATGGCTGACAGGCCAGCTTGCAAATGTGGACAAAATGAATAAAAGATTTGTTGAGAAAAATAGTTTCATTTATTTAAACTGTGCAAATTGTTGCTTGCAAGCTTTTAAAGGTGGGACACGGGGGGTTTAGAAAGAAGCTTAGAATATCGATATCGGCTGAAAAATCGATACTCTCTGGGGAATAAAATATCGATATATATCACAGAATCGATAAAATCGCTCAGCTCTAGTCAGCGTCATGTTTCAGCCCCAGACCACGTGACACGTCTTTGCAAAAGGCTGTTAGAGGCTGAATGTTGGACCATGTCAGAGGACAAAAGTATTTTTATCTGAACGGAGACGAACAGAAGACGTGATCGTTGTTGTGACTCATAAAAGACGCCGGCGTCCCGCTCAGCGATCAGAGCACGCTCGGACGAATAACAGCGTTTGACCTGAAGGGGACGTGACCGTTGACCTGCCGCCTGCGTCGACACGACCAACCGTGTTCACTCTTTGATTCCCCCGGGGGACGAGGTTTCTGTCTTTGTTGTCCCGTAGCTGAAGCTGCAGCGATACGCTCAGGATGTTTGCACGCAGGTGAAAAGATCCGGCATCCGCGGTGCCTTTAAAGTGCACGGCAAGAGTTTTAGATAAGTGGGCTGAACGGTGAACCGTTTGCGTCTCTCTAGAGCTTTTCCGCTCCTGCTGAGTGAGTCACATCCACTCATGTTCTGAAAATGGACATCAGACGGGCACTGCCAGATATTTTTGTCCTATTTATTTATTTTCCATCTGCCTGGTGTGATGCTTGAAAGATCATTTGAGAGACATTTGAAGGCATTGTCTCAGGGGCTTTTAGACCGTCAGAGACTAGATGGATTTGGAACCGAAGCACCAGATACCAGTAGGATCCAAAGATGAGCTGAACGCGATAAAACCAACACATTTTTACCACAGGACAGTTGGTTCTGTGGGTCCCAGTTTGGTTCCTGTGTTTCAAACTGGTTTGAACAACTTGTGTCAGGAAATACAGACACGTGCTGAGCATCAAACACCTGGAATTAGGGCTTTGGTGCATAATTAAATATTACCTTTTCATTTTCTGAACTGGAAAACTTTTTATTTTTATAGTACAGTGATCCCTTATTTTTCGCGGTTAATGGGGACCCCCGCGAAAATCAAAATCCACGAACTGGAGCCGGAGCCCCCCGAAACTAAATAATGTGTTTAAAATATGTTTAAAAACCGCATAAAAAGTAGCGAGGCACTGCAGCGAAACAAGACAAAGGCTCAACTGTGGTCTTTCTGTTTCCTTCACAGCCTCTGGTCTCTGAACCGTAGTAAAGAAACCGATGGTATTGTGCTATTTTTGGCTCGTAATTAGCGGCTAACACGCTAACAACAACAAAAGAAAAAGTCCGGTTTTCTCTGCATGGAACGGGAACTTTATTCTGGCACTGCAGGAACTTGTAACATCACACAGGTTGTATTGTTGGGCTCCTGTCGGTTAACAGAGAATGTAAATCTATACACGCTGGGCTGCTGTTGATGCTCACTACACTTTACATCTAACCCCGTTTTCATTCTGCCGTCCCACGACACACACACTACATTACCCATAAGGCCACCTTCTTAAAGGGGCCAGGCTGGCTCACAACATTTCTTCGCTGTGAGAGAACGCGCACAACATCCTGTGATGTTTCTGCAATTTTTTTCGTGATTTTATTTAATATTATATATTTCTGAGAAATACACGAATAACTAAAACCGCAGAACTTAAAGCGCGACCTGGCAAGGGATCACTGTATTCTAAGATGGGATTGCAGTGGGTTGATGGGTCCATCGCCCCATCGGTGTGACCGGACCCCACGTTGCCCCGACTGGTCCAGCATCTCGTAGCGGCGGTTCCTGCGCCCTTATAAACATGGAGGGCTGCGTCAGGAAGGTCGTCCGACGTGAATACAAATTCACATCAAAGGGGAAACAGTGTTCTGCTGTGGCAACCTCTACGGAGGGAAAAGCTGATTAAATGTTGCTTCTGATGGGAGGTTTGGTTTGTGGCGGTTGGCGGTCAGACAAAAGAAGATGTCAGAGGACAGCTCACACTTTCATGTGTGTGTGTAAATGTATGAGCACCTTCAGAGAGGGTCCCCATAAATAAAGAACATATGATGTGTGATAAACGGGAGAGCTGTGCAGCTGAGGTGGCGTTCATGGGCGCAGTAAAACTGGACATCAGCATTCAGTACATGTGGAGGTGCTGCATGATGGACACACTCACACACACACACGCACACACACACTAACAGGTGAGATCAGAGGAGAGAATCAGGTTGAATCAGGCTTCTCTGATGGCATTTATACTTTCCAGTCTAGTTTAGATTGGTCAATGAGCCCTAAATGCTGCGTGTGTTTTGCTATGTCTGTGAGGACCAGTCTTTAGAAAGAGGGGGGGAATCTCTTCCAGGGAGCGTTTTCTTGTTTTTGTTTGTAGCCGTTGAGCTGCTGCTTAAAGGACGGAAAGAGGAAGTGACCAAAAATAGGTAAAAAAAAAAAAAAAAAAAAAGAAGTACCATCACACTTGTTTTTCTCTTTTCCTCCTGCCATGATTATTGTTGTGGTCTTTCAGGTTTACTTTAGACTGGTTATGATTTTAGTGTTTGATAGAATATTGTTGAGATAAGAGCTGCAAACTATGTTCTCAGATAGTTTCTACATGATCTGGGACTTACTTTACACTGCTCTTAAACATGTTTGGATGGGTTTGAGGTTTAGGCTCAATATGAAACTGTTTTGGAGAGCTCTCTGTCCTCTGGCTGAAGTTATGACTGTGACTGAGTTTCCTTCGTAAAAGATTTAAAAACGGGGCCAAATCTCACACTGATAATATCAGGGTCACGCGCAGTGTGGGAACTTGGAGTGTTGAGTTTTTAATCTGTGAACAGATGCTCCTGGTCGCGTCCTCTGACGCCTCCTTGTTATGACTGACGGATGCAAAAGCAAACCTGTAAACTGTTGTTTTACATGAAGGAGAAATCTACAGATTAACAGCAGGAACGGAACAGTTAAAAGATAAGAGTAAAAACAAGGACTTCTCCCAGGAACACTCAGTTATTAGCGACTTACCTCCACACACAGATATTAAAACCAGAAAGCTGCTTTATGGCTTTTTTTTTCTCTATTTTCTTTGAGATAATTCTCACTAAATCTGACATGGATAGACTGAAATCCCTGCTGTAATCCCTGGTTATTTCAGCCAGGTTTAACAGCAACGTCCTGACCCTCATAATAGCTTCCTCTCAGTCCATCTGGCTCCGTTTTTAACTCTCCGTTCGACTCTGTTTTCATGTCACCAACTTCATTTCCTCGGGGAGACGAAGCTCTTCCTCCAGCATTTTTGTTCCCCCCAGTGTTTTCTCAGTTCATTTTTTTTTAAATATCAAGTGTGAGATGAAGGGCATAATGATTATCCTGTATCTCTGCACACGCTGTACTTATCTTGAGCGCAGATACATGTTTGTGAATCTCCTGTATGAATGAAGAGTGACATCTGCTTTTCTGCAAGCGTCCTGAGGTAATGAGGTGTTTTAACCATCACCGGTGCCAAAGATTCACATCAGTCTTTATTCTACATCTGTCCCGTCTGAGAGGACTTCCTCGTGTGTATTGTCTTTACTTAACTAGACCTTTGATGTTCTTAAATCTTCAGCCTATACTACAAAGGTTTTGAAGATGTAGATCTCTCTCCAAACGCAACTGCATGAACCTTATAATTCTGATGGGAACAATTCAAACACACAAATGTAAAGTAATCAAAACTTTTCCATCTTTCTCCACTTTTCATGAAGAAATTAAATCAGACATTAAAAACTATTTCTACCTCAAGTAACAAGAAAGCTATAAAAATAGTGAACTTGTGTTACAAATTAAAATTTTTTTTTTGTGATTTTCACTACACTTGCTTCTTTGCAGTTGTGTATTTATTTATTTTTTATTTGTTTTGTTTTCTAAATATATGTACACATATATAACCCCTGGCGCAATTAGTAATGTGTCTTCTCTTCAGAAATATTTGACTATATTCTTCAAATTCATTGATTAAAAAAAAAAAAAAAGAAGTGTTTGGTCAACGCGGATGACAAGAAATGTGATTGGTGGTTTTGTTCTTCTTCGTCTTCGAATTTCCCGTCGTTTCTTCTTCGTTTGCTTTCATCTTGGTAGATTGCTGCAGAGTATGTGAAACAAAAAATGAAATAAACATCTCCACTGATTTTTTAACATTTAGAAACGCCAGCTCACGAAGAAAATATTTTATTTGCTCCGTTGCTATGTCTGAGTTATATTTCAGAAGTAAACCATAGGAAACGCGGCAGAAACAAACCGCTACTGCCGTCTAGCGGCTGGTGGTGGAATCACAGCGACGTAAACAACAATATGTACGGAAGTACAGACGGCGTTTAGGGACCGGCTGTAGTTGCTACCCAGAAGCATAAATCAGCTGTATACAGTGAACTTGTCATGTTCAAAAAAACAGTTTTAGGTGACTGAACCTTTGTGACATGGTTCACCATCCTGCTGGAAGTAAACTAAAGGAAACGCGGCGCCGCGAGCTCCAGCGCGGCAGAAACAAACCGCTACTGCCGTCTAGCGGCTGGTGGTGGAACGACAGGTCGCCGTAAATAATAACACGTACGTAAATACAGACGGCGTTTAGGGACCGGCCGTAGTTGCTACGTAAAAGCATAAATCAACTGTATACAGTGAACTCGTCATGTTCAAGAAACCATTTTTAGGTGACTGAAGCTTTGTGAGTTGGTTCACCATCCTGCTGGAAGTAAACTAAAGGAAACGCGGCGCCGCGAACTCCAGCGCGGCAGAAACAAACCGCTACTGCCGTCTAGCGGCTGGCGGTGGAATGACAGGGCGCCGTAAATAATAACATGTACGAAAGTACAGACGGCATTTCGATACCTTGCGTAGCCTACGAGCGTAGTTGCTACGCAGAAGCCTAAATCAGCAATATACAGTGAAGTAGTCATGTTGAAGAAAACCAGTTTGAGATGACTGAAGCTTTGTGTCTTGGTTCTCCATCCTGCTGGAAGTAAGCCCATTAGAAGATGGTACATTGTGGTCCTAAAGCACATGTGTCAAACACAAGGCCTGCGGGCTAAATGTGGCCCGCCACGTCATTTTATATGGCTCTCGAGAGCGTGGGCATTATTGGCTTAAATTTTAAACCAACATTTTAAGACCTAAAATAAGCTTACACCGCTTTAAAGCGCATATAGACAATCAACTACATTTCCCATCATGCATTTCGTCGTTACAACGATAACGGTAGCTATGAGCAAGACCATTTTTCAGAGCTCATGGACTTAAGAAAAACCTCTACAAACTAACCCCAACATGTCCAAGAAAAGAAAAATTGATGCACAAGGAAGGCAGTTTCATGAAAGATGGGAAAACAATTAGAAGTTTGTATCTCAAGGTGAAATAACAGTATGTATTTTGTATTATGAGGCGAGGTATTTTGACAGCAAACATGGAGCTAAGTATGCTAAATTTAGCCTGCAAGAAAAACAAAGAACCGCTTCCGCTTCTGAAACCAAGGTAATGGATACTCTTACAAACACAAACACTGAGTTTAATATAATAATGAGTTAAATATTTGAAACTTGAACACATAATAAATACAGAAACCGTCATTTAACAATATAATGAGGTGTAGTTTAATTTACATTGCATTTTATTACATTCATGCTGTGAATCTGGCTCCTTTGAGGGCCACCGTGATGGTTGTTGGTAGCACCATTTATAGCCTTCTGACCAGCAGTATCGTTTCTAAGGGTGTTTTCTGACTCATATCTTATGTGATAATGTTGGATTATCATAAGGAGGTTAAGAAAAATGAAGTGTTGACCTTTTGTAGAGAATGAGGGGTTGACGGGTTGAGTCTGCTGTACATTTTTAAAGGATTGGGCTGCATTATGAGCAAATCAGTGCCAAATCTCCCAAAAGGGCAAGATGAACTACAACAGACTACAAGACGAAAGCTCTCAGATACCACGCTGCACTTTCTGGGTCCCTCAGGTGGACTCGTAACCGCGGGTCGCACGTGGCTGTTTTTCTCTGCCCGTCGACTGCAAACACACCTGAAAGAGCTTCTTATTACAGTAAACGACCGCTCTCTGCCAGGAGACGACAGCCTCTCCCCTATTTCACTGTTTGTCCGCCCTGAATGGCGGCTTTATGAAACCCGCTCATAAATGTCACGTACAGGCACTTAGCGCCTGAAATCAAGTGAGTCTGTTTACCCAGAACACTTAGGGGGTACGTGTGCTTCTCAGAGGATCGACAGAGCCGCATTCAATGAACGGCAGAAATAAACGTGCTGGAAGTCTGAACAAACCCCGACGGTTGGCTGCGCAGGATTCGCACGTGGACGTTTAAAGGCTTTGACGGCATCACTCTTTCATGCCTCCTGAATGAATCACTCTGTGAGTCGCCGGTTCTGGATTTGCTGGTCCGTTGCAGAGCTGCCGTGCAGCTGTCAGCCAGTCCCGCTGTGCCAGTGATGTCACGACGGTTCCACTTCTCAGGCTCAGACGTGCCGTCAGTCGTTGACGCATCACATCTGGGGCCGTGTGGATCTTTGTTTTACAGACTTTTCCCGCAACGCCTCCTGTTGCCATAGCGATTTATATGATCGTGTCCCCGCGCTAAAACATCGCCGCGATGGACCGAGGATGCTGTAAACACGTCCTTCTCCACATACTTATGCTCGCCGGACCGTTGATGTCATAAACAACTCTGACTGGAGGGTTTTATTGCTCCTGTCGGCTCTGGAAAAACATCACCTTTCACTTCACTTTTCCCTCGTGAAGCCGTTTGGAAGCTGCTGGAAGCATCTGCTCGTCTCCTGCGGTGTGGCGCCGGTTACGGCGGCGCTGCCAGCCAGCAAACGCCCAACTTCAGGAGGATCTGTTCCCGGCGACCGCTGTGGTCGGTGATGGTGGCGGTCGTGGTGGGAGTGTTGGGTCATCGGCTGCAGGCCGCCACACTCTTATCAGTAATCGTTGAACTCACAGCCACATCTGGGGGGGAGGGGCTTCCAGTCTGGTCAGGTTACGATTGCATCTTTGCTTTTTGCAGACGACGTTGTCCTGTTGGACTCCAGCAGGAGGACAGTCCTCAGCTGGACTGCTGGTTCTGGGTTAAGAAGGACGTGCTGGTTGGTTGGCGCCGTATGGGTCCGCTGTGGTGGGAGGAGCCAAAGCTGCATTCAACCCTCAGCTACGGAGGTGAAAGAGTGAGATTTAAAGTTCAGGCGCCTGAAATGATCCTTCCTCTGGGGGGTTTCTGGGTTCATCCTGAGGAATAAAGTACGGAGCTCAGTATCAGGGAGGTTCTCGGGTCACTGGTCCTCCACGTCAGGAGGAGCCAGGAGGCCTGACTGAAACAAGGTTATTATCGTTAACGAAAACGAACGAAATAACGAAAACTTGGAATTGAAAAAACATTTTCGTTAACTGAAATGAAATAAAAACGAGAGTTTAAAAAAAAAAGATAACTATGTGAAACTGTATTCTGTGTTTATAAAATAAGCTAAAATTAACTATAATAATGTCAAGAACATCCTTCGTTTTCGTGTTTGTAATTTTTTTCCCTCATAAACGTTTGAAATCTATTAACTTCGCTCCGCTGTACAACAACAATCGCATAAAAAAAAAAAGTGATCAGCAGTGATGGCTGCGGCAAAAGTTGTGAGAAAGCATCTCAGTCCTATTTGGGATTTCTTTGACTATGACTGTGTTAACGATAAAAATAAGAGCCTTGTTGTAGAAGCAGGTGATACAATGTGTGGAATAAAAAAACCCACAAATCTGAAAGTCCATTTGAAAAGCTCACACAAGAAGGCTAACCAAGACTAGCTGGATAAGCTAGCCTAAGCTAGCCCCCTGGAAAGAAGGCTAACCAAGACTAGCTGGATAAGCTAGCCTAAGCTAGCCCCCTGGAAAGAAGGCTAACCAAGACTAGCTGGATAAGCTAGCCTAAGCTAGCCCCCTGGAAAGAAGGCTAACTAAGACTACTTGGATAAGCTAGCCTAAGCTAGCCCCCTGGAAAGAAGGCTAACCAAGACTAGCTGGATAAGCTAGCCTAAGCTAGCCCCTGGAAAAAGGCTAACTAAGCTACTTGGATAAGCTAGCCTAAGCTAGCCCCCTGGAAGAGAAGAAGCTACAGCTACAGCTGCAGGCCAGTGCAGGCGTCAGCGTTGGGAAGGAACGGGAGAAAACAACAACTATAATGGACTGTTTCCATGGAGACCAGATAGCTGCTGGTCAGTAAATACGCAGGAACACCAAAAGAGGGAAGACGCATTGATAAATATGTTTATTGAGACCAGAATGTAAACACGACTATGAGATTCGATAGCCTTCAAAAAGTTCAGTGCTTCACTCCAACCAAAATTACAACCCTAATTTACAAAATAAAAATAAAACAAACACTGAAACTAATAAAGACTAAACTAAAACTAAGTGTTTCAAAACAAAAACAAATAAAAACTAGGAAAGCTGCTCTAAAAATGAATTAAAACTAACTGAATTTGAAAAAACTAAACTTATTATAACCCTGGAGTGAAGGAGGCCTCAGAGCGGACCAGCGGCCCGGTGGAGGGATTAGATCTCCACAGAACCAGAAGAGGAGAGTCTGAGGGTCTCTGGTGTCTACTGGTCCCAGTAGGAAGCAGAAGATGGATGGTTGGATGGATCTTCACACATACAACCGTCAGCGTTCTGCTCGGCTGAATGATGCAACCAAAAAGTCTTAGCTACTTGTGTCACCCGCATACTCTCAACAGGTGAACCTCAACAGGTGAACCTCTCCAGGTCCGTCCTCGTCAGCGCCGCCTGAGGTCAAAGGTCGTCCCAGCAGCGGGTCTCCGTCTGACTCACCCCCGTTCACGTCAGCCTGTCTCTCTGCCCGAGGGGCCCGTCAGGCCCGTCTCCGCCCCGTTGCCTTTGTGGTGGCGCGGCGAGCGTCCTGACGACAGCGAGGTGGGCCTGAATGGGAACCTGCTGGGACGGAGAGCGCTGACTCACCGCAGAGACCCTCAGCAGTGACTCAGTCTGAGTGAAGAATGATGTCTTTGTAGGTGAGCGCTGGTATTTTAGCCGCGGTCGGTCTCCATGGAATGCATGGCCTTCTGGGAAAAAACGTACAGCTTTTTCTTTTTTGTGTGTGTGTGGTTGTTTTGTCTTTAAACCATGTAAGCATTTATTATCTCGCCATGTTTGTTTTAAATCTTCCTTTTTTAATATGTTTGTGGTTATTGTCTTCTTTTTGTGACTGTTTTGAGCCTTTGTTGCAGCTGTTTTGTGACCGTTTTCCTGTTTCAGCCGTTGTGTTCATCATCCGGGGTTATTTTGAGTCTCTTGGCCGTCGTGGCGTAAAAGACTCGGGGGGGGTCGCTGCCTTTCAGACGTAAAAGCGCGTGCTGGGTGACGGCAGGATGAGCTCACGGGTCGGACGTGGAGGTTTTAACGCTGCTGCTGCTGGAGGAGCTCAGAGGAACACGTAAATCTGCAGCGTGTTGAATTATCCACGCCGACAGCAGTTTATCTCTTTCTGTCGTATTCCAGTTACGCTCACGATGATGGAGGGAGAGCTGAAAATGTTCACACACATGCACACACATGCACACACATGCACACACATGCACACACATGCACACACGCATTCCTCTAAGCTGATATTACAGATGAGATAATGAAAGGTTGTCTGTGGAGCAGGTGGCAGCTGATATTACTGCTTTCCCACCGGCTCTCTGATATTAACACACACACACGCACACACACACACACACACACACACACACACACAGAAACACATTGTTTATCTCTGGAAAAGGCGGAAATGGGCTGATATGTTGAAGACCTATCGAGGTCATGTAGCTTTGCTGCTGCAACACACACACACACAAACACACACACGCTGGCTCTGATGGTCATGTGCGTCATGTGACACACTGGGGGGGCGTGGCAGAAGGAAGTAAAGGCCCCACCCACCTGTTCTCCAGAGGAGAAAGACCCCCAGAGAGGAGGGCTGATGTCAGGAGAAACCTTAGTGAACCTTAATGAAACATCTGTAACTTTCTTTGGTCAGAAAACCACAGAGACGCAGTTTATTTTCAGTAATTTCACAGTTTTTAACAGTTTATAACAGACAGTTTTTAGTGGGCGGAGTCAACTGCTGACTTGCCTCCACTTCTCTCCTCTCTCCTCTCTCCTCTCTCCTCTCTCTCTCTGCTCTGAAGTTCGTGCATCCTTAGAAACTGATTTTAAAAGCGTTGGTGCAGCCCACTCCTGAGGTCCTGAGGAGGTAGATGGGAGGTGGATGGATCATTTTTCTCTCACCAGGTCTGTGATGTCACAGACGGCAGGTGGAGGAAAGGGCTGGTATGAAGGTGGAAGAGGTTGAGAGCAGAACTACCTTCACTGGCTGGAGTTAACTGGTCAAAGTTTACTGTATGCGCACTTTAAAACAAAGCGTTTAGGTTTAAATTAATGTGGCTGTGAAATGGAAACGTGCAGTTTCTTGAATGACCACTAGAGGCAGGTTTCAAAGGTGAAGATTTATATTCCGTCTGTGTCTCACAGGACGTCTACTATTCCCACCGGCCCAAAGAGAAGCTCCGCCCCGACAGCAACAACAACGAGAACTCGGTCCCCAAAGACTTCGACAGCATTGACAGCAACAGCAACCTGGGAGCGCGATCGCAACGCCAGCGAGCGCCCGGCGCCGGCAGCAAGCGCAAGCTGGATAAACCTCAGAGCATGCTGGGAAACGAGGTCCTGAAGTACCCTCCAGTGCAACCCCGAGGCCACAGTCACAACCACACCCAGGCCCGCGAGGCCCACCCACAGCTGCCGACCCTCCCAGCGCCGGCCCAGGGGTCCAACCAGGACCCGCCCTTCCGCCAGACGGGGAGGCCGGCCTCGCCGCCGCTGCCGCCCAGCCTGGAGCCGAGGAAGGAGCTGCCGCCGCGGTGCGAGATCAGCGGAAAAGAGGCCATCTCGGCTCTCTCCAGGGCCAAGAGCCGGGAGTGTCGGCAGCAGATAGTGGAGGTTTACTGCAAGCACAAGGAGCGGGCGCTGATGCCCGAGAAAGTGCCCCGCTACTGCCCCCGAGAAGGTGAGCACACCTGAACGTACAAATAGTGCTGGGCAATATGGAAAAAATCATATATCACGATATGGACTATTTTATATCACGATAACGATATATATCACGATATACCATAATAAAGTATGTTTTCAGTTATTCTCTGAAAAGTTTGACAAAAATTTCATTGCTTACTTTTCAACTTTATTTTGAAAGGACATTTAGCTGAACTGTCACAAACATACATTTTAGCGCAGCAAAAACAGGTAGGTACAGAGGTACAGTAGCTTTCACATTTTTTAAAGTGCACAACAGTTTCTGAGAGGAAAAACACATTTTTGCACTGAAGTTCAGCTATAAAAAATAAACACAAATTATTTTTCAACTTTCTGAAATCTGTAACCTTGTAGTGCAAAGTTTGCAAACCAATATAAAGTGTCTAAAGTAAACATAAAGGATTGAAGAGAACTCTGTTTAAGGCATTAACCATGAATAAAAGTGCAAACATAAAATGCTACTTTGTAGAAGTAGATATGATTCTATCAAATTTATCATTGCTGGTTATTTAATTACATATTTGCTGTAATAATTGATAAAATTATGTTAGAAACAACAGAAACAATAGAAACAATAGAAGATAAATGGCACGATACACACTTTTCTATCGTCCCCACGATATGTATCGTCATATCGCCCAGCACTATGTACAAACACACATCCTCAAAAAAAAAAAAAATCCTGAAAAGCACAATGACTGAACCAAACACGTGGTTTCAACATGTTCATGTGTGATTTCAGCCCAGAACACGGACCGGTCCACAGCTGAGGGATGACAGGAACATATGTATCTTTAAATTAGAGGATTAGAGATCTTTTTTTTCTTTTCTGCTAAATTTAATCCTTTGAGGAACATTTTTATCCGAGTGTGCCGTAGATGGAAAGAGGCGCCCGTGTGGTCACCGTTTCTATTTTCGAGGCGCATGAATGTTCAGTGAGGATGCTGCTCGTCCAGAGTAATTACCCTCTAATTAAACAAGTCGTCTTATTCTGGAAAGGCTGACTGATGCCATACGCTCACTCTCAGAACCACCCACGACCGCTTGAGGTTTAATTTATATGATTATAGGCCGCTTCGATGACACGTCAGTCATTACATCCACAGACTGAGGCTGCTTTCAGTTTTTTTTTTTTTTTTTTTTTTTTGAAGGGGGGGTGTTTTCTGCGCACATCCCTGGGCGTGCAGAGCGACTATCGCTGCCTAGCTGCTCAGCTGAGCTGCCTGATTACAGTCATTTCCCCTCAAACTTCAATCCCAGCATGCCCCACAGCCCAGAGCAGTCACTAATTAGGCAGAACGGGCCTCGACCTGTTCCATCTTTAGCGACATGATGGAGAAGCATCAAGAAATGGATTTAACTCCGTCCTGTCCAGATGAAAGGGGCCATTACATCTCAGCTCGTCTGGGGGAGGGGGGCTGGTTTTGACAGCAGGACCCACACGGCCTCCTCTCTTCTCCAGGTAAAGTCAACGTGAACGCTCAGTGGGACGAGGGCGGGACCTCCGACGCCGCTCCGCCCGTGCGCATCGCCTTCGTCCTGGTGGTCCACGGCCGAGCCTCGCGCCAGTTCCACCGGCTCTTCAAAGCCATCTACCACACCTCCCACTACTACTACATCCACGTGGACCAGGTGAGTCATGATGATGATGAACATGATGATGAGGCTTCAGGAGATGCTGATTGATTCATAAAAGAGCTCATGTGTGATACCACAGGTGGCCACTAGGGGCCAGTGGACACTCATCCAAACAGCCAGTTATTTAAAATTTGATCAGCTGTCTCCTGGTGATCCCTCTGAAAATAAATCTGTCGTACAGATGTCAGTAGAGCTGAACGATTTTATCGATTCTGCGATATATATCGATATTTTATCGAGTATCGATATTCTAAGCTTCTTTCTAAACCCCCGTGTCCCACTTTTAAAAGCTTGCAAGGAACAATTTGCACTGTTTAAATAAATGAAACTATTTTTCTCAACACATCTTTTATTCATTTTGTCCAGCATTTGCAAGCTGCCTGTCAGCCATATAATGTGTAATTGATGCTTTCAGTTCAATTAATTCAAACAAAGTCATTGGAACACTCACAAGATGTCACCAAAATCACTTTGTCCCTTTAAAATCTTTTGTAAAATGATGTAAGATGAATATCGATATATATTGTATCGTGAGCCGAATACCGTGTACCGTATCGTGATATTAGTGTATCGCTACAGTCCCAGATGTCAGGGTCTCTCCCAGCAGCAGGACCGTTTCAGCGCCTGTTCAACCAGATGTCGGTGATCCGTTTTGATCCGCCCAGATGTGTGATGTCATTCAGGAAGTCCTGCCAGTCAGCTGAAGTCAGTTTATGCTGAATTGAAATATGCTTTTGAAATGAAACCCCTGTTTTTTGTTCCTCTCTCCGTCTCAGAGGTCCAACTATCTTCAGAGGGAGGTGCTGTCTCTGGCCGGCAGGTATCCAAACGTCCGCGTCACCCCCTGGAGGATGGCCACCATCTGGGGCGGAGCCAGCCTCCTGACCATGTACCTGCGGAGCATGGACGACCTGCTCCGGATGGCCGACTGGTCCTGGGACTTCTTCATCAACCTCAGCGCGGCCGACTACCCCATCAGGTGAGAGGCAAGCGTCCGAGCATCATCTGCAGCTTTGAAGTCCTCTCTAACGGCCTGCTTCAGTACGTGAGGGAGGATTTATTCTGTCGACATGCTGCTGCGGCGGCAGAGATGAGACGTCACCTGAAGGTGTTTCAGGGGTATGAGCTTTCGTCTACGTGTTTTAATGGCTCCAGAGATGTTGTGATTGTGGAGGTGGGATGAGCTCCATCAGCCCCAAAAAAATAAAAATAAATGAATAAAACAGAGTCAGCTGTTCTGGCAGCTGAGGAACATGTGGTTTGTGCTGTAGGTCAGATTCTCTGGCGTTTAAGGTTGTTGAATGTATCATTGTGATTGTTTATTGTGCTGGCTGAAAGTAACCCGTTATCAGCTGTTGTTGTTAGCGTGTTAGCCGCTAATTATGAGCCAAAAATAGCACAATACCAGCAGTTTCTTTACTACGGTTCAGAGACCAGAGGCTGTGAAGGTAACAGAAAGACCACAGTTGAACCTTTGTCTTGTTTCGCTGCAGTGCCTTGATACTTTTTTGTGGTTTTTAAACATATTTTAAACACATTATTGAGGCTCGGGGGGCTCCGGCTCCAGTTTGCGGATTTTGATTTTCACGGTATGGACTATTTTATATCACGATAACGATATATATCAAATCACGATATACCATATTAAAGTATGTTTTCAGTTATTCTCTGAAAAGTTTGACAAAAATTTCATTGCTTACTTTTCAACTTTATTTTGAAAGGACATTTAGCTGAACTGTCACAAACATACATTTTAGTGCAGCAAAAACAGGTAGGTACAGAGGTACAGTAGCTTTCACATTTTTTTTAAAGTGCACAACAGTTTCTGAGAGGAAAAACACATTTTTGCACTGAAGTTCAGCTATAAAAAATAAACACAAATTATTTTTCAACTTTCTGAAATCTGTAACCTTGTAGTGCAAAGTTTGCAAACCAATATAAAGTGTCTAAAGTAAACATCAGGGTTGAAGAGAACTCTGTTTAAGGCATTAACCATGAATAAAAGTGCAAACATAAAAGGCTACTTTGTAGAAGTAGATATGATTCTATCAAATTTATCATTGCAGGTTATTTAATTACATATTTGCTGTAATTATTGATAAAATTAGGTTAGAAACGATAGAAACGATAGAAGAGAAATGGCACGATACACACTTTTCTATCGTCCCCACGATATGTATCGTCATATCGCCCAGCACTACTGTAAAGTATTCTGTGCAGGCGTCGAAGTCTTGGTAACGTTCTGTCGCTGCATTGATGAGGAATCGTCCTCATCCCTGTCCCTGTCCCTGTCCCTCGAGGTTCTTGGTGAATCTTCTGTATCTGCTCTGCAGCGTAGACCAGAGTAATGATGACAGAGTTCCTCTCTTTGGTTGGTGTTTGTTTGTTTTTAACCGTGGAAAAGATCCGACGCTGATTCCTTATTTGGGCGTCCAGACTTCTGTCGTCCTCTTCATTTTTTTTTTTTTTAATTTCTCAGAATGAAGCAAAGTTTGGACTCTTCCCTCCTGCTCCTGCCGTCCTTATGCTTTTACAGCCTCTTTCATCTCTAATGCTAATTTTGTCGACATTTTGCACATTTTATTAGAAAGCAAAAACTTTAAAATTCAAATTCCAGACGGTGGAAACAACGTCAAGCTCGTTAGCTGCTTCAGACTGGATCAACAGCGTTTTTGTGCCATTAATGACTGGAGGGTATCAATGAGACGTCCTGCCGCTGTGGGGTCGTTTGTTCTTAGTTATTTACTGTTTTTTAAACATGCACCGGTTATATTTATCATCGTTTAAGTCTAAGATAATAAAAGAAAGCAAAGAAATGAGTGATTGCAGTTTTTCTGCAGCGCAAAAAGCTGATTCTGATTCTTGACGCTGCACCAACTGAAATCATTTTATAAAATCCAGAATAAGCGTTTCTAATGAAATACATGTTTTTAGGTAAAGGCATCAAAGACTCGCTCGCTTCTCTGGACGTCAACGTCTTTATAACGGCTCCAGAGGTCTTTTAATAGAAAAAAGAGCCACAAGACAAAGTGAGGCCGTAATTCAGACCCAGATCCCTGGAGGACGATAAACACTGATGCTGGCATCTGAAGTGGAAAGTTGGAAGCGGATGAAGGTTGTTAAAGCTGCGCCGGTACACAGCTGTCCTTGTTTATCTCCTGCACACTGAAAGCTGCTGTTTACTGAAGTAAACGCTCTGGTATTTGGCCTGAAAAAGACGTGTAGATCTCCAGCCGGTCTTCGTCCAAACACTCGGTCGATGTTTGGATGTATGTCTTTTTCTTTTCTGCATCGCTCCGTCCCGGTTAGCGTCCCTCGCGAGGGTCGAAATGCGTCCTCCCATCAGAGGGACGGTTCGAACGCCCCTCCAGCTATAATCCATATCACCGCCACAGCATTGGCAGCACATCGGCCGTCGATGGCTCTGATGTCACGCGGCCTGTCAGCGGCTGGGTGACCTTCTCCTGACAGCAGAAGCAATCCGGCGGTTGCAGCGGCACCATTAGGTTGCTTTTAACAGAGTTGGGCTCCGATCGACCGAAAAGGATGACGGTCGGACGTGTGAGTCGTAGCGTGAATAAACACGCATGCAGGGCGACATACGCACGACCCTCAGAGACGCGTCACGGAAATGCAGCGTTAGGAGGCGGCGGCAGCGTCCTTAAAGGCCCTCACAGTCAGTTCACATCGATGTGAGCTGCCGTTACTCCTGCGATGATCACGCGGTCCAGAAAGAGCCGTAAAAGACGCCAGATGTAACAGCAGAACGGGTGTAAAACGGGTTTATTCCATGTGAGGAAAAAGACCGAATGAGAGAAATGTTAAACGGAAGGAACGAAGGGAGTGAAAAGAAACTGGAGAGGAGAAAAGTTTGCAGAAAAACCCAGAAGATAGAAACTTGCTGGCTGGTTCGTCTGGATCTAAAAGGGAAAAGCACGGCGGAGGGAGTGTCATGGTGTGGGGCTGCTCTGAATCTCTGAATGAACGCACGTTGAAGCGTTGCTGCTTGAAAAAAAACAGACTTTAAACGAGATTTCAGCGGCGCCACACGTGCATCCCAGCGGATCGATGAGGAACGACCAGCAGCATCGGCGGCGCCACCGTTTGATCAGGGCGCACCGCCGCGCACGAGACAAACTGCACGTTGCAGCTGCGCAGGTCTGAGTGAGACACGATCACTCGTCTGGTAGGAAGAACCAAGACGATGGTGTAGCAGGAAGGACTGACGTTGAATTTCCATCACAGAAATGATTTTTAAGACGTCTGTTTACTGGTTTCCTGGTAGTTTTGGACCGTGTGACTGAGAGTTTAACTCGTTCTGCTTTGTTCAGCTCTGAGAGGCTGCGATGACGTCAACCAGGACGTTTCTAGAGTTCCTGAGTCCCGTCTGGCTCCTTCTTTCCACCGTGCAGTGAGATTTAATCCTCTGTTCAAAGCTGCTTGTATTTACGACAGAATTTCTCGCTGCTCCACGTTGATCAGACTAACTTCCTCATGGGTCATTCCACCTCAATTCAACAGGACCTTCCCGCATGACCATCTCTGATTTGCTTGAAATTTTTTTCTTATGAACCTTGACTATAATGTAGTAACTTTGTGCAATATTAGCTTGGTACTAGCAATAATTTCGGATTTATAAATTTTTGAAAAAGTGCCCGTACGGCTATTTTCGTGACATTCCTTACGCTTTTAAAATTATTACCATTTTTGAGGGGCTGTATCTTCGAAACCGTACAAGCTAAAGAGCTGATTTTTTTATGCTGTTAGTCCTGTATGTGCACTCTGTATGGGGTCAGTTTCAGGTGTCTATTCATTGCTGATTGTTTTAAAATAAATTTCAAACATCCAAAATAAATTTCACTCGCTTTGTGCGGTTCACATTTCAAGTCCCCATTTGGACCCCTTGTAATAGTAGCTGAGACTTACGTTTTTTGTTGAACAATCTCCTTCTCTTATAGAATGAAAATACATAAAGAATGTGCAGAAACAATTGTATTTTAGTTCTCATATGACCCAGCAAAAAACGAATTTCGCATTTTATTGTTGATATTCAATTGGCAATTGACAAAATATGACAAGATGTACCAAAAAACTAAATATACTACCAGAAAGGTAATGAAAATATCTGTTTATATACAAAGTTTCAAGTTGGTACTAAGTCTCTAAGTTACCTAGAAAAAATTCTTAAATCGAGCATTTTTGCCATTTTTCGGAAATTTCAAGAATATGCTTGTTTTGTGTGCAGAACTTTAAATTTCACAAATGGCAAATATCTTGATATGGAATCTTGATATGGAATGAGGATCAGTGAAGAAAAACATTTAGCTGCAGAAAGTGATGGTTGATAATAATCGAGAGTGACAAGTTCAAAAGTCTCGGCAGCACTTCTTTTTGTAGACCCAAGCATAGGCTCACCTGCAAGTCTCCATGGAGTGCTGTAGAGACCATTCCAAATCAACTTTAAGGGTTGCAAACTGAATTGCAGAAAAAAAAAATTGGTTAATAATACAATAAGTGCAAAAACTGGGCATTTTTTTCTTGTGATGCAGACAGATGTTTGCTTCTGATGGGAGTCCATCAAATCCACACCTGTGAAGCAGCATTTCTCGGTCGTGTTCAGATAAATCCTGTACATTGATCAACTCCTTTGAACTGTAAGAAAATAATTATGATAATATGAGGTATTGTACACTACTCCTGCATCACTTAATTATATGAATAAAGGAATGAACATCAAGCTGGCACATAATAAAACCAAAATTATACTGACCGTTTCAGACTTTTGACAAAGTCCAGTTTATGGCAATCCTGTTCTGAACAAAGTTTTTTTCCCAATTGTACAAGTATCCAAGTTCTCTGACATCTTCAAAGATTTCACATTCACTGCATTTGATTTTGAAGCTTAGCAATCAACTGAACAGCTCACTGAATTTTCTGATGACGTAAGCATGATGTCATGCACTGAATGCCAAGGCACTTGTGTTACTATAATTTCTATATTTACACTGGTAATTTTGCTACACATTTGATCATGTTTATCTAGTATAAATAACAAAGCACTTTTGCTTGAGTCATTCACCAAACTTTCACACTGCACGGACAGGGAGGAATAAAACATGCAGCAAACTATTTTGTTTAAAAGGCCTTGTCCATTTGAGATCAGCAAACATGTCCAGACAAGACAATACAATGCAGAAGTACAGCCTGTATACTGAAATGTACATTGAAAACTTTCTCTGGTGATTTTCTACAAGTTCTCAATAATTCGAAAAACGGCAAAAATGCTCGATTTAAGAATTTTTTCTAGGTAACTTAGAGACTTAGTACCAACTTGAAACTTTGTATATAAACAGATAATGTCATTACCTTTCTGGTAGTATATTTAGTTTTTTGGTACATCTTGTCATATTTTGTCAATTGCCAATTGAATATCAACAATAAAATGCGAAATTCGTTTTTTGCTGGGTCATATGAGAACTAAAATACAATTGTTTCTGCAAATTCTTTATGTATTTTCATTCTATAAGAGAAGGAGATTGTTCAACAAAAAAAGTAAGTCTCAGCTACTATTACAAGGGGTCCAAATGGGGACTTGAAATGTGAACCGCACAAAGCGAGTGAAATTTATTTTGGATGTTTGAAACTTATTTTAAAACAATCAGCAATGAATAAACACCTGAAACTGACCCCATACAGAGTGCACATACAGGACTAACAGCATAAAAAAAAATCAGCTCTCTAGCTTGTATGGTTTCGAAGATACAGCCCCTCAAAAATGGTAATAATTTTAAAAGCGTTAGGAATGTCACGAAAATGGCCGTACGGGCACTTTTTCAAAAATTTATAAATCCAAAATTATTGCACAAAGTTATTACATTATAGTCAAAGTTCATAAGAAAAAAATATCAAGCAAATCAGAGATGGTCATGCGGGAATTTTTTTTCTAATCTGCTGATTTGAGGTGGAATGACCCTCATCAGCACTGAGACGTCATCTAATGTCTATTAGGGGTGATAACTATCGGGCAGATAACAGGAAATGATGACGTCATCCCGATAAGTCCGATATCATGACGAACAGCCCCGATAACATATATATTTCTGTCAACACAGCAGTGTCTCGCTCCATCTGAGCCTTGAATGACCGGCAGTGAATGTTATGTTCAAGTGACGTCGGCATGAATCAGAAAAATGATTACTCAATAAGGAAAATCAAGAATACCCCCTCAAGCCAGAAAACAACTCGTTAACTCGGTCATAATTTTGGTAGTTGCTGACTTGAATTGATATTCACAGTAATTTCCCACATTTTACACATAAAAAAATAGAAAAATAGATAAGGCCGAAAGAACGACTAGCAAACGAGGGAACGGAGGAGTTTACATTACACCTTGAATGCAGCATTGCAGCACAGTGCGCTGATTAAAAAAAAAAAACATGGAGGCGACTGCATGGAACTTTGTTAAAGTTTCAGAAGAAGATAGTTCGCTGGTTATTTGTGACAAATGCTCCAAGCGAAGGAGGGAAAAATAGCACGAGCTTTAATACGTCAAACCCGACCAGCCACCTGAAACATAACCATCGCTTCCATGGAGTTTTGAAATCGCGCTAACGTGAGCTAACATGAGCTAACGTGAGCTAATGTCAGCAAGCCAGCAGCAAGTCAACCCCTCCCCTCCCCTCCCCTCTCCATCATCTCTCTCATCTAAAGCTTCCATGAGATTAAAAAAAAAAAAAACTACCGAACCTTATTTACTTTAATTAAAGGCATTCATTTGAACCGAATCACAAGCCAAAATCCTTAAAAACATAATTTTCTGTTACTATTTAGTGCACTTTTTCAGTTTATTTACACAGACAAGTCTAACTTGTGTCAGTACATTATGCACTGTGCATTATTTTTATTGTCATTGAGGAATGCATTTTTTCAGTTAGTAATTCTGATGCATGTATTTCCATCAGTTCAAGGAGCCTTTATTTTTTATATCAGTCAGTAATGCAGCTTATTTAAGTTGATGTGAGATATCAAATAGGTTTGTTTGATAGCTTTAAGAAAATGTTTGAGAGGCTTCCAATAATTTTTCATTGGAAAAAATAAATATCTCTTAATTTAAAAAGTCAAAACTGTTTTTGGTTTTGTTTATAGTATTGATGTAATGATCTTAGGTATATGTTCAATTCAATTCAATTCCAATTTTATTTGTATAGCAAATATGTTACGAATATGTTACTATGTCAACTGTCTCTTGTCGCTTTACAGAGCCAGAGCATGACCCCCGAGCAAATATCATTAACTAAAATTGTAATACTAAATCCAAATCAAGGATAATGGCAGGTAAAAAAAACTCCCACAGAGGGAAAAAAAAACCTTTAAGCCAAACAGTAGTAAGGAAGAAACCTTGAGCAGGACCTGGCTCATATGGAGGGACCTTCCTGATGAAGGCCAGCCGGGTAAAGAAAGAAAAGAGGGGAGACAGGACAGAGAGAGGACGGAGGACAGAGAGAGGACGGAGGACAGAGAGGGAGAGCACACAAATGACTAAATATAATGACCATAAAAACATAAACAGATGGAGGTAGCATATGTGTGTGTTATCGGTATCGGCCTTTAGGAGCTGAAAGTTATCGGTTATCAGTATCGGTTTTAAAAAACAGTTATTGTGCATCCCTAGTCTTTATCAAATTTATTTTTTTACTTTACTGTGAACCAGCTTCCTTCCCACAACCCTCGTATCTGCTGCGAATCAGCAGAGGAATTAACGGACGCTTATTTCTACGAGGGAGACGCACAAAAACAAACACCCTTAGATGGGATGTGTTACAGCGGCCCGGGGATTACCTTTAAACCCCTAAATCCACTTTCAGGAAACATCCTGAGTGAAACCTGACCGGTCGCACATAAAGCTGCAACACAAACACGACCACAAACGCGCACGTTGCACGCCCGCGGCTGCTCTTAACGACTGTGATCGAGCGTAATCGGAGCGAGGAGCCTGTCTGCCGTCCCGTCTGAGGGAGTGTCGGGCCACACAGCTGTCCAGGACTAAACCCTCTTCAAACGTGGCTGGAAAGGTCTGGATCGGACTCTCCGAGTCCTTCCTGATGAGACTGGTTATTTAAATTATGAAGCGAAACTTCATGTGTGAACAAGGAGGTTACTGGAAACAACTGTCCTTTATTCATCAGCGTGATGCTGCAGGGTCCAGGATCAGCATCAGCATCAGCATCAGCATCAGTATCAGTTCTGAGACTGGCTGCTGTTTCCTGGTTTATGTATGAAAGTACAACAGCCACGTTTCCACTGAAGCATCTAGTTCAGAAGGTTAAACCCTGATCCAGCTGCTGGTCCAGGTGTCACACGTGTTGGCCGACCACCTCTGGAACGGTCGCACCTGGACGTCTCAATGTCTGCGGTCTGGAGGACATCCAGCACTTTTATTCTGGGAAAGAAGAAGTTGAACCTTCTCTGGGAGGAGACGTTATTATCTCCAAGCCTCACAGGAAACGGTTGTGCTTCAAACTAGGCTGTAGCGATACACTAATCAAGTGATACGATACGATACACGATATTCGGCTCACGATACGATATATATATATATCGAAATTCATCTTACAATACATTTACATCATTTTCCGAAAGATTTTAAAAGGACAAAGTGATTTTGGTGACATCTTGTGAGTGTTCCAATGACTTTATTTGAATTAATTGAACTGAAAACATCAATTACACATTATATGGCTGACAGGCAGCTTGTAAATGCTGGACAAAATGAATAATGAAAACGTGTTGAGAAAAATAGTTTCATTTATTTAAACAGTGCAAATTGTTGCTTGCGAGCTTTTAAAGATGGGACGCTGGGGTTTTGAAAGAAGCTTAGAATATCGATACTCACAGCTGAAAAATCGATACTCGATAAAATGTCGATATACAGTCATGGAAAAAATTATTAGACCTCCCTTGTTTTCTTCAGTTTCTTGTTCATTTTAATGCCTGGTACAACTAAAGGTACATTTGTTTGAACAAACATAACGATAACCACAAAGGTTGCTCATAAGAGTTTTATTTAAGAGCTGATATCTTACCATTTTCCATGGTTTTCTTGATTATAACCTAAATCACTTAAGTTTTTACATCAATAGCTATGGCATTGTACTGCCAAAAACACTGCTTTTTTAGTCACATGATGACGTTTAGTGGTACCAGGTATTAAAATGAACAAGAAAGTGAAGAAAAAATGGTGGTCTAATAATTTTTTATTCCATGACTGTATATCGCAGAATCGATAAAATCGCTCAGCTCTACTTCAAACCGTAGCGAGCTGTGCCTGGTACAGCTGGTTAACTGGACCGGTGTGGATCTCAGACTGGTGCTGTGATGCTCCCGGATGCTGACATCAGAGCTCTGGAGTTGGACTGAGTTTAGATGTTCTGGGATGTTCTTACATTATCGTTTTTGTAATTACCAGGTTCTGACCGACGATGGTTTCAGTTTAAGTTTTTAATTGTTCGTTTTGAAAAAATGGCTCTGAAATGCTGGAGAGTACTTCCTCTTCATCTCGTTTCTCTGTCGAGTATCCCATGGGCAGCGTGTCTTCACGAGCTGCCTCCACACCAGACATGAACTTCAGGGTGACCCTGAAACCAGCAGGAAGGATCTGACATCAAACCTGCTCATTAAACATCTCCCCAGCTTCCAGCGTGAAGCCACGTGATCATTGTCAGAGCTGATGATTGACAGCTGTCTGTCTCTCCTCAGGACCAACGAGCAGCTGGTGGCCTTCCTCTCCAAACACCGCAGCATGAACTTCATCAAATCTCACGGCAGAGACAACGCACGGTGAGAGACTCAGTCGCCACTTGTTTGTCTTTTCCTTCTTTTGGATTCATCACAACGTAAAAAAAATCTCGTACTGAAGCTGCACAATTACTTAGATGACAGAGGTTCATAGAAAAAGACTTCTGAAGTGGCAGAAAGTAATCAGATTACTTTATTGCTGCAACATGTACAATGATAACTACTCGATGAGTAAGTTTAGTGCTTTCTTTTAAGTTATTATCATGCTTTCTTGCAACAATGTAAAAGAAACAACAGAATCAGGACATGAACAGGACGTCCCCATCGACCTGGGTTAAGATGGTTACAGGCGTCACGGATTGTTTTTAAAAGGAATGTGGAGCCGTTGGTCCAAAGCTTCAGAGACTGATTTAGTTCGAGGATTTTAATCCCTCTGAAAATCTTCAGGGGGATTAAAATCTCTGGACTATTAAAAGAAAGCAGCTGCAGCTCGGAAACAAAGGAGCTCCAGTGAGCTGGAGCCTTTTCAGACAAGTTACTGCTTCAGATTCAAAAAGAGGTTGTTTGTTTTGTTGTTTGTTTTTTTATTGGAGGTAATAAAAGGGAAAGAGAACATCACTATCAAGCACACATTCTGGTTCTCTTTTCACAGTAGATGTTTGTACAATCATCATCACAGAGCTTCAGGTGTCCTCCAGGTTGGATGAATTCACGCTGCTTGTCCTCTCTCAGTTTCATCCGGAAACAGGGTCTGGACCGCCTCTTCTACGAGTGCGACACCCACATGTGGCGTCTGGGAGACCGCAAGATCCCCGAGGGCATCGCCGTGGACGGAGGCTCCGACTGGTTCCTGCTCAACCGCGCCTTCGTGGATTACGTGGTCAACTCCAGGGACGAGCTGGTCGGCAGCATGAAGCGCTTCTACGCCTACACGCTGCTGCCCGCTGAGGTAACGCGCACGCAACTCACCTGTCAGCTCACCTGTCAGCTCACCTGGCAGCTCACCTGTCAGCTCACCTGTCAGCTCACCTGTCAGCTCACCCCTGAAGCACTTCTTTCACCTTCTCGTTGTGTTTCGTGCTGGTTGGGTTTGCTGCATCTCAGCTCCTCCGATGCTGAGCTCGTCCTGATAGTTTAATGGTCTGTTTGGTTTGTTGGCAGCTGTCAAACCCAATAAGTGGTGCCGTAGCGCCACCCACTGGTGTGGAGTGGCTCAGAGTCACTGCTAAGACAAAGGAGCGAGTCCAGCCTCCCACATTTTAACCACACCCCCCTGATGGAAAACTAGTCCCCGCCTTCATGCTTCAGCGTGGCCCCAGAAAAGTGCTGACTGGGTATGCTGGAGGCAGGAGACGATGTTCTTCAGCCATCTTGATGTCCCGTTTCAGTCCTGAGAGGCCTCGACGTGATCTGGGACCTCCTGATGGGATTTAATCTGACGTGTTTGCTCGCTTTTAGGAGGCAAAAAACTGAAACAAAATCAATGAAATGAAATATCGTCTGAAACGCACGACTGTCTCTTTTCCCCTCCCACAGTCATTTTTCCACACCGTGCTGGAGAACAGCGTGCACTGCGAGACCATGGTGGACAACAACCTGAGGCTCACCAACTGGAACCGCAAACTGGGATGCAAATGCCAGTACAAGCACATCGTGGACTGGTGCGGCTGCTCGCCGAACGACTTCAAGCCCTCGGACCTGCCGCGCTTCCAGGTGAGACGCTGGAGACGTCTGGTAACTGGAGCCAGTCAGGGCCCCAGTTAGCAGACTGGTCAGGGTCCCAGTTAGCAGACTGGTCAGGGCCCCAGTTAGCAGACTGGTCAGGGTCCCAGTTAACAGATTGGTCAGGGTCCCAGTTACCAGACTGGTCAGGGTCCCAGTTAACAGACTGGTCAGGGTCCCAGTTAACAGATTGGTCAGGGTCCCAGTTAACAGATTGGTCAGGGTCCCAGTTACCAGACTGGTCAGGGTCCCAGTTAACAGATTGGTCAGGGTCCCAGTTAACAGACTGGTCAGGGTCCCAGTTAACAGACTGGTCAGGGTCCCAGTTAACAGATTGGTCAGGGTCCCAGTTAACAGACTGGTCAGCAGTTAAGGGACCATCAGGCGGCTAGTTTAGGATGAAAAGTCGCAGTTTCACGTCAAAGAAGTTTGGAAAAAGTTGCGATTTTTACAACAAAAATGCTCAGTTCCATAAAGCGGCCAAAGTTTTGTTAAAAAACAGCAAATTTGTAAAATTCACATTTTATTACCAAAAGTTTTTGATTTTAGGACAAAAAAGTTCTAATTTTACAAAATTATCAGTTTTATGTGAACAATTTCCATTTTGTAAAAGTTTTTAGTAATTTTCATTTTAAAATTACAATCTTTTCAAATTTGTGATTTCATGATAAAAAATAGTTATTTTAAGTCGTGGTTTTAGGATTAAAAGTTCAGATCTTGCAAATTTTTTTTTTTGCAATTTTTGATCTGTGATTTTACGACAAAAGTCTCAATTTTGATAAAAAGTTGTGATTTTTGCTCATTTTGAGGTTTTATGACAAACATTTGTTTACTTTCAGAACAAAAAGTCATAATTTGGTAAATTCACCATTTTTCAACACGTTTGTGATTTAAGGATGAAAAAATACAAAAGTTCACAATTTTACGGGAGTGAAGATCTTGTGATTTTTACAAAAGTTGATAATAAGTTGAAAAAATTGTAATTTTTAACTACAAAGTCATGATTTTGTGAAATTAGTGATTTTACGACAAAAGTCTCGGTTTTAGAACAGAAAGTCTCGATCTTTCAGAGTTAATGATTTTACAACAAAATGTTGCTTTTTTTTTCAAAAAAATGACTGAGAAGCTCCAGGATGCAGGAACAGGAGCAGCAACGGGCCCTCGACCTCCAGGAGCCTCCATGATTGTGTTTGACCCCCCAGTTAAAAGCACAGCGGCGGATCATTTTATTTTCTTTAGACTTTCTTAGAGAAATGGGGAAAAAAGTCACGTGTCCCTGAAACTCTGAAGGTGGATTACAGTAAAAACCACATGAAGGAGACGTCTCTATCTGCAGCGTCTCATGGAGCCGGGGGCCGGGGGCCCAGAATAGCTCCGCATTCACAAATTAGCAGTGCTGCTTTTACCTCCAGCAGGCGGCCCACGGCTCCCGGTAACGACAGACCTGAGGTCAGTGTCTGCGGCGGGGCTGCCGATGGTTTCTATAAGCAGAGCTGATCCTGGAAGCAGCTGTCCTCGCCATATTTTTGGAGCCTTGTAACTTCCAGCCGCCGAGGTTTCCAGGGTTGTCATTATTTTAATGTCGGGGTTCGACCTTGAGAGGCGGCTCGAGGAGCCAACGTCGGGTCCAGGGACTCACACCGATGGTATATATAGTCTAACGTACATGCTCTTTATTATTCAAAGGAATTTCTTACCAAGTGGACGGTTGAAGATTACAAGGCAGAAACATAAAAAAACTGAAAATATTCCATCATACAGATGTTGGAGTTTTTTTCACTCCAGTGGTTTTTCTTTGGAAGTTATTTCTAAATTTAATTGTGTATTTAATGATCAAAATAAGTGTTGTTAGTGTGTCTCTGCATCAGTGGGTCGTCCATGCCGTCGTAGATGCTGGTTTTTAGCAGCCTGGAAGTGAAACGGACTCAGGAACCATCTCTGATGTCACAGCCGTGTCCAGCGGTACAGAACGTACCGAGCCAATCAGAGCTTTAGACTCACACAGGAGCATCCGAGGGACCGCCATTCAAAACAGCCGGGGCGGCTGCACAATTTCTCATAACGGCGTGCACTTTTTAGTGCACGACTGACGGCGGTCGTTCGTAGGGTTGAGCACCGAAAAACGATTCCAAGTAGGAATCGGTTCCTAACGTCCAGGTTCTGGAATCGTTTAGAAGATTTTTGAATTTCGATTCCTGTTTTTTGGTTCCTAAATGTCCGCGCTTTTTTTTTGTTTTGTTTTACTTCACTAGTTTGTTGATGTTACTCCGCCCGGCGTACTCAACTCCGCGCTAGTGGCGACGTCACGTCCGTCACCGACGGGACTTCACTCGCCACAACATGGACCCCAAGAGACGCCGCTCTCGAGTTTGGCTGCATTTCAGTCCGGGAAATGACGGCTACCTGGCGCAGTTACTGCGTGTTACTGCCAAAGGAGGGTGAACAACTAATATGGCAAAACACCTTCACCTGCATGACATCACAAAAATAAACGAGTGTACCGTATTTAATTGACCTTTCGGTAAGCACCGCCCCCTCCCTAGTTACTGTTGCTAGATCGGACAAACTTTCTGCTCCTGCGTTAAGGACTGTGTTGATTCTCTATTTTTCTGATGCCTATCATCAGTGTTAATATTATACTATAATAATGCCATGGTGGAATATTGCTGCTGGGGACCTGCAACAATGACTCGAGGTGTCCAGAACGTTTGGAGGAGGCATTTTTATTCCTTTTCCCTAAGCCGAAACAAACAACGTGACACCCCATTCACGTTGGCTGCGAGGGTAAAATGAAAAGTAACAGCCTATGTGGTGAAAAGGCTTCTTCCCTTCTCAGTTTTTTTTTTAATGAAAAAATTCTACTGTTAAGTCGCGATCTGTTGACCTACACATCAACGAATCGGAATCGAGAATCGTTTTGAACAGGAATCGAAACAGAGAACCGGAATCGGAATCAGAATCAGGAATCGTTAAAATCCAAACGATGCCCAACTCCTAGTCGTTCCGCCAGGTGTTCCTGTTCCTCCGCGCTCCATCTTCTGATGCCTCACTGGTCGTGTCCCCGTCCAGCGGCGTCCAGCGGCGTCCAGCGGCGTCCAGCGGCGTCCAGCGGCGTCCAGCGGCGTCCAGAGGCAGTTTTTCTGTCTGGTGGTGGACTCCTGACCGACTCCTGCATCACAGAGGGGAAGAGTTGGGACGACCCGCGTTATCTTTGTCATCAAAGATGAACCGTGGACTCGTCGTAACCGCAGGACACGTGCTGAACTGGGCGGTGTGAGTTTAAATCTGTCTCGTGTCCGTACAGTTTCAGGTTACTCTTCTGGATGCAGGACGGCGTTGAGTCACTAAGTTACTCCCCCCGGAGACCTCTCCCATCTTTCTCTGTGTCTCTACAAACTCCTTTATTTTTTTATTTTTTGAGCTCGTTCCTGGCGTCTAATTCTGATTTGATGGAAGAAGCTCTGACGTTGTTTCTGCATGTAGAGAGAGAAAGAAAACGAGCGCTGACTGGGATGAAGCGCAGGCAGCTGTTTGGGACGTTGTGTGGACGGGAGCAGTAACGTGAGCTTCCTGCTGCTGCGAGGACTCGCGTCTCACACGCCCAGAATAACTGCTGAGTAAAGAGCTTCATGCCTCTCATTAGTTTGGGGTTTCCTGGTTCACTGCTGACGGAGCGCTGCTGTGGTGAGCTCACACCCTCCTCATCCTCGTGACGTCACCATCAAACCCCTCCCCCCTATTTTCTGTCTTTGGGGTCCTCGTGAGATTCACCTTCACCACAAAAATAAAAGCATCTCAGAGGTTTTTAGAAAAAGATGGAAATCAGCCGCAATATTTAAAACAAACAAAAGACAGAAAAAGAGGTTTTAAAAAGAAGAGAATGAGAGTTTGAAAGAGTTCCTCAGTTCCCAGATGATGCCTCCTGAAGCTGCTGTATCATATTCTCATATGTGAAGAGCAGAAAATCTGTAAAATCTCTTCTTCCCAGACGTGCGGTCACTCTGTTGGCCATGTGTTTCTGAGGGGCAGCGAGCAGATTTCAGACCTTCAAAATGCTCCTTTTTTTTTCCTTCCTGGACTGGTTTCCTGGTTTTCTTTTTTTACAGTTGGACTTAGGTTCTGTGTTTGGAAACATATGATGTCATCGAGGTGTTTATGTGAGTTACCAGGGAGTTGGATGTAGGAAAAATGAGATCTCAAATTGCTGAGTGTGTGTTTAAATCGTGTGTGTGATGGACCTTTGAAGGGCCTCTTTCTGCTGAGTCTGTTCTTAATGACATGTGAAATGTCACGCGCCTGATTTTGGAGCATCGGCGCAGAGCGTTCACACAGAAACAGCTCTGTGCTCGAGGCCGGGGCAGACGGCGGCTCTGGGTTTGGCGAAATAGACATTTCTCTGAAGGATAAATCACCAGTAGGAGTCAAACCGAGGCACGTGCTAACCACGCTCGCCGTGCTAGCTCGCGCTGAACGCGCCAGCGGCTCTGCAAAGCCGAGCCGGGCCAGTTGCTTTCCCGTTGTCACTTTCAATTCAATTCAATTCGTTATAGCATCTTTTACAATGTCAATGAGACCCAGAGCATGATCATTAACTAAAAATATGATATTAAATCCTAAACAAGGATAATGGCAAGTAAAAAAAAAAACTTCCAACAGCGGGAGAAAAAAAACCTTTAAGCCAAAACAGTGGCAAGAAATAACTCCACTTTAAGAGGAAGAAACCTCGAGCAGGACCTGGATCATCATGGAAGGGACCTTCCTGATGAAGAGCAGCTGGTAAGGAAAGAAAAAAAAAGAGGGGAGACAGGACAGAGAGAGATGGAGGACAGAGAGAGGAGAGCACACAAATGACTGAATATAATGACTATACAACCCTTAGCAAAAAAGTCTGGAATCACCAGCCTTGGACAAGCTCTCACTCAGACATTTTATTCTGTAGAACAAACTCAGAATAAAAATCATGAAACAATAATGAAGTTTTTCAAAAGTGCAACTCCTTGGAATTCAGAAACACCAAAAGGAATGAATAAAAAACATTGCGGTGGTCACTAAATGTTACTTTTATAGAGCAAGTGCAGGGAAATAAATATGGATTCACTCCATTCTGAGGAAAAAAAATATGGAATCATGAAAAACAGATAAAGGAAAAAAAAACAATCAAAACGCATCACTAGTATTTAATTGCACCACCTCTGGCTTTTATGACAGTTTACAGTCTCTGATTCATGGACTTGATGAGTGACAGACAGTATTCTGCATCAATCTGGTGCCAGATCATCTTTGCAGGTTGGAGTCTTGCTGTGGACCGTTGTTTTCAATTTCCACCACAGGTTTTCAGTTGGGTTTAGATCCAGGACTGTCTGCAGGCCATGACATTGACTGGATGCGTCTTTCACCAGGGAATGCTTTCACAGGTTTCTGCTCTGTGGCGTGATGCATTGTCATCTTGGAAAATGATTTCATCATCCCCAAACATTTTTCAATTGAAGGGATAAGAAAGCTGTCCAAAATGTCAATGTAAACTTGTGCATTTATTGAGGATTTAACCACAGCCATCTCCCCATTGCCTTTGCCTGACATGCAGCCCCATATCATCAAGGACTGTGGGAATTTTTGATATTTTCTTTATGCAGTCCTCTTTGTAAATCTCCCTGGAACGGCACCAAACAAAATGCAGATTTGTGACTCATCACTGAAGATAACCTTCATCCAGTCATCCACAGGTCCATGACTGCCTCTCCTTAGCACAGTGCAGTCTTGTTATTTTCTGTTTAATTGTCACTGATGGTTTCCTTTTATCTTTCCTGGATGAAAATCTCATTTTCTTTAGGCGATTTTGCACAGTTCTGTCACATTGACTCCAGCTTCCTCCCATTTCTTCTTCATTAGTCTTGTTGTGCATTTTCTGTTTTCAAGACATATGGCCTTTAGATGTTTGTCTTGATGCTTAGATGTCTTCGTTGGTCCACCAGTACGCTTGACTTTAACAACCTTCCCGTGCTGTTTGTATTTGGTCCATATCTTTGATACAGCTGACTGTGAACAGCCCACATCTCTGGCAACCGTACGTGTAGAGTTACCTTCTTCAAGTAGTTTGATAATCCTGTCTTTGGTCTCAAGAGACATCTTGTTGGAGCCATCATTCTTGCCCAATCCACTTGGTCCAGCAGCTCTCCAAGGTGTGATAACTGCACTGTTTTTAACGGCAGACTAACGAGCAGATCTAATCTGAGGCAGGCGCCTAATTAAGGAAAGGAAACTGACTGGGTGTATCCTTATTTTCTACTAAAAATGGAGTGATTCCATATTTATTTCCCTGCACTTGCTCTATAAAAGTAACATTTAGTGACCACCACGATGTTTTTTATTCATTTCTTTTAGTGTTTCTGAATGCCAAGGAGTTGCACTTTTGAAAAACTTCATTACTTGTTTCATGCTTTTTTATCTGAGTTTGTTCTACAGAATAAAATGTCTGAGTGAGAGCTCGTCCAAGGCTGGTGATTCCAGACTTTTTGCCAGGGGTTGTATAAACAGATGTAGGCAGCAGCACTGAGGTGAGATGGTCAGAGGACCAGGTCCACGGTCAGTGCCGAACAGAGCCGATCCGGGCCGTCCTGGTACCTGATCTGGCCTGAGAGCGAGCGGAGAGGTCTGAACGGGGCTGGATCTGGTGTCGAGTACGTTGGGCTTCTTTGACGTACGACCGTCGTTAACGTTTGTCGACATTCTGTCACATTAACAGAAAGACGTCCCGCCCCGTTGGCTGTCACATACCGGACCGAAAAATCCCACAATCCTCAGAAAAGTCAGGGTAGAGCGCTAAGAAACATGTTGTCGTTGACTCAGTTTGACTCTGTTTGATCAGCCGTCTTAACGTCGGACCGCGGCGTCTGACTTCACACTCAGAAGTTCTCTTGTTTCTGCATCTCAACGCTGCTGAAAGGTGTTTAGAGCGAGTGAAGGAAAATAATTTACTGTAAATTTACTTGCTCGGTCCCTTCGTGCTGTTTGCGCCTCGTAATGAAACTGGAATAATCCCTGAATCACTTTTATTTAATGAAGTGTTGGAGTTCCTCTCCTGCTGTACATCGTGTCCCTCCTGTACTGTAATAATTTAACGGCGCTTGTATTCGTGTCCCGCTGCCTTTTTCCCACCACAGCAGGCCTCCAGACCCACCTTCTTTGCCAGGAAGTTCGAGGCCAGCGTGAGCCAGGAGATCATCAGCCAGCTGGACGCCTACCTGTTTGGAGACTACGCCTCTGGCACCCCGGCCCTCCAGGCCTACTGGGAGAACACGTTCGAGCAGGAGACGGACGGACTCGCCAGCCTGTCGGGCACCGTACTCACCCACTACCACGCCTTCGCCCGTATGGGGCTGTCCCGCGCTGCCGGACTGATGCAGGGGCATCCCAACGACAACAGCTGCAGGTACGCTGGAGCTGTGCAGCAGAGCTGACGGCTTGTCTAACACCGCTTTACCCTTTTTTTTTTTAATTTTTTAATTATCATGTGACAAGCCAGAAGGTAAAGAGTTACATCACAGCAGTGAAACCAGATAAAACCAGACCGGGCTTTTCATTCATTCATACATTTTATATTACGTTTTCAACACAGATCCAGAACAAAACTCTCTGCTGTGGGTGATCCAGAGCAGTCCATCAGCTCGATCCTAGCGTAGGTTACTGCCTCTAATAAGTCCATAAATCTGGGATGTCAAACCTTCACGAGCTGATTTTAGTCCAAGGATGTCCAGATATCTGAGAGCAGGTTGCAGAAGGATTATTTATCTCTAGATGATGAATTATTGGAAGCCAAACCTGTCAAAGAAGTCTGTTTCCACTCGTGCTGCTCAGATCAGTCTGTCAGCAGGTTATCTGTCTTCATCATAAGTCTCTCCAGATGCATCCAGATGTTCTGAACAGTCACTTCTTTTTCTTTTTTTTTCATGAATGTACACTCATCATCTCTGCTGAAACCGTCTGTCATGTCAGTCTCTTACTAAAAGATGCATAAAAAGCCTCAAACCCTAACTTTAAGGTTAATAAGCTGTTTGTCAGTTCACAGCAGAGAGAAACGTGAATAATAATCCCAGAGCTCAGATGCCGTTTAGAAACACTGAGGGCTCCTTCAGTGTGTCTCCTCCCAGCTGGTCTCCTGCCAGGTTTGTGGCCGTAAAGCTACCGCCCTCCACCGCCTCGGAGCCTCCCGCTGGTTGGAACGTTGATAGAAACTGTCACTGAGAGGCAGCACATGAAAAGCACATGAATTGGACTCAGCAATGACGACACTAGAAGAGCCGGTAGTAAAATCCCTGCCGTGCAGTTACGCTGTTGTTTTCAGGTGTGAGAAGTTTGGGCTGGAAGCACTTTGTGCATTAAAATGAACTTTCACATGATTATAATAATGGAGTCGGTCTGATCAGGATTAGAGGTGCACGATAACTATTGGGCTGATAACAGGAAATTATGACGTCATTCCGATAAGTCCGATATCATGACCAATAGCCCCGATAACATACAGTGATCCCTCGCCAATTCGCGCTTTAAGTTGCACGGTTTTAGTTATTCGCAGATTTTTCAGAAATATATAATATTAAAAAAAAATCAAGAAAAAATTGCGGAAACATCACAGGATGTTGTGCGCGTTCTCTCACAGTGAAGAAATGTGAGCCAGCCTGGCCCCTTTAAGAAGGGGGCCTTATGGTTAATGTAGTGGCCTTATGGGTAATGTAGTGTGTGTGTCGTGGGACGACAGAACGAAAACAGGGTTAGATGAAAAGTGTAGTGAGCATCAACAGCAGCCCAGCGTGTATAGATTTACATTCTCTGTTAACCGACAGGAGCCCAACAATACAACCTGTGTGATGTTACAAGTTCCTGCAGTGCCAGAATAAAGTTCCCGTTCCATGCAGAGAAAACCGGACTTTTTCTTTTTTGTTGTTGTTAGCGTGTTAGCTGCTAATTACGAGCCAAAAATAGCACAATAGCAGCAGTTTGTTTACTACAGTTCAGAGACCAGAGGCTGTGAAGGTAACAGAAAGACCACAGTTGAGCCTTTGTCTTGTTTCGCTGCAGTGGCTCGCTACTTTGTAGCAGTTTTTAAACATATTTTAAATAGTTATTTAGGCTCGAGGGGCTCCGGCTCCAGTTCGCGGATTTTGATTTTTTGCGGGGGGGCGCCGGTCCCCATTAACCGCGAAAAATAAGGGATCACTGTATATATTTTTGTCAACACAGCAGTGCCTCGCTCCCTCTGAGTCTTAAATGACCGGCAGTGAATGTTATGTTCAAGTTACGTCGGCATAATCAGAAAAACGATTACTCAAAAATCAAGAATACCCCCTCATGTCAGAAAACAACTCGTTAACTCGGTCATAATTTTGGTAGTTGCTGACTTTAATTGATATTCGCAGTATTTTCCCACAGGTTACACATAAAAAAAGAAAAAATAGAAAAGGCTATAAGAACGACGAGCAAACGAGGGAACGGAGCAATTTATGTTACACCTTGAATGCATCACAACAAACATGGCGGCAATGGTATGAAACTTCGTTAAAGTTTCAGAAGAAGATAGTTTGCTGGTTATTTGTGACAAATGCTCCAAACAAATTCCACGAGGAGGGAAAAACAGCACAAGCTTTAATACGTCAAACCTGATCAGAAACATAACCATCGCTTTGACAGTTTTGAAATCACGCTAACGTTAGCTAACGCTAACATGAGCAAGCCAGCAGCAAGTTTCCTCTCCCTCGTCTCTCTCATCTCAAGCTTCCATGAGATTAAAAAAAAAAAAAAACTACTAAACCTCATTTACTGAAATTAAAGGTATTAATTTAAATGGAACCACAAGTCAAAATCCTTTAAATGTAAATCTTTTTCAGTTTGTAATTCTGATGCATGTATTTCCATCAGTTCAAGGAGCCTTTTATTTTTTATATCAGTCAGTAATGAACCTTATTTAAGTTGATGTGAGATATCAAATAGGTTTGTTTGATAGCTTTACGAAAATGTTTGAGAGGCTTGACAATAGTTTTTCACTGGAAAAAATAAATATCTGTTCATTTAAAGAGTCAATTTTTTTTTTAATTTTCTTCATAGTATTGGTGTAATGATCTTAGGTATATGTGTGTTATCGGTTATCAGTATCAGTTTTTAAAAATAGTTATTGTGCATCCCTAATCAGGATAATGCATTTAAGATCTTTCGTAGGTGGACGCTCCAGTTTGGTGACACCGATTTTGACGCTTTTGTTTTCGTGGCATCTTCTGTCCCACTGATCTGGTCCAGTGCACTAATTCAATGGAGGTGGGAGTTTCTTGACTTGGTCTCAGAGGTCGGGGGGGCACATGAGTAAAATCTTGCCCTGCTGCAGTTTAGGATCTCATTTTAAAACATAAGCAGGCCTGCCATCATAATTCTTTTCCTCTTCAATGGAAATATCTCCTCTGGTTCCTCTGGAACCGACTTTAATTTCCAGTGATCGATACCAGTGGAAGAATCTTCCTCCGGAGGCGTTCAACCAGGTCGCTATGAGTTATTCTGCCGTCACTGTTCTCGTTTTGAATACTGGCCGTGTGACGCTCCTGTATGAACCGTCACAGAGCTGTCGGGATCGGTTCGGTACGTTCTGTACCGGTGGGAGCTGCTGTGAATGGGAGGAATTCAAGACCCGTTTCACGGCAGATGACGTCTGCAAAAATCAAACCAGGCGCTGACGTGTCGACAGCAGTGAGCCTAGTTTATAACTCATCTTCAAAAGCGGCATTAAAAATGCACCAAGCAGTTTTCCTGCAGACTTGAAACAACGTCTGCCATCCCTAAAAGAATTAAAGTGGCTCACGTCACGTCTTTACCCAGAGTGCGAATGTATAAATGTGTAAAGTACTGGCAAATCGAAATGAAATGAAAGTTGGTGCCCAGCAGGTGACCTCCGCTTTGTTGGAGCCAATAAGAACCAGCCTCCAGGTATGAGAATAAATGAGTCCTGCATCATCATCCAGGTGTCTCTTCGCATGCGGTGAGCAAATAACGCTGCTCTGTGTCGGTCAGAGAGGAGGACGGTCGGATGAAATGTGTCTTCCCACCAAACTCCCTGCAGTTTGTGTCGTCCAAATTAAATATGAAGATAAGGCCGGCTTGTCCTGAGGTACAATCAGGCTTCAGTTTCTGCGCAGGTTGGATTTTTCCAGCTGCGTGTGTGTATGTGTGGGCGCCTGTGTGTGCATGTCTGGTGGAGTGGAGGGGGTGGGGAGAACCGCAGTAGGTACAAGGAGGTGCTTGTTGAAGTACGGGGAGGGGTGGGGGGGTGTCGGCGGTTAGCATGGGTGGAGGCGGTGTTACGGGAAGAGTGAGAGCAAAGACTGGAGGAGCAGTCGGCTATAAAAGACCGGTCTGTTACACTTGAACCTGTCCAGTGGCTCAGAGCGCTGATGTAAATGCATTAAAAAATTAAATTAAATTAAAAAAAAAAAAACCTTCTGCATGTCATACATCTTTCCATCAACTTCAAGTTTTTTGAGTTAGACTTACAGTACTTGTAGATTTTCATCCACCCTTTTCACAGGAATATCTGTGTTTTTATATCTGTCCACATTCTTCACTAATTCAATAATAATTTATGAATTCAATTAAAGTCAATTTTATTTGTATAGCGTCTATTACAGATTGTCTCCAGGTGCTTTACAGAGATCCAGATCATGACCCCCGAGCAAATATCATTAACTAAAATTACAATTTTAAATCCTCATTAAAGAAAATGACAAGTAAATAAAACTTCCATAGCTGGAGAAAAAAACCTCTAAACCAAACAGTGGTAAAAAAAAAAAACTCCACTTTCAGAGGAGACCTTCCTGATGAAGAGCAGCAGGGTAAAGATGGAAAAGAGGAGGGAGACATACATCCTGGCAATACTATATAGGACAAAATCTATAAATAATTATTATCCATTAACTTTATAACTAGGAATTCCTTGCACTTCTATTCTGACTGATACTTTGTTAGTACATGAACTACAGAGATGACTACAGTGATCCCTTATTTTTCACAGTTGATGCGAAAATCTAATTCCGCAAACTGGAGCCGGAGCCCCCCGAGCCTAAATAATGTGTTTAAAATATGTTTAAAAACCGCAAAAGAGACACTGCAGCGAAACAAGACAAAGGCTCAACTGTGGTCTTTCTGTTACCTTCACAGCCTCTGGTCTCTGAACCGTAGTAAACAAACCACTCTTTCATCTAACCTCGTTTTCATTCTGCCGTACTACGACACACACTACATTACCCATAAGGCCCCCTTCTTAAAGGGGCCAGGCTGGCTCACAACATGCCTTTGCTGCGAAAGAACGCGCACAACATCCTGTGATGTTTCCGTGATTTTTTTCTTGATTTTTTTTTTTTTAATATTATATATTTCTGAAAAACATCTGTGAATAACTAAAACCGCGGAACTTAAAGCGCGAATTGGCGAGGAACCACTGTATATAAACAGATGTAGGCAGCAACACTGAGGTGGTCAGAGGATCAGACTGGTGGTCAGCATGTATTAATCCCTGGATTGACATTTTATGTGGCAGTAACTGTCCTTATTTCCGTTTCCTCAAAGAGTCATTCTCGATGGTTCTAGCTTGTGGACAGGAAGTGTCTCCTGCACTGGTCTGAAGAAGGGAAAACAAAACTTCCCTCCGTGACCCCTTCAGCGAACGTGACACGCTGTTTTTGCTCCTCAGGTACGTGGCCATGAGCCACCCGGCGTCGGTGTACCTCTACTTCCTGTCGGACCAGTTCCGGGGCTACCTGGTGCGTCACGTGGCCACGAACCGAGCCTCGACCCAGCTGGAGAGCCTGGAGACGTGGGTGACGCCGAAAGATCACTTCACCCTGACCGGCCCGCCCCACGTCAACAACAGGCTTCAGCACATCCAGGTCAGTGCACGTGTCCGTTCAGTAACGCCTCCACCGCTCACCTGGAGCTCCAGCTGGTTTCTAACCGAAGTTAGTTCTGGTATCAGGCTTTACCATGTTTGGTATTTAAGATATGTTTCCAGATAGGTGAACAGCAGGGGTCAGAGGTCAGAGGTTTGTTTTCTCTGATCGTTTCAGGTCGGGTCGGACTGGGATCCAAAGGAGCGCCTCTTCAGGAACTGGGGGGGCCTGCTGGGACCCGAGGACGAGCCGGTGGCCGTGCAGCGCTGGAGCCGGAGCCAGAGCAACCTGACGGCCACCGTCGTGTGGGTCGACCCCACCAACGTCATTGCCGCCACCTACGACATCCTCGTGGACGCGTCCGCCGAGGTCACCCACTACCGGCCCCCCCTCACCCTGCCGCTGCGGCCCGGCGTCTGGACGCTGAGGGTGCTGCACCACTGGAGCCCGCTGGGCCAGACCAGCTTCGTCGTGGCTCCGCTGGAGTTTCATCGGCAGCAGCCCACTCAGAGAGGTGGGTGCGCTCGTGCATGTCCTGCCGTACCGTTGACACCAAACACCGTCATAAACTTTCAGCGAGTTTTTTTCTTGGCCCTATTTTCAGGCTGTAAAACACATGTGTCAAACACAAGGCCCGCGGGCCAAAGGTGGCCCGCCACGTCATTTTATGTGGCCCTCAAGAGCTTGAGCATTATTGGCTTAAATTTTAAACCAATATTTTAAGACTTAAAATAAGTTTACACTACTTTAAAGCATATATTGACAATAAACTTCATCTACCATAATGCATTTCGTCGGTACTCACAATGATAACGGTAGCTATGAGAAAGATGATTTTTCAGAACTGATGGACTTAAGAAAAGCCTTTTCAAACTAACCCCAAGATGTCCAAGAAAATAAAAATTGATGCACAAGGAAGCGGTTTCATGAAAACAGGAAAACAAATTACAAGTTTGTATCTCAAGGTGAAATAACAGTGTGTCTTTTGTGTTATGAGGCGGGTGTCAGTCGTGAAAGAGTTTAATTTACTTCGGCATTTTGACAGCGAACACGGAGCTAAGTATGCTAAATTTAGCCTGCAAGAAAAACCGCTTCCGCTTCTGAAACCAAGGTAATGGATACTCTCAGTGATGTTTACCACAAACCCTGAGTTTAATATAATAATGACTTAAACATTTGAAAACTTGAATACATAATAAATACAGGAAACCGTTATTTAACAGTATGATAAGGTGTAGTTTAATTTATTTTGATTTTCATTGCATTTTGTTACATTCATGCTGTCAATCGGGCCCTTCGAGGGCCACCATGATGCTGATGTGACCCTCAGTTAAAATGAGTCTGACAGCCCTGCTGTAAAAGAATGTTGTGTAGAGGGAAGCTTTAACGGGGACATGTCGATGTCCTCTGACATCAACCAGACACTGGATATTTTCTCTTTTTCAGGCCGTTCTGTATTTAGCGGTTGAGAGTTTGTGTGAACGGAGGAGCTTTAATAAGTCGCTTCAGACCACAGCAGATAACAGCTAATGCTTTAACGACTCAGAGCCGACGCCCTCCTGCCCCAGCTGTCAACACCAGCCGTGTATTTATGGTGTCAGTGTCCGGCCCCTCTGTCATGCAAACACGGGGTCACCTCTGGCCAAAACCGTCTCCTCCTCCTGCTCACTGCTGGATTTGTTTGACCTCAGAAGGCATCCAGGGACCTGGAGCTGATCCCTGCTTGTTAAGATCCAACGTACGTTTTGAGTATGACACAAATATTACATTACAAGTCTGCTGCTTCAGAGTTTCTAAATGTTTTTTTCAGGTGTTTCTGTGTTATAATGAAATACAATTGGAAGCATTTCATCAGTTTCAAAAGCTTTCATTGAGAGTTACACATAATTCATGCAATAAGTCAATATTTGCAGTGCTGACCCTTCTTTTTCAAGACCTCTGCAGTTCTCCCTGGCATGTTGTTAATCAACTTCTGGACCAAATCCTGACTGATGGCAGTCCATTCCTGCTTAATCAATGCTTGGAGTTTGTCAGAATTTGTGGGTTTTTGATTGTCCACCCGCCTCTTGAGGATTGACCACAAGTTGTCAAAACATTAAGATTTTGGGCCCTTGGCCAGGAAACTCCCCGGATCTTCCGGAGAATCCGGAGGATTGTGGTCAATCCTCAAGAGGCGGGTGGACAATCAAAAACCCACAAATTCTGACAAACTCCAAGCACTGATTAAGCAGGAATGGACTGCCATCAGTCAGGATTTGGTCCAGAAATTTTGAAACTAATGAAATGCCTCTAATTGTATTTCATTATAACATAGAAACACCTGACAAAAACATATAAAAACTCTGAAGCAGCAGACTTTGTGAAAATGTAATATTTGTGTCATTCTCAAATCTTTTGGCCATGACTGTATTTGGCTCTATATAACTTAGTTTATTCAGGTTTTGTTCAATATCCTACCTGAACTATTCCACTAGTTTAATAAGATTTAATCTCAGTCAGTGCGTTTACATGGGAAGTTTAATTCCTCTTTAATTCAGAATTAAAGTTAAAGCCGAATAAAAGTTACCATGTAAACACCTAATTCCATATGAAAATGTCAATTCCGAATTAAACTTAATTCCGAAGTAACTGGCTGGTTTATTCTCATTTTAATTCCGAATTAAATAATTCCGCGGTCATGTATACACTCATTCCTGTTTGAATTAATTCCCGTCTTTCTGCACATGCTAGTTCTCTTGCCCGTCTGTCGCGATGACGCTTATTTCGCGCTGGGCTTGTTTTCAAAACAAAGTTTTAAAATGGCAGCACGCAGTAAACGTTGTCCAAGAGCAGAGACGATTTATTTAATAAATAGCTTGGAGGAACTGGAAAATAATTAAAAGAACAGATGGCAGGAAACATAAAAATTGTGAGCTTTTCAAAGTTGTAGCGGCCAGGTTAAATGAAGGAGGTTTCGCAGATAGAGACGCCACCCAGGTCAAAAATAAGTGGAATGTTGTTGCTAACCGAGTTGTTGCTAAGTTTGTTTTCTTCCGGTAGACGTAAAGACGTCCGCCCACCCATCCAATCAGAACCCTTCCCAACCCCCAGACCTAAAGCGGAATTGGATAAAGCCGAACAAACAGGTTTTCCATGTAAACCTTAATTCGGAATTACTATTTCCATGTAAACTCGAAAGAAAATAGTTTAATTCGGAATTATTTAATTCCTAATTATTAACTTCCGAATTAAAAAACATCATGTAACCGCAGCCAATGTTCATCTAGACCAGTGATTCCCAAAGTGTGGGCCGCGGCCCCCTGGTGGGCCGCCGTGGTACAGCAGGTGACCCGTGAGAGGTCATTAAAAAAAAACAAATATGTTTTAAATCCTCGATTTAAAAAAAATATATATTTATATTCTTAATTACAGTAAAATATTTATGGCATGATTAAGAAAAATATTCAGAAGTAATAAAACAAACCAATTGACCAAACAAACCAATCTTAACTTAATATGACAAGTGTCACCATATTTGTTGACCCCTTACATTAATACCGGGACATAGCTTCTTGCCTTGTTTGTTAACCACATTTGTGATTAAAGGTTTGGGTGGGCCGCAGAGATTTTTCACATTTCAAATTGGGCCTTGGTATTCTGGAGTTTGGGAACGGCTGATCCAGACATGTTTCTAATCTGCTCTGTTGGGAGAAAAAGTCCTCCAGAGCATCTGCTCCAGGCTTTGACCCGTAACCCTCCTCGTCTGTCCCGTTTCCAGAGGAAGCTCTGCGGCTGCACAGCGGTCCGGCCAAGAACTCCTACATGGAGCAGAGCTTCCACGGCCTGAACCCGGTCCTGCAGCTGCCGGTGAGCCTGGGCGCCGTGGAGGAGGCCGAGGCCAACGCCGGCCTGACGGGCGCGCCGCTGCGAGGCTGGCTGGACGCGCTCCTGCGGGGCCACTGGTCCGCCGCCGACGTCTGCTCGCTGGGCCCCAGCTCCTGCCCCTTCATGCAGCGCTGCCAGCTGACGGCGTGGAGCTCCGCCAGCCCCGACCCAAAATCTGAACTGACGTCGCCCAGAGAGAACGGACGGATCAGGTAGCAGGACGGAGGAGGACGAGGGGCACGGAGGAGAACAAATGAAGGAAGGAGCTTTTGTTTCTACGTATTTATTTATTTAAAATGTGTGGGGTTGAAGGCGGAGAACAGACGGAGCTGCGGAGGGGAACTCAGAGGTGTAGAAAATATTCTCCTTCACTCAGTCTGCTCTCACATTTATTTTGGGCAACAGATGTGTGTCGAATGAACGAATGAATGAATGAACGAACGGATGAATGTGAGATGAAGAACTCCATACCTCTTGCTGAGCGTCTCCTTGGTTCTGGAGACAACAGCTGCTCCTTCTCAGACCCATCATTTAAGAAAGTTTTTAAAATAGTTGTGTTTGATCTCAGACTGTTTGCTGAAGTCTTTCAATGTGACAGTTTTAAATTCAGCTCTTACATTGTGACTTTTTTTTAATTTATTATTTTCAACGATATTGAAGTTGTGTTAAAATTTCTGATTAAACCAAGTATAAGCGATCAGTTCCTGAAACAGGAAACGTCAGTCAGCGGTGGAGGCGACACGTCCACGAGCGTTTCTTCTTCCGTTCACCTTTTGCTCCATTTTGTTTTTCCCCGTTGAGTCGCAGGTTAAAGCGAGTTCGACGGTTCAAACCGAAGCCTCGCTGGCGGATCTCACAGGGCTGGGCATCAGCTTGAATGTAAACGCAGAAAATAAGTAGTGAAGACTGATTCATGACGTTTTGTTAAAATCAGAATCAAAAACAGAATTTAAGATTATTTATTTTGCACATTTCACACGTTTACAGGGAGAAGCAACGTCTGTCCATCTGTTCATTTCCTGTTGAAGGTGGTGGTGGTATCGGGGAGGGGGGGGGTTAGACCCCTCTCTCCGCTGCCACGCCCCTCTCACACCTCTGGGGTGATAAGCCAGCAGAGAGGCGGAGCCTCCTCAAGGCTCCTCCCAGTTGGACCCCAGCAGCATTAAGCAGCGGAGCAGAAGTCTTTAATAAAATGGACATAACTGATCAAAGTGCAGGAAAAACATTTAGAAAAAAGTTTAGTTCAGTTCAGTCTCGTCGCCTGATTTGTTTGCTAAAATCCTGCGCTTTTATTTATGGATTTTAAGACTGGGACAGTTTTGTTTCCACAGAACTTAGATTTGAAAAAAAAGAATTTTTTTATGCTTCATTGTTGCAGTTAATGTAGGAATTATATGAAGGCTTAATAGAGCTTATTTTTTCTCCATTTTCTGCAGAGAACAATATAATTCATGTTTTCACACAAACACACCAGAAAGTGACGAGTCATTAATTCAGAAATAGTTTTTTTAATCAGTAACTAGTATTTATGTGACCTGCCTTTGTTTCTGCGGGTCGATGGTAAATGTTTCACGACTGTTGGATGATTTGTAATATAAACTGGCTTCTTCTAAAGTTATTAAAATAATTGTAATTAGTTTATCCTCCTGTATGAAAGAGGTGCGGTACGTTTCATCCAGAGCACATTAGATATACCTGAGTTTATAAAAAAAGGGACTTTTATTTTTTTATTCATAATGAATAATAGTTATTTTCATTGAAAAATCTTTTTACTTTGACGTTTATTTCCACGCAGAGAGTTTAAAGCCGAGAAGTTTCAGGTTTTCCTCTCCAGCTTCATCCGTTAGCGTCCGTTGCTGCGTGTCAGACCTGCAACACATCTCAACCAGCGTTGGGACGGCGAAGCGCTCAACCCTGCAGGCCCCGCCCACTTTAGAAACGGGCGGTGCCTGCAGGATTGAGCGCTTCAACCCTGCAGGCTCCGCCCTCAACCCTTCAGGCCCCGCCCACTTTAGAAATGGGCGGTGACGGTTGAAGCTCCGTGATGTGAAGTGTGGAGGCTGGATAACTCCGCTCATCACCGGGTCTGTGATGTCACACAAGCCACGAAATCTAAGCGGCTCACTGAAGTAGGCGTCTTCACGCTCAGGCTGGCCAAAATTAAGAAAAAAAATTAATTAGGTGGGCTCTTCTGGCAAATACACGCTCTCAGCCAAAGAAAGGACTTTTTTGGGTTTTTTTTTCCCATTTGCTTGACAGTTTTTCCAAAGTTATCCCTGTTGATGGAAGACGGTTGTTTTTTTTCTCTTTTACATCATTATTGGTGCTGAACTGCTCTCGTCCCGACTCCCTGAAATGTGGATGTTTATGAACAAATTAATTGAGATTTTCTGGTCAGTTGTTTTCTGCAGATTTTATTCATCCAGTTGTGGATCCGTTGAGAGGTTTTATGTGCCAAACCAGTAATTTAGCAAACATTCATGCAAACTCTGGACTGCCCCGGTAGCAACAAAACAGACATTTTAAAACAGTTATAAAAAAAACAGATGTAAATTAACAACTGTAGCACAGACTAAATCATTGCACAGCTGTAAATTAATGCATAAAATAAATGTGTGGAATCAATAATAAAGGTTAATCTGCAGAACCGAACATAGAAATTCAACTTCATAAATCAACCTTATTTGCAAAAACAAATAAATTTCTCCAGACATCTCACACTCAGTTATGTTGTTGTTGACGGCGAAATCAACAGATACGTTCAGCAGCTTTGTAAACGAGTCGATCCGGTCCGCGGGTTTGCGACGAGTCTACGTAGTTACTGGGACCAAACTGGAGATCGTGACGGTAAACCTCTCGAGTGAACTGTGACAGTCAGCACTTTAAGTCAGGAAGAATGAGCTGCACGCATATTTATCCTGGACGGCTCTGTGAAGATAATATATAAAATGTACCTTTTTATAGCTAATCTATGTGTCGTACCACTTTTGACCACACGGGGGCAGCGTATCGGGAAGGTTCACGCGCCAGTCGCCTCTGTGGTATTACAACATGTGCCTGGCCGTTTACACACATGAGGACGTTGCCCCCATGTGGTCAAAGCAGAGAACGACACACAGAGTGACTTTAAAATACTAAAAAATAAAATAGTATAGGGTTGGTTGTTGAGTTCAGCCGCTCAAACAGAAAAGCAGCACTATAGACAAGCAAACCATGGAGTAAAAGTACAATAACTCCTCAAAGTTCATACCTAAACATTAAGATGTCAAAGCTATTTAATATTCAGTGTGAATGAGTGTGGAAACTGGATGATGTACAGATTTTAAGATGACGGCTAGAGATGATTGGAGATCATTTCTGAGGCTTTTAAATGTGTTTCTGTGGTGTGAAAATGCTGTTCAGAAATCCAGATAATGGAAGAAAATCCCCCCACACCCACCCACACCACACACCACACACAAACACCACACACACACACACACACAACACACACACACACACCACACGTGTTGTGGCTCTGCACCAACCTGGTTTTCTTGTTTATGGTGACTTTAATTTTTATTTCTCACTGACAGTTGTGCTGTGCCTTAGTTGTGCTCCTGTTTTAAGAAACCCTCTGAATTATCAGAAAAACGACAAAAAAAAAAGAAAGAATTGTTGTGAATGCCTTAGAGGATATCTTTGTGGTTTTGAAAGACAATTTTTTTTAAATAAAAGAGAATATCCCTTTGATTTGCGTAAGTGTTGCTTATTAGACAACAGTGTCTTTAATGTCAGGTGTTTTACCAACAAAATATGCACTTTTCTCTTTTCTGTAATTGTTCTTCAGTGAAAAGACAATGTCTCTGTTCTTTGATCACTTTTGCTTCTAAGGTTTTAAAAGAATATATAGGTAAAATAAATGAATATACATGGTGATACAATAGCTCATGAAACATCTGCAGCGTCGTCCGACAGATGTTAAAGGACCTCAGCCACCTCTGGTCTGTCTTTATAAACCACATCCACAGCATTTGTATTCATATTTGACCCCTTAAGTGTTGGTGTGTGCGTGGGGGGGGGGGTCCATGTGACAAAGTTTTCCACCTCTGTCCTGTACTCGCGCTCATCACCACCGGTGATACAGAATCAGAAATACTTTATTGATCCGCGAGGGATAATTGTTGTGATGCATCACCACCGGAGGGGTCAGAAAGCTCCTGAAGACGGCAGGTCCCTGTGCAGCAGCTGACGTCAGTGGTGTCCAGGGTGCAGAGACAGACAGAGACAGATGGTCTTCTGCAGAGCTGCAGCGTTGCCGATCACTCCGTGTGACATGCAGCACCGTGAGCGCGCAAGCTGTGGTCCGCCAGGGAGGTAAATCACGGTCCAGAGATGGACCTCATGCCCCTCCACACCTCACTCAATTTTTTTCAATGGACACTAGTGAGATACCATCCATAAAAAAAAAGGGACAATCTGAAATATAACATAAAAATGTATCTCATGTCACATTAAACTCACAACAGCGACAGAATAATCACACGCAACAAAGCGAAGCTCTAGCTGGAAGGTCTCTGGTTCGATTCCCCCGTCAAGTCCCTGGGCAGGACACCGAACCCCCCCCCCACTGCACCGAGCAGGGACAAATGAAGACTGTTGTGTCAGGAGGGCCATCTACCATAAAACCGTTTCCAGTATAAGGTAAATTATGAAAGAAGTTGGTTTAAATTCTGAAAGATAGGGGGCGCTGTTGGCCTGAGTTGCAGCGCCTTACTGAAGTATTCACACCACTTGAACCTTTCCACATTTTGCCACGTTACAACCACAAATGTAAAGGTATTTTATTGTTTTTTTTTCATAGACCAACACAACCAACACCAACCACAATAAAACAGCACGTCCAAGCTGATCCCACACTGATCCCACAGCTGATCACACAGCTGATCCCACAACTGATCCCACAACTGATCCCACAACTGATCTCACAACTGATCCCTCAACTGATCCCACAGCTGATCTCACAGCTGATCCCACAACTGATCCCACAACTGATCTCACAACTGATCCCACAGTTGATCCCACAATGATCCCACAGTTGATCTCACAACTGATCCCACAGCTGATCCCACAACTGATCCACAGTTGATCTCACAGCTGATCCCTCAACTGATCCCACAGCTGATCTCACAGCTGATTCCACAGCTGATCCCACAACTGATCTCAACTGATCCCACAGCTGATCCCACAACTGATCCCACAGCTGATCCCACAGCTGATCCCACAGCTGAACTGATCCCACAGCTGTCCAGTGGGCTTGGACTGCTGCCAGGACATCCATCCATCCTCTCTCTCCCAAAGTCTGGAGGGGGTCTGGGATAAATCCTGCCCTCTGGGGGCCAGCGTTGTCATCTTCACTACAAATTTTGTAGTGTTAAATCAAGACTTATAGAGTTAAAGTTAACACACTGAGTGTATTTGGTTCTTATCTGAACTGGCGTTAATGTAACTCTTTCCACAGTGTTAAAATTATAGAGTAAAATGAACTCAAAATTGAGTAAAAAATGAACCCCAGCTAACACTGCACAGTGTTAATAAAATGTATCATTACATGTTAAATAACTCTAAATCTGATTGTCAGCAGTGTTGAAAAAGTTACTCACCATAAATGTCCGAGCGTTGGACTTTAATAATAAGGCTTAATTGTTCATCATAAATTAGGGGTGTAACGGTACACAAAACTCTCGGTTCGGTACGTACCTCGGTTTTGAGGTCACGGTTTGGTTCATTTTCGGTACAGTAAGAAAACAAAATGCAAAATATAAATGTGCTAGTTGTTTATTACACACTTTGTGCTTTTTAACAATAGGAAACATTAGCCTATACAAAGCTAGAATTTTGCTCAAAAATATAAATACAATATTCTGAAATGTAGATATTTTGAAAAACAAAATAAAAACATTGGCTCAGAGTTTTTCTTAAAGAAAATATCCATCTGATGTGCAAAATTGAACAGTTGCAAAACTGAACAGTTTCAAGTTGTTGCTCAGATTAAATAACATGAATAAGGCTCAGACTGTTTCTTTAAAAACAAATCATTTTATTTTTTCATAAAGTCCCGGTATGATTTTCTGGCTAAAATGTGGACGAGAAGGTAATTGATATCAGGGCTCAATTACTTTTATCATGTGTTTGAAGCCAGCGTTTAGGGTGATTAGGGTCTTAAATCTGCAGCTATAAAACACACTTCGGCTCCCCGGTGAAATATAAACAGGGACAAAGAGAAGTTGATAAAACCAAAGTGGTTTGCCGACATTGTTCATCCGAGATCGGGTATGTTTCTGGCAACACGTCTAACCTGTTAACTCATTTGAAACGACACCACCCCAGCGTGAACATCGTTACAAAAAGAGAAAGACGACCGCAGTACAAACACAGCTTCCCAAAGCATTTAACACTATGTCACGGGAGGCTTATTGCCAATGCTAGCGGCATTAGCATTAGCCACGACGTCCGCTACAACTGTTGTTTGCTGTGCTCCACAACATGCGGTCCTCTACTTAATATTTCCGTGTGGGAAACTCGTTCGGTACGCCTCCGTTCCGAACCGACCACCCCATACCGAACCGGTTCAATACAAATACATGTACCGTTACACCTCTATCATAAATGTATTTGCTCTGTCACAGCCATTTTTTTTGTACAAGACTGACACAGTGTTCTCAACAAATAATAATTTTATTTCAAGTAATTAACAAATTAGTATCTTAAATCAAAATAGCACTTTAAACTTTGGAAAATATATATATCATTTTTTTAATTATAAAAAGTGAGTGTTCAGTCAATAAATAGATATATAAAAGTTTCAAAATCTTAAATAACCATGTTTGATAAATAATTTTAAGACTAAATTAGATAAATAGACAACACTTGACACTGAAAATATTCTGAATATGCTATTTAATGACAAGTGTTAATAATAGACTTTTTCCATCAATTATAGTGGAAAAAATATTTACTTATTGCTAACAACAGCATGCAACACTATGCATGATTAACTTAAACAACGCTAACAGTATTTGTCCCAGGGGTCTGTCTTTGTCACAAATTTATTTGTCAAATGAGTGCGTTCGGTTACACAAAGTTAGGTCCTTAACTACAGTTAATACTGGTTAGTTGGAAATTTATCGCAGTTAATCTGCGATAAACGGGTCGGACTAGTGAACCTTCTTATATTGGTTCAATAACTCCAAACTGTTATTTTTGATGTAAGCACGCATAAAGAGTGGAAGCGTTTAAGTATTAATTGGACGTAATGTCAGTCCGCCATCTGACCGAACAACAACGTCCCTTTGATTTAAACGTTGACCATCACGTGAGCAGCAGTTTAATTTGGTTGAAGTGGCGGCACAGCGAGGGTGAGTGACCCTTTTCAATATTTGATGAAAGAAATCTCTTAATTACTTAACTTGTCGTCATATAAAATATTGAGAGCCTTCTTGTAAAGCAGCTTTTGTACCTTTTAATTATAACCATTAGAATGCTGTAGAATTGTATGTTCAGTGCTGTAACCTTGACTATTATATCCCACATGTTTTAACCTCGTGTCGTTGCCACCAAACATTATGGCTTAAGTGTCAGTAGTTATTGCCTTAGTGGTCAGAAACCTGTCTTTTTTTTGTCATCATGTGTCTTTGATTGTAGCTCTTTCAGGAGAATTAAATGTCAGACTTGTGCTTCTTCCATTTGTCCACCAGATGTCAGTATATTCCAAACTTTTTGTTGTAGTTGTGGTGTGGAATGAGTGGATGGTGAGGTGGACCTAAGAACAGCAAACTTCCAAACAAAAACGTTGTTTAATTAAAGTTCTTCAAAAAAACACAACTCAAAAACTCACCAACTGAAACACGGGTAAATCCAAAATGGGGGACGATGACGCGGGAGGAACAGGAGTGAAACAGAGCCAGGATCAAAACGGGGGCAGACAAGGCTTAAATACAGAAAGGAACAAACGAGAGGCAGGTGCAAACACTCAGGGTAATCCCACAGGGAAGTAAAGCAGAAAACCATGAGGACATGACGAACCTTCAAAGTGAAAAAGAAACAAGATCAGCTAACGACAGGGGAGACGAGCGCCGAGGTTCACTGATAAAACAGGAAATTCAAGGACATCACACACACACTTCATACTGGATGTTTATAGCTTTAATTTCATACAATTGTGTCAGTTACATGATCATGCTTATTTTATCTTTCAGGGTTAGAGTTTACTTTTTAGTCTGAGGCTAATAAACCGATAATCACATTTGTTAATTATAGTAGAAGTGGAGCTCTAATAAGTAAAAATGATAATACATAATGTGTATACGTAAATGTTATTGATAATACAGAGGACTTTATTTGAAACCCTGAGTGGGAAAAGAGTCCTGGACAGAACAGCACTACAACATTTCTGATGCAGGAGTTCATTAAAAACACTGGAAAGAAAGAAATAAAGTATGTAGATAACATGATTGACAATAAATGTTCAATCATAACAATCATTGGGGTCCGAGCAGATTCACAACAGAAAACCAGCAGGAATTTTATGTTCTCACGAGGCTCAGATTAAGTCTTTTAAACAGCAAAATTTTAAAAACTTAGCTCAAATGATTCAGAAGATATTGACACGTGGGAGCTAATAGCGCCCTCTACAGCTACAATTTCAATAAGCATCTCACTACATCACAGGATAGAGGCTAAACTCTAGGCCACACCCACACATTTGATTGGCAGATATCTTTGGAAGGGATTGTGTGTTAAGTTTTTAAACATTTCCTCTCGACCTGCTGATGACAGACGCAGACTTTCATGAAAATCGGTCAAACGGCTTTAGGCTGGTTTGTTTTCCTGCCGCTTTTACGAAACTGAAACTGTCAGAAATGTCATCATCAAGACGTCAGATGAAGGAAGAAAGAATTTTCTACCACTTTAACTCCCACAACAGAGACAAACCCTAAATCTGTCCACTAGAGAGCCACCTACTGGCCGACTGTCCAGTTTTTTTTTTTTTCAGATGGCGTTATCAACAAGTCTTAATGTTTCCTGAACTTTGGTCAATTTCCATTTGTGAATGTTTTTTTCTGATATTTGATTGGGTGTTCCCTGTGGACGAAAATATCACTAAATCTGATGTCTAAAGATTGTCGCATTGATATAATGAACAATAATAATAATACTAATAATAGTTGTTTTTTAAAGACTATCATCGGCTGCTTCCTTTTGATTGGCTGCTCTTTTTCAATCAGAAAATAAACTTAACTCAACATGTCAGACCACAAAACACTGAGTAGACAGAGTTTTATTCACAAAATGATGTCATGAGATTCCCGATCCTGAATGTCCAGAGGTTAGGGTTCGGGTTAACTGAGAACCAGCAACCAAATCAACCCTAACACGGAACCAGCAACCCAAGCAGGAGGTCAACAGCAAATTTCAGATCATGGACAACAGCTTCTAGGTTACGGACAGAAGATTCCAGGTCACAACGGGAAGTTCCAGGTCACGGACAGAAGATTCCAGGTCACAGTGGGAAGTTCCAGGTCAAGGACAGAAGATTCCAGGTCGCAGTGGGAAGTTCCAGGTCACGGACAGAAGATTCCAGGTCGCAGCGGGAAGTTCCAGGTCACGGACAGAAGATTCCAGGTTGCAGCGCGATGTTCCAGACCACAGACAGAAGATTCCAGGTCGCAGCGGGATGTTCCAGGTCACGGACAGAAGATTCCAGGTTGCAGCGGGAAGTTCCAGGTCACGGACAGAAGATTCCAGGTCGCAGCGCGAAGTTCCAGGTCACGGACAGAAGATTCCAGGTTGCAGCGGGAAGTTCCAGGTCACGGACAGAAGATTCCAGGTCGCAGCGGGAAGTTCCAGGTCACGGACAGAAGATTCCAGGTCGCAGCGGGAAGTTCCAGGTCACGGACAGAAGATTCCAGGTCACAGTGGGAAGTTCCAGGTCACGGACAGAAGATTCCAGGTCACAGCGGGAAGTTCCAGGTCACGGACAGAAGATTCCAGGTTGCAGCGGGAAGTTCCAGGTTATGAACAGAAGATTCCAGGTCACAGCGGGAAGTTCCAGGTCACGGTCAGAAGATTCCTGGTCACAGCGGGAAGTTCCAGGTCACGGACAGAAGATTCCGGGTCACAGTGGGAAGTTCCAGGTCACGGACAGAAGATTCCAGGTCGCAGCGGGAAGTTCCAGGTTATGAACAGAAGATTCCAGGTCACAGCGGGAAGTTCCAGGTCATGGACAGAAGATTCCAGGTCACAGCGGGAAGTTCCAGGCCACGGATGACAGATTTCAGGTCACAGGCAGCAGATTCCAGATAATAGCTGATTCCAGGTTACAGAGCGAACATTCCAGGTCAAAGACAGCAAGTAGAGGTAATGGACGAAAGATTCCCGGTAACAGCAGATTGGTCACACGCTGGTCAGGGTTCATCAGCTTCATACAGTCCTCAGTCTGCTCCTCCTCCAACAGGAAACTCCTCAGTCTGCTCCTCCTCTGACAGAAAACCGTCGAAGGACGAGTCAGATGCTTGATTCGGTCAAACTCTCCTCTTGTGGAGATTTGGGGTCATGAAGCTCCACCTTAGCGTGAGGAGGATCATTCTGAGCCAACGGAGACCGTCACGTTGTCACAATGGAGCTGACCCATCTGTTGATTGAGGAGTCCTTCGGTCTCTGGCACAGGCAGCTCACCATTTGACGCCAGTTTGACAGTCTGCTGCGGGAGGTGTTTCCTGTACGCTCTCTGGATCACTGTTGCTGCCAGCTCTTCCTGTTTCCTTTGCAGGGTGCTGCTGATTGGCACATACGACACCTGGAAAGCAACGCAAAAACGGTTATCAGTTGTTGTGAGATAAGATTTGTTCTTACTAGGCCACTGTTCTTAATGTGACGAAAAGCCAGACGTTAAGCGGAAAGCTTACTGTTAGCAAGGTGGGTTGTGTACGTAAAAAAAAAAAAAAACGGAGTCACAAAGGACTCGCGTCGGCTTCAAATTCATGACAACAATAATGAACAAGAATTTTCTGTCAAAGCATGCACTCTTCATCTTACCAACCAGTGTTTGGAATCCGAAGGTCTTTGTTCCTGAAAGCTTGAATCTCAATGAAACCACTTAAGCATGTGGGCCGTAATAAGTAACCCTATGACTCAACAGCTTGTAGCTTGACCTTTAGCATCAGTAACCTGAAATTGTTGTTTCCTGTCTTACTTTATCAGTCTCACGTGGTTGCAGATGTTTTTGGCCATTCATGTCTGCACAGCCCTCCAAAGATCTGTGGTCTGGATTTGATGCTGAATATTATGGGCCAGATCTTCTGCCAGGATCTCCTAAAGTTGCTATTTAGGGATAGCGGGTAGAGGGAGGGGCGTTCTCCCGCAAAGAACGCAATTTTCCACCCTTGCTAAACCCGCTATTCCACCTGCGCTACCCGCTATATTATGCCATAGGAGTGGTTAGGGCGTTCCACCTGTTGAACCAATCAGTGCGTCAGTAGCCATTGCCTTTAAGAGCAGGTTGCGCTACCCGCTAAACCGCTATGTAGCGTCTTTTCATCCAGATCAGAGCAGCTCTCATGCGCAGCTCGTCTGGGACTCTGCTGTAGAGCTTCCTCCTCTTCCTTCCTCCTCCTCCTCTGCACTGATATATACAGATAAATATCTTTACACAGACAATTCCTATCGGCTACCTGAAAGTCCCAGATAGTTGGTGCGCTCCCAGTAAACACGCTCTGGTCTATTGTTTAACTGGCTAGCAAGCCGTTTAAGACAATCTCTGCCATTTTCTCAGGGGTTCAACTGAGGCCAAATCACACTTTTTATACAAGAGTTAATTTAAGAGGTAGAGCCGTCCATTTGTGCACGTCCACATGTGACCAGGTGGACGAGCATTGATGCTATTTGGATCAGCTCTTGTACGCGCCGACATCCGCAACCCTGTGATCGCAAGATACCAAGTTTGCAGAAAGCGCAAAAGACACGCCCATTGCCACACCTACAGAGTGAGTAAGGGAGTAGCGGTTTCAGGGAGCGGAAGATTGCATTAGCGGTTAGTGGAGGTTCCTATACCCGCAATTTGCGGGTAGTGGCTAGTGTTAACGGGTTAGAGGAAGTGTACGATAGGGGCCTATATTCCTTGAACACCTACACTTGTTGATTACACACCAAGAACAAAGGTTTCCCGTTCATCTCAGTGAATAAATAGGAAGCCTTCCCATTCCTATTGGAAAACACTACACTAGGTATCCACTTCTCTCCTCTTTGACAAAAACATTTTGGCTCATGAGGGTGTGAAGGTGGGTGCCAGAGTCGTGCCTCTTCTACTCTGACTAACACTGTGCCCCCTACTGGAGGATTTAGGAATAGTATATATTAAGAATTTCGAGTTTGTGTCTTTTATGCATTTTCATCCAGTGGGTCAGATTGAACCCCCTAGCAGACTGGTTTTTAGGCCGCGGGCTGTACCATTGACACCCATGTTCTAGAACATTCATGCTTTTCTTTTTATCTTTTCTGATATACATCTGCTTATGTGTTTGGGTTCAATTTTCCTGTCAACCAGTTTCACCCAAGGTTTTACTGGGTCGTGTGACATCCTTACACTTGTCTCTAGAGTTCTCTGGAGTTCATGGTCCACTCAATAACAGCAAAGTGACCACCATCCCTCTGCCAACATGCTTTATATCTCTCCAACGTGGAGAATATTATGATATATCTGAAGTGAAACGTGACTTTTGGGTAAAGATGAAGAGGATAAAATTTACAATGTGTGGAGCAGAATAAAGTAAAATAAAACCTTTGAGGGGTTGTTAGCCTTGAACCTTTCCTCCATCCTGGCCTTTAAAGTTTCCATTTCTCCTGAATCACCCAAAACCTGCAAATAAAATAAAATAAAATATTATATAATATGTCCTAAGAGTGTGGATCTGGGGTCAGTGGGTGGTACCTCTGCAGCGAGCGCCAGCAGGATGTCCAGACAGTGGATCTTGTCTCCTGGAGCCAGAGGCAGGTTCATGTGGATCAGCTTCAAGGTGTTGGGTTTTGGGATCCTCAGAGGTTCCTGAAGAGCATCACAGAAGTCTGACAGCTCACTGTGAACCACATCAGACAGATTAGTTCAGAAAGTCCAGGCGAAGAACACAGAAAGTGAAACCCAAGTGCAGCTCACCTGTATTCTATAAACTGAGAGGCATCAGGGTCAAACTTCTCCCAGGTTTTATAAAACTTCTCAAAGTCATCCTTGGTGATCTCCTCAGTGTCCACACTGAAGTTCTCCAGGATGATAACGATGTACATGTTGACCACCATCAGGAAGGATATGATAATGTAGGAAGTGACGAAGACAATACCCACTGCTGGGCTGCCACAGTTCCCTCTGACTGAAGAACCAGGGTTCTCAATGTCTGGGTCACAGTCCGGTGGTGTGTTCATGAAGGGATACAACAGACCGTCCCATCCAGCTGACGTGGTGATCATGAAGAGAGAGATCATACTGTTCCCAAAGTTCTCAAAGTTATACATGTCGTCGATCATGGCTTCCTTCTTCACATGAGCAAAGTTAAACATGCCAAAGATGGAGAAGGTGAACATGATGAGGAAAAAGAGGAGGCCGATGTTGAACAGGGCAGGAAGTGACATCATCAAGGCAGAGAGCAGCTTTCGAATCCCCTTGAATCCACGAATAAGATGATGGATCCGGCCAATACGAACCAATCGTATCACACGGAAGAGTGTCGGCGAGACAAAATATTTCTCGACGAGGTCAGCGAGAAAAAGACCTGAGTGAGGATGGAGAGAACAAAGGGAGGGAGGAAAGAAAACTTTTAAGAAGATAATATTACACACACAGGGCTTCATAAATATCTGCATCAGTGGTCAGTATTATGTATGATGTATGGACAAGAAAGAAAGTGATAAAGCCTTATTTATCGCTGCAATATAATTGTAAGCTTTGACATGATGATTTATTTAAGTTACATCCAATGGATCCGAAGTGGCTGAAAAATCAGCAAGGTAGGACAGTTTCCTGTTATTGGGAAAGTTTCTGAACCTCAACAGGCTTGTGAAGAGTTTGATAACGCCAACTGGAATTGTGTTTTTAAGGAGCTGAAACAATCATGCACACTCACAGTCATAACTATGGGCAATCTAAAATCACCAATTACTTAACATGCATGTCTTTGGACTGTGGGAGGAAGCTGAAGTACCTGGAGGATACCCATGCAAGCATGGGGAGAACATGTAAACTCCACACAGAAAGGTCCCCGCCGGGATTCAAACCAGGACCTTCTTGCTGTGAGGCAACAGTGCTGACCAATTAATATTAATCAGCATAATAACAGTCATGGAAAAAATTATTAGACCACCATTTTTTCTTCACTTTCTTGTTCATTTTAATACCTGGTATCCACTAAACGTCATCATGTGACTAAAACAGACAGAAAAGAAAACACTGAATGCATAAAAGCAGTGTTTTTGGCAGTACAACGCCATAGCTATTGATGTAAAAACTTAAGTGATTTAGGTTATAATCAAGAAAACCATGGAAAATGGTAAGATATCAGCTCTTAAATAAAACTCTTATGAGCAATCTTTGTGGTTATCGTTATGTTTGTCCAAACAAATGTACCTTTAGTTGTACCAGGCATTAAAATGAACAAGAAACTGAAGAAAACAAGGGTGGTCTAATAATTTTTTCCATGACTGTATAATTTAATGTAGCCTGGTTTGATGCACATCACTTGATAACCGTCACTATAAAATGGATATGACAGCTGAGATTCATTGGGATTTCTGGGATTATCTTGAGCACGGCTGTATACATATCTGAACTGCCTGAAATAAAACCCCTTTTTGAGCTGCAAAGACCATCCAAGTTTACTATGAAGACTAATTTATCTCCACAACAGAAAGGAAAGAAGGAAAAGGGAGGGAGCAAAGGGAGGAAGAGAAGGAGGGAAGGATGCATGATCTTCATGATCCCTTGAATCCTCTTTCTCTGGATTAAAGAGACTACTTCTCCTCAGTCTTAATGGAGATAAAAACAAGAAACTACTTGATTCAAGACACGTTAGGAGTCACTCACCTACGATGGACGCAACGACAATCACAAAGTCAATGACGTTCAACCCCACAGAGAAGTAGCTGCCGCAGAGCGATGATCTTCAGAAGGCATTCTACGGTGAAGATCATGATGAAGACCAGGTGAGCCCAGAACAAGATTTCCTCTTTCTGCACACTTTGGTCGTCCGTCTCCACCATCATGATCACCACGTTGAGGCAGATTAACACCAAGATGAAGATATCAAAGGCTTTTTTGGTGACCAGGTCATAGAGCAGACCCTGGAACTTGTTCTGAAATAACAGAAAAATGAAACATGTCACACCTATATTTACCGTCTGATTTAATTAAGAAAGATTACAAGTCGCCAAACTGACCTTAGGTCGGGGAATAGCTTTCTGAGGCTTTTTTGATCCCAGTTTTTTCATGGTATTATAATACTTCTTCTGTCCTTCTGTCAGAAAAATACTCGTTCCTCCGAGGTAAACAGAAAGACATCCACATTAACTGACAGAATCATCTTCATCTTTACTGATCTGAGCAGAGCAGAGAAGAAACTTATCTTGGCTCTCTGTCGGTTGAAGTTATCAATCATGACTCTGACGAAGAGGTTGAAGACGAAGAACGAGCCAAAGATGGCGAAGCAAACAAAGTACAGGTACATGTATGGGTTCTCCTCATACGTTGGCTGGGATTCCACCTGCACCCACAACGTGGACAAAAGGTGAGAACACTAGGTACATTTCCATCATAGTTTTGGTGCAAAGCTTAAGTGATATTTCTAAAAGTGAAATTCATCCCTGAAATAAATGAGTTTCCAAGAATTATGATCAGTTCTTCAAGGATTAATGCCAATGGAAATCCACAATTTTTAATTTTAGCAGACTCATTTCTGTTTCTATTTTCTACATCTATTTCCTTAAACAATCATGTTTGGGTACGGCTCACGACTCTGCTATCTATAAGGTTCTTTTATATAAAGATCTTTTTACGATGCATATTTTCCACCCATGCTCCATTCATCATCTTCCTGCAGTGTAATCATAGAAGTCCAGACCTCCTCCTCCCCAGCCACCTCCTTCCAGCTCTTCTGAGGTGTTCTCAGACCAAATGAGAGATATAGGGCCCGATCTTCCACCAGATAGCGGGTAGCGGGAGGGGCGTTCCGCCGCAAAGAACACAATCTTCCACCTCCCTAAACCCGCTATCCCACCTGCGCTAACTGCTACATTATCCATAGGAGTGGTTAGGGCGTTCCACCTGTTAAACCAATCAGTGCATCAGTAGCTGTTGCCTTTAAGAGCAGGTTGCGCTAACCGCTAACCGCTATGGAGTGTCTTTTCATTCAAATCGAAGCAGTTCTCATACACAACTCGTCTGGGACTGTGTTGTAGAGCTTCCTCCTCTTCCTTCCTCCTCCTCCTTTGCACTGATATATACATATAAATATTTTTAAACATAAAATTCCTGACAGTTACCTGAAAGTCCCAGGTAGTTGTTGCGCTCCCAGTAAACACGCTCTGGTCTATCTCTGGCATTTCTCTCCCATTTTCTCAGGTTTTCAACTGAGGCCAAATCACGCTTTTTATACAAGAGTTAATTCGAGCGGTAGAGCCGTTTGTGCACGTCCACATGTGACCAGGTGGACACGCATTGATGTAATTTGGAGGCGCTCTTGTACGCGCCGACATGCGGGTTGCGGTTAACAGGTGGTCTGACCACCTGCTAACCGCAACCCTAAACCCGTTATTGCAGGATACCAAGTTTGCGGAAAGGGCAAAAAGACACGCCCGTTTTCACACCTACAAAGTGAGTAAGGGAGTCGGTATAATGGGTAGCGGCTTTAGCGAGCGGAAGATTGCATTAGCGGTTAGCGGAGGTTCCTATACCCGCAATTTGCGGGTAAGGGGAGGTGTACGATCGGGGCAATAATCTTTCCAGACTTTCCTGTGCCTTCAGTCCACCTGGTTGGACATGTCTGAAACACCTGTGTCTGGGAGACATCCCTCACCAGATGAACCACTTCAGCTGCTTCCTGCTACTCCATGTGGAGGAGCAGTAAGTTAAATAAATTTCCAAAACTTCTCTCCCAGGATTACCAGTATGAGTACCACTAACCTGTCTGACGTCCACTGCTGCATACATGATGTCCATCCAACCCTTAAATGTGGCCTAAAACAAGAAAAGTCATAATTGTGAGTTTGTTTCCCAGCTGAATCCAGGAATCGTCGCTCCTTGTGTTGAGTGTTCAGACTGACCACTTGCAGCAGCGACAGGTAGGCCATCGCCACGTTGTCGTAGTTCATCTTCGTGTTTTTCCAGCGAACCTCTGTATAAGTTTTCCATAGTCAGAGCGTAACATTCTGTCTTGTTGTTGACCACATCAGGGAGGAATAACTCCTCGGATGTTTCATTGAAGCAGTAGTAAAACTTCCCTGCAAACAGGTTCACTCCAATCACGCTGAAGACCAGCCAGAAGGTCAGACACACCAGAAGCACGTCTATGATGGATGGGATTTCTCCCACCAGAGCATTCACCACCACCTGCAGGCCAACAGGTGAGTGGGTCAGTGATGAAACCTGCAAACACCTGTCCATCTGTCCATCAGAACCGGTCTTACCCTCATGCCTTCAAACCGGGACAGGGCCCTCAGGGGCGCCAGGGCTCTCAGCGTCCTCAGAGACTTGATGGCCGCCAGCTCCGAGTATCCCAGGACGCTTGCAGTCAACAACACCAGCGACACCTGGAGGAGACCAAACCAAACATGTGCCCATGATAGTTTTATTCACAAATTCACCAATCTACTTAAACTCATCCATGGAGATTATTAAAGAGACGTCATAGCCCATGTGTGGTATTCAGAAGGTGTCGCAGAGCAGCCGATCGCCACCATTGATCACTTTCTTACGTCAAGAATGAGGAAGTCGAGCCAGCACCAGACATTGGTGAAGTATTTCTTGAATCCATAGGCGGCCCACTTCAGAACCATCTCCATCAGGAACACGTAGGTGAACACCTGATCAGCGTACTCCAGAATGATCTTAAAGACCGGACGCTGTTCCATGTAGATGTCCTCAAAGGCCTGTGGACATATGGATGGTTGTTACACCTGGACAGGTGATAACAGCTGTGTTGTTCTTGTGTGGAAGGAAATCAGAATCAGCTTTATTCACAATCAGCTGCATGTCTTTTCTCGGTTCTTGAAGGTTCTTTGGTAGTTCAGGTGACTGCTGGGTCTGTTTTGTTTCACCTGGTGTCCTGATGTTTTGATCACAAGTCTCTGGTCGTCTTCAACCCCCATCCTGTGTACTGTCTATAAAAGCCAATACCAAATAAGAACTGCGTACTGGTCCAGTGGTTGCATTTTGTACACAGTATGTTACTATAAAACCAATTATGCAAACACAGGACCTCTGTAACCAGCTCATGCATCTGTCTGTCTCCCAGAAGGTCTAAGGTCCTCCAGGGAGTCCACATAGCCTGCAGGTTACCTTCACATAACCTTCAGAAAATCTGAGAACTTTTTGGTCCAAAAGCACCGTTGATGGCTGACTCGGGGTTTAGAATAACATGACTTTATAGGAGTACGTATGGGAATGATAGGAGTAATTACAGGGATAATTTGGGATAAACATAGTCCAGACGAGGAGGGGGTCCAGGTCTCAACAAGATCTTAAATTATGAAAGTCCCAACAGTCAGTCAGAAATGAAGAAACTTCTTTAAACTAGTTGTAAGATGTCTAAAGAACCAAGAAAAGACATCCAGTAAATGTCTGCTGAAGTGGCACGAATGACGTGGATGACCAGAACTGACTGGTTCAACTGGTCTAATTCAACTGGTTTCAAACCCCGAACCAGACCAGAGCAACACAACCTGACACCAGCTCTCTTCTGCTTGAGTCATTTGTTCTGTTCTTTCACCTGAAGACCACGAGAAGTCAGCAGTGGTGACTCAGGTGGTTCAGGTGGTTAAGAAAATAAAAAAAATGCTAATTTCAGTTAAGACTTCAGACAGTTGTAATGCTGTGTTGTTTGACATTATTTAACCACAACCACAGGATCACAAAAGGTTGGGATAATGTAGCTATAATAATGAGGAGGAAACCCACTAAACCCACTAAATCAATCATTCACATAAATGTTTCTTTAAAGACAGGATGAATTCAAGATATTTCATCTTTTTTTTTCTTCATATACATCCATTTTTACACTTCAGACTGCAATACAGTCCAAAAATGTTGGGACATGGTGATTTGGTGCAAATAAGGAAGTGAAATTTAAAAATTGTTATTTCAAGCAGATAGTAACAGATAACAGCCAACATGTATCTAGTCAACAAAAAAATGATTGAAATGTTACAAATAATGTTCTCAAAGAAGATTGGATGGGATTAGCATATTTCTTCTTCGACAGCCCAGATTTCATTGGACCATTTCAGGAATCTGGAGGAATTTCAGTGTGTAAAGAACAAGGGAGCAAATCTAATCTGGATGCCCACGATCCTGATCCTTTAGACGACACTGCATCAAGAACCTTCAGCAACAGCTGATACAACCACAGTTGACTTCTTCAGGGTTTGACACCATTCACCCAAGATTCCTATTGGTCAAACTGATGCACCTGAACCCTGACATCACAGTCTGGGTCCTGGATCCAATCCACTGCATCCACTGTACAGCGTCATCTCCAGGAAGGGGAGGAGCTTCAGTGACAGGCTGCTGCCTCTGTCCTGATCTATCTATCTATCTATCTATCTATCTATCTATCTATCTATCTATCTATCTATCTATCTATCTATCTATCTATCTATCTATCTATCTATCTATCTATCTATCTATCTATCTATCTACCTAACAATAGAACAATAACAGTGGACTGCTGTGATCCTGAGCTGGTGAACCAGGGAACTGTTAATCATAACCCTTCTCTTTACTCTCTTCATCTCAGACCTCTACTTCAACACTGGTTTTCATCACCTCCAGAAGTCCTTGAATTCATCAGTGATGACTTTGAAGAGTAAAGAGGATGATAAAGGGCTTTGTTGGTCTTTCTTGGTCTGTCCTCATCTAGAACTGGACAGTTTGCAAGACTGTGGCTGAGAGAAGGATGAAGAACAAGATTATAGCCCTGCAGGACAACAACTCTCATCCTCTCCTTAATGACCTCAGACAGCTCATTCAGCCGCTGCCTCATTGCATCCTGGTGAGTCACTGAAAGTTTTACATGCTCTCTTGCAGTCAGACTGTACAACAGCAACCTGTCTGTTCTGGGCTAAAACTGAAACCTCCAGTCACCTCCACTACCCCTAACTCCTGTAACCCTAACCCCCTATTTTATCATACTTTTTTTTTTTTTAATGCTGAGAGACTTGAATTTTCCCCTCTGGAGATCAAAAAAAAGTTTTATTTTGTTTGACTAAGTTCCTTTCCATTAATGAGATTTTAGAGCAATGTCTGCTGCCTTCAAGACCAAATCTGTTACACGGACATCCATATAGTTTTTAACAAGACAATATAAACCACATGTTGGACACATTACAGAGGCATGTCAGAGGAAGAAGTGGGTGCAGGTACCGGACTCAGGTGTCTCAGACAGTCCTGACTTGTCTACAAGATGTTGCAGGATGAGGAAACCAAAAATGTAACAATGAACCTGGTACTCTCAGAGAAGGAATGAGCTTCACATCTCTCCACAGATGCTGTTTCACACTGTCACCACTAGATGTCAGTGTCAAGCTGTGATTTAGCATGTTGGCTGAAATACCAATTATAACGTTAGAAAGTGACAGAAGCTTTACTGCACCAACTTTTAAAAGATTTGTTGCAGGTCTAAAATATAAAAAAGAAAAAAAATCAACAAATGAAATTGAGTCAATAAGAAAAAAAAAACCCTCATACAAGTAACAAGAGTCATTTTCTCCACTATACCAACTTTTTTTTCGAAGTTGAAGTTATAATTCTTCCACAACATAAATATTAATATTTTTGAAAAAACTGAAGTTTCCGTGACAGCTTTCTCTTTTGTCACGGTCACGTCTTCCTTGTTAGTCGAAGATTTATATAAAAAAAAAAGATGTAATAAATGGTTGATAAGGAATAAAGGGTGAATAAAAAAAGGTTTAATAATGAAGATGTAATAAAAAGGTAATTAAGAATAAAGGATTAATGAAGAAGGGGAATCTCACCTGTGATGGTGCAGCAACCATGTTAGTTGACATATTTGTAGTCTTCTCAAGCCAACTATGTTGTCTCCGAGGGTTAGTACTCACATTTCTGACAACAGTTAGTTCAGACCTGCTCAGTCACATTATAACATTTAAGCAGCCAGGACAACGAACAGCAGTCAGACTTCTGGAGAATCAATATTACAACATGCTCAACAGGTGAAGACGAAGAAGGGAAATGACAACATCTCAGTGTTAGGACTTCCTGGATAAGTGTACGAGACATTAATTTACTAAGTTTACCAGAGCTGCGCTGCTCAGCAGGATCACGAAGATGATGAAGCCCTTAAAGTAGATGTGCTCGACAATGGACAAACAAGTTTTCCTGAAGTTGTACCAGGCCTTCCCTCCTCCACAGGACGTGTCTCTGTCCAGACATGGACAGCAACTGTAAAGCTCTGAAATACAAACAAACAAGTACATGCAATCTTTAAATCTGCTCATGAAAAGAAGCATTACTGAGGTTAGAAGTTCTAAACAAAGACACAAAAAGTCTTCAACAAAGAATCGAACCAGTAGACCCATTGTTACCCAGACCAAAACTGGTTTATCGTCCGACACCCTGGGCTATTCCCTTCAGAGGTCTCCATCTAACTATCCTTTTAAATCCTCTTCTCTCACTCCAACTAACTCCATCTCCTCTTTCTCTGCATCCATAAATCTCCTCTCTGGTCTTCCTCTAGACCTCCTGCCTGGCAGCTTCCAACCTCATCATCCTTCTCCAGATATCTTCACCATCCCTCCTCTGTTCATGTCCAAACCATCTCAGTCTGGTCTCTCTGACTTTCTCCCAGAACATCTAACATGTGCTGTGCCTCTGATGTTCTCATTACTGATACACTAATGAACAACAATGATATCACAAAACACAAAAAAATCATGAAGAGCATATTATGTATGAGGCACAACTAAGGAACATCTCACTCGGGGTGATAATAACAGGACAAATGAACACTCCTTAACTCTCTGCTGTTTCACAGTCAGACTCGGCCTCAGCAATGGGAACCCTTCGGGACGCCAGTGTTGTGGTAGTTGCTGATCAGGTTGCCATGGTTACCTCTGGTGGCTGTGACTGGTGACACCGGCTCGTCTGAAGCCACAATGGTTAGCGCTAAAGCCTCTTTACTCTTGTTGTCTCCTTCAGGGTTTACAGCTGGAACCGCTTCAAACATAGAGACATCGAATAAGTCAGACAAACACGAAACTATCTGATAACTGAGGATGAACAAATCAAATCTGCTCCCACCAGAGGTTTCTGGGTTCATGCTGGTTTTCTTTCTCCAGTGGAGTGCTTTGTGTGATCCAGAATCCAGGCTTTGGTCCAGGCCACGGCCCGGGTGATCCGCTTTACGGCCATCTGCAGATTGTTTTTGCCTGCATCTTCTGACGCTGCCAGATTATCACCACTGAAGGAGCTGAACAGCAGGGCCACGAAGAGATTCAGGATCTGAAACGAGGCCAGGAACAGATTCAGGATACTGAAACAAGGCCAGGAACTAGTTCAGGACCTGAAACAGGGCCAGGAAGAGATTCAGGATCTGAAACGAGGCCAGGAACAGATTCAGGATCTGAAACAAGGCCAGGAACTAGTTCAGGACCTGAAACGAGGCCAGGAACAGATTCATGACATGAAACAAGGCCAGGAACTAGTTCAGGACCTGAAACAAGGGCAGGAACAGATTCAGGACCTGAAACGAGGCCAGGAACAGATTTAGGATCTGAAACGAGGCCAGGAACAGATTCAGGATCTGAAACTAGGCCAGAAACAGATTCAGGATCTGAAACGAGGCCAGGAACAGATTTAGGATCTGAAACAAGGCCAGGAACTAGTTCAGGACCTGAAACGAGGCCAGGAACAGATTCAGGACATGAAACAAGGCCAGGAACAGTTCAGGACCTGAAACAAGGCCAGGAACAGATTCAGGACCTGAAACGAGGCCAGGAACAGATTTAGGACCTGAAACGAGGCCAGGAACAGATTTAGGATCTGAAACGAGGCCAGGAACTAGTTCAGGACCTGAAACAAGGCCAGGAACAGATTCAGGACCTGAAACAATGCCAGGAACAGATTCAAGACATGAAACAAGGCCAGGAACTAGTTTAGGACCTGAAACGAGGCCAGGAACAGATTCATGACATGAAACAAGGCCAGGAACTAGTTCAGGACCTGAAACAAGGGCAGGAACAGATTCAGGACCTGAAACGAGGCCAGGAACAGATTCAGGATCTGAAACTAGGCCAGAAACAGATTCAGAACCTAAAATAAGACCAGTGACAGGCTCAGGATGTGGAACTAGGCCTGGAATAGAGCTGGGGCCAGAAAAGAGGACAGGAACAAAATCACAACCTGCAACAAGGTCAGAACAGATTCAGAAGCTAAAAGAAGATCAGGAACAGATTCGGGATCTGAAATGACACCAGGAACTGATTCAGGACCTTACACAGGATCTTAAAAAGACCGGGAACTGATTGAGAACCTGTACTTGTATCAGTTTTTAGATGACTTGGGCTTCTACTGAATTCCAGTCAGCCCCATGTGAAACTGGACCACCAACCCTTGACCCGTCTGGGATCGAGTTGAAGCTTCACATGTGTCCTGGACTTTGGAGAATAGTGTGAAACTACATCAAGTCTCTAACTGCAGATACTCACCACCAACTTTCCTGTAGCCAACAGCATCATGTAGAAGACCAGACACGAGGCCTGACCAGAGACCTCCATGCAGTCCCACATGGTCTCGATCCACTCCCCACACAGGGCCCTGAAGACGACCATGAACGCATGAAAGAAGTCGTTCATGTGCCAGCGAGGAAGCTCGCAGTTCGCTGAAATGCGACAGACGTAATCTTTGTAGTTCGTTCCGAACAGCTGCATGCCAACAACGGAGAAGATGAAGACGATGATAACAAGAACCAGGGTCAGGTTTCTCAGAGCCCACACCGAGTTCCTGATGATCTTTATCAACATGTTGAAGGTCGGCCATGACTTGGCGAGCTTAAACACTCGCATCTGGACACAAGACAAGTACAGACAGACAGAAGGGTGAAGAGACAGTTGAACACACAGGTACGGAAACATCAGTGTCTGGTCATGTGATGTTGGTGAGAAAGATGACACACTGACCACTCTGAAGATGCGTAGCCCTGACAGACCCTCAACGTCGGCCACCACCAGCTCAACCAGACCCATGGTGACAATGATGCTATCAAAGATGTTCCAGCCATCCTGTAACAATTACAACAACAATTCCTGACTAGCAGCTGGTGTGATATGTGGTGAGCTGCTATCTAAGACGAAGTCTACCTGGAAGTAGTAATACGGGTCCATGGCCAAAAGTTTGAGAACCATCTCAGCTGTGAGGATCCCTATGAAGACCTGCAGGAGAGAGGTCACATGACTCCTCTTACCATAACATTAATGAACATCTACTTGGTATTTGTAATAAAAGTCATGCAGGTATTCACCCGGGGAATAACAAACATCTGTTTGACAGGTGTATATGGTGCGCTGGTGTTGAAGGGGACACAAATATTCCTGATCTTTATTGTGGGTTAGGGTTAGGGTTAGGTTATTTTATAGGCATAGGCAAGGCAAGGCTAGCTTATTTATAGATTTACACATTTTGTGTACAAGACAGTTCAATGTGCTTTACATATGAAAAATATGAATATATAGTGCATGCCACCAGAAATTCATAATATTTTTAAAATGCTATTTTAGATTTATTTCTTTTTTTAAATTCTTTTCTTTATTTGTTTTGTGACATTGTCGGTGTAGGAGCCATGTTTTGTGTTGCACCTCCAGCTCCCCAGGGGGCAGTGTCTTCGTTTTTGACTGAGTGGTATAGGAGGTCACTGCCAGTCACACCTGGCACTGATGAATGGAGCAAACAGTGTTTGACTGTACTAGAGCGTTTTTCTTATGTCTGATTAGTTTTTATATGAATCATGGACAATTGTGGCTTTGTGGACAATTAAAAGTAGTTTATTTAAAAGGCAACGGTGTCATGTCGTGAAGGACGCCGAAGTACAAGTCAAAACAAACCAAGCATCATCAGTCTGTGTGGTGGCAAAAGGGGGCCAGTCCTTACAGTCGGGTATTTTCTTTTCATTGTAAATTATTTAGGGAGCTTTTGTAATTATTCTTGTTGGTTATGAATTTTTATTACGCGTGATGCCATCAGCAGGAGCTGCGTCGTCCTCCTCAGTCTGTCTTCGGCTGTCGTGGAGGAAGGTGAGTCAGCGCGGTGTTCTCTGTAAAATGTATTTATTTTTGTAAGAGGTTTTCTGAAAGTGTTAACATTGTTTTTAGTTTGAGAACAGAGTAGTTTGGGGTCTTTTGAACCGTTGTGTTTCTGGCAGACATTCAATTTTAAGCTAACAGCCCTCGTGGTAGCGCGCTGACATCTAAGGCACCACGGCTCTGCGCTGAGTTTTATTTTCATGCAATAGCAACAGTAACAGGTGCTTACCGAAAGGTCAATTAGAATTGGCCCTTACTCTTGACACATGACAAAACTTCAAGAACCGCGTCTTGGTCATGTGGAAAAATTAGTAAAAAAAACAAATGTCTTCAGAAAGAGTCTTTCTGAAGAATGTTACCGATGTTCTGTTGCTGGTGTGATGTTACAAGGATGCTTCTAGTAAAGCTGAACATGAATACACAGCGGATTTACAGTTATTATGATATATAGAAAATACAGAGTTTTTATGCTGGTCATATAATTTTATGTTTTTTTATTTTTCTGCGCCACATTTTACAGACTGGTCCGTGAAACTGGTCCATTAAACCAGAAAAAAGGTTGGGGACCACTGCTCTACGATGTTTGATGACTTGTTGCGTCAGATCGTTCAACCGACATACAGTCACGCTTCTAGAGTTCAAGTAAACAATGCATCTTGTGTATGTTTCTTAAATGTTTTCAAGGACATTCATGACCAACAGCTAAACAAAAGCCTGACGTGTGTGGCAGCCATGATCAATTCACATCCGTATAATAAAAGCCTATTCCAGGTATGAACAAAGCTCAAAAGGAATGGTTGAAATGGAGTATTTGAACTTTTTCCACAAACAAAAGCATGCAATGTCATCAAAACCTTTCATTAAAATGCCTCTAATGAACATCAGTATAGCAGGCGTGCTACGACTCAGAACTACACCCATGGAACAAGGTGTTAGCATCACATAAAAGTGCTGTCAGTACCGATACCACTCGACCTCATCACTGACCAGATTTCCGATGCTCAGCAGTTCTTCAAACGCCGCAGTCATTGGGTAATGCTCCATAGCCATGAAGATAGCGTTGAGGACGACGCAGACGGTGATGGTGAAGTCGAAGAATGGGTCCATGACGATGGTGTTGAGCTGTTTTTTTAGCCGGCGCCAGCATCCGCAGCAATTCCACTTTAGGAAGATGCCAGCAAAGGCGTACCAACATGGAGAACATGGCCGCTGGTTGTCCTCACAGTCTGAAACACAGAGCTGCTCAGTGAGAAATGCTTCTGTGGAAAACTGCAGGATGTATGGTACTATAACATTTTTGCTCATATGGTATTTCCCAACTGCTAAAATGATGCCCAGGACATTGGTAGCATCATTTTACCGTCATCTTCATTGTTAATCAATTTGACCAATCAGATCAATGTGATGTCATCATGAACCTCAGACAAAAGAAGGACATCTGGTTACATCAGATTTCTTCTTTCGGCTATCAGCGAAGGTGGACGCTTTTCTCTACCTCTCCTTCCCTATCCCTATCACATGTGTGTGTGTGTGTGTGTGTGTGTGTGTGTGTGTGTGTACCCTCCACAGTTGTGAGTTCTTGCTTGTGGCTCTTTGTGTCAGCAGATGAGTTTTTCTGTGCTGTGGAGTCTTGTTTCTCCAGGAGCGCTGCTTCGTGGGCTTCCCGCTGCAAACACACAAACATACATTCAGGGTTGAATTTAAACCAATCAGAGGAGGCTCCTGTCACCGTGCCAGACCTCCTCCTCCTCTCTCCTCTTCAGAGCCTCCAGGACCTCGGCGTACTCCTCCTCTTTTCGTTTGGCTTCGGCAATGGTGGCTTCATTCTGCTCAGCGTACGCCATGGCGACCACAGCCAGGATGAGGCTGACGAGGTAGAAGGAGGCCAGGAAGATGACGACCACGAAGAAGACCATGTAGGGTTTACCTGCTGCTCGCAATGTCTGCAGAGACAAACAGGTGGGAGGCAGACTGGTTACACTGGTCTGGTTTAGATGAGTATAATATTTATGAAAACTTTCAGTCTGGTTTTAAGTCTGAAACAACCCTTTTAAAGAGTTTTTAAATGATCTTCTTTTAACCACTGAATCAGGATACTTTGCTGTTTAGTGCTTTAAGACCTGACTGCTGCTTTTGACACGGTCAACTATTCCATTCTTTTATCTGTCTTGAGTATTTCATGGGCATTAAGGGCACAGCCTTGGGTTGGTTTAGGTCATATTTAACTGGCAGGTGCTACTCTGTGCGGATAGGCAAGACTTCTTTTGTGGCCCCCGTCTCTTGTGGGGTTCCCCAAGGCTTGGGTCATTATTTAAGAAACACAATCGGTGCTTTCATTGCTTTGCTGATGATATTCAAAGTTCTTTACCACAAAACATAACTGGCTGATGACTGAGATGATGAGATAAGCAACTGAACTTCGCTTTCTTCTTCTCTAATCTTTAGAAATGATCACCCATCTGTTTTCGATCTGACATTGACATTTGACACAACTTCTTCTACCATCCGCCCTCTGAGACAGTTCTAATGGTCTTCTAGGTCATTTAAGTCAGTAAGGACTGACTTCAGTAACCAGTTAGGTACTGACCAGCATGAAAAGATTTTCCCAGAAATCCTGCGTCATGAGTCTGAACAGAGACAGAAACGCCCAGCCAAAGTTGTCGTAGTTGGTAAAGCCGTAGTTTGGGTTTCTCCCTGCCTTCAGACAGACGTAGCCCTCCGGACAGACCCTGAACACATCACCACCACCATCGTCATCATCAACATCATCATCATCATCATCACTGTAATTATAATTATATTGTCTTTACCCGGCATATGAGCTGTTTCCACACAGCAATGCATCAAGCTGCCCAGGCACGTAGTAAGAGTTCGCTGAGACGAACAGATGAACAGATTAGTGGAAAGAGCTTTGATCTTTTCAGGGGGACAGATAAATTAGATCTTAAACCTCAAACCAGAACTTAGAGATCATGTCACCTGGATTGTTGATGAACTCGTAATAGTCCTCGCCACTGTCGTAGTCGGCAGGGTAAGTGAAGTTGGCCCGAATGACACATTTCTGCTTCAGGTTTCCCATGAAAAGCTGCAGACCAATCACAGCCAAGACACTGAGGCAGAACACAGTCAGGATTATAACGTCACCCAGCTTCTTCACAGACCGGAGAAGAGCTCCAAAGACTTTCTTCAAACCTGCGGAGAGGGGTCGGGTTTGAGGGATGGCAAACTGAGCAGGATAGCTAAGCTTGCTAAGTGCTAATGAAGGGAAAAGGCACAAGTAACACACACATGCTCACTGACCAGGGATGATGGGGATGATTTTTAGGGCTCGAAGAGCTCTGGATGCCCTCCACGCTGAAACATTCCCCAAATCTACAAAATCTGTGAGATATCTGAAATACAACATGATATATTCATCATCATCACTGGTGACATTATCATCATCATCTTCACAATCACCTTCATGATCTTAATCATCATTGTCATCATTATGATCTGCATTTTCCTTGGTATTATCATCATGACTGACATCATCGCCATGATTGGTGCTGATGTCATCATCGTCATTATGATCATAATGACCATGATCACTGTCATCATCATTGTCATCTTGACTGTCATCACCTGTCTCGTCATCATCGTAATCATGATTGTTATCATCATTGTCATCTTGATTGTCATCACCTGTCTCGTCATCATCGTAATCATGATTGTTATCATCATTGTCATCTTGATTGTCATCACCTGTCTCGTCATCATCGTTATCATGATTGTTATCATCATTGTCATCTTGATTGTCATCACCTGTCTCGTCATCATCGTAATCATGATTGTTATCATCATTGTCATCTTGATTGTCATCACCTGTCTCGTCATCATCGTAATCATGATTGTTATCATCATTGTCATCACTGTTTTCACTGTGATCGTTGTCAGAATGTCAGTGGTCACCGTGATCAGCTTTGTCATCATCATCGTCATTGTCATTAGTGACATCATCATCATTACTGTCATTGTCATCATCGCAACCATCGTCATCACTATTATTGTTGTTGTTGTCAGTTTCACCGTGTCATGAATGTCAGGATTATTGTTAGTTATCAACGTCATCGTCATTGTGATAATCACCATCAATGTAATTATCTTTATCAGCACTGACATCATCATTGTCATCATGTTTGCCATGTTTTTTTAAATTACTGTCATCGTCATTGTAATGTGATCATCACCACCATCATCATTGGCATCACCGCTGTCATCATCAAATCAAATCGTCATAAAATTCAGATATTTAAAGAATGAAATTTGAGGTCGTAAAGCCTTAGTTAGTTTGTGGTTATTACGCCATGTTGATGATTATGAGGTCCAGCCAGTTCCAGGGGTCTCTGAGGAACGTGAACCCTCCCATGCAGAATCCTCTGGATAGAACCTTGACTGCTACCTCGAACGTGTAGATGGCTACAAACACGTATCTGTGACGACAAGAATAAAACAAGACAGACAGATTAATGTTCAGAGCGAAACAAAACAGTAAAGCTGTGAGCTCTTAGTCACTGTGTGCATTAAACAGATGAAACCAGCCACTGCTGTGTGTGCACGTTCGTACATGCACGTACATGTTTATACATGTTTATGCACGTGCACTTACTCAGCCGTCTCAGTCCATGCGGGGGGGTCACTCGTGGTCATGAACACACAGTTGGTCAGAACGGTCCCCATGATGAAAAAACTGAACAAAGTTTTTGCTTTAAGGAAACTGATCATTATGCAGTAGTTTTCTGATCAGAGGTTCAATAACCTGATCAGAGCCAATATTATCAGAGGCTTCGGTGTGAATGTGACAGATGTTGATGGCTGGATGTTATTCAGGGGGGGCCAAAGTGGGTCCTCAAGAGCCGGTTACCTGCATGTTTTGGACGTTTCCCTGCTGTATCACACCTGACATGTTGATCTTCTACTAGTGATCACAAAACGTCCTACATATAAGAAAAGTTTTCATGCTCATATGAGGTCTTTTTTTAGGCAATTTGAAAAATAAATATGTTGCGAAACCCCTTTTTAACATTTCCAGGTCACATGATGTATCAAAAATAGTCCCACTGTTTTTTTTTTTTTTGTTTTTTTTTTTTTTAACAAAAACAGAGGAAGGATAGTGAATATGGAGGTTAGGGTTAGAAGGTAGAAGGATGATGAACTTGGAACTGGCCCAGAGGAAGACCAAAGAGGAGATTTATGGATTCAGTGAAAGAGGACACGAGGTTAGTTGGGTGATAGAAGAGGATACAGAGGATTGGTTAGATGGAGGTGGATGATTCGCCGTGAAGGGAAAAGCTAGAAAAGAAGAATAAGAAGATCTGGAAGCAGTTTTCCAGCTGAGAGTTGGTTCAAAGACTCAAATAACTGGTTCTATACCAGTATAATACATAAGTGACACCAGTTCTGTTGAGTGGAAAGTCTTGTCTTCAACAATCCGATGTTCAGTTTTACGTTATCAGGAAACTGATATCAGGACCCCGCCTGCCTGAAGCCCATCACTTCTCTCTCTGCAGTCTGGCTCCTCCCTTTGGCTGTGGGCCAGCACATCTGGTTCCCATCTTCTGCAACTCAACCCGACCAAACTTAGGTTCTGCCCCGTTCATCCACTCTTGGCCCACCCTCTCTGGTTTCTCTTGTTGGACTAACATCCTCTTGGGACCCTTACCACCAGAACCCAAAAAAAACTCACCTTTGCTCCACATTCAACATTTGGGGTTCACTTGCGTTCTTCACCCAGCCATAGAACGCTCAGGTGAGCTGTGACATCAGACAGGTACAGAATGACATCAGAAAGGATATGAATGAAGGAGGATCCTGATGGCGAACAGCCTCAGGTGGCTGAACGGACCCAGCAGGTAACAGGCTCGCTCGGGGTTAAACCTGTGGATGATGTTCCCCTTACTGAGCACGACGAAGCTCTGTGGAGAAACAGGTGGGGAAAGGTGAGACGTGTGAGAGACAGGTGATACGGTTGGGAAATATTTAATCTGTTTTTAGGAGAAATTGTGCTGTAATAATAACAACAATAATAAATCATCAATATACGTAATAAGTTAGTAAATGTGTCTGAAATCAGTAATTGGAGCTTTTTTTTTTTACACTTATTTGATTAGTTTCTGAGCTGTGATGATGAAGGACTGACCTTCTTTGATTGGTAGAAGGAATCCAAGTCCTCCAATGGGGTGTTGAGAAGCTCAGGGGGCGGGTCTCCAAATATGAAGGGGAGGGGCTTGCCAGCCTCCAGGTCACTGGCTGGTTTAGGAAGATCTTCCTCTGTGATCTGTCAGAGCGGAGAGAAGCCAATCAGATCCAGGGTTATGACGCCATCATCCATACATCCTTCATTATTGAGGTTA